>JAGIQG010000016.1:457657-803152 GCA_024679065.1 Sphyrna mokarran | reverse complement strand
TCTCCATAACTACATTTACATCAACCTGCGTGAATACCAAAGAGAAATATTAATTCAGTACCTCTCCAATCTCCTCAGGCTCCACGCACAACTTCCCACTGCTGTCTATGACTGGCCCTAATCTTGCCCTAACCAATCTTCTATTCTTAACATATCTAAAGAAAGCTTTAGGATTCTCCCTAATCCATCAGCCAAAGTCTTCTCATGTCCCCTCTTAGCTCTCCTCAACTCACTCTTTAGCTCCCTCCTGGCTAATCTATAGCTATCCATTGCACTAACCGAGCCTTCAAGCCTCATCCCATGGACATAAACCTCCTTTTTCCTTTTAACCAGCAAATAACTTTTTTCGTACACCAAGGTTATCTTACTCGAACATTTCCTCCTCGCCTGACAGGGACATACTTATCAAGGACCCGCAGCAGCTGCTCCTTGAATAAGCTCCACATTCCAGATGTTCCCAGTCCCTGTAGCTTCCTAGTCCAATCTATGCACCCTAATACTCTCCTGATGCCCTCATAATTACCCTTCCCCCAGCTATAACTACTGCCCCCAGCTTCATGCCTATCCCTATCCATCACTAAGTTGAACGTAACCGAATTGTGGTCACTATCACCAAAATGTTCACCAACCTCCAAGCCTAACCCTAACCTCTTATCAACTAACCTCTTAAACGCCACCAAACTTGGCGCCTCTACAACTGCAGCAGGCAGGGCATTCCACACCCTAACCACCCTCTGGGTAAAGAACCTACCTCTGATATCAGTCCTATAACTACCACCCCTTAATTTAAAGCTATGTCCCCTCGTGCTAGCTTTCTCCATCCTACGAAAAAGGCTATCACTGTCCACCCTATCTAAACCTCTAATCATCTTATATGTTTCGATAAGGTCCCCTCTTAGCCGCCTACTTTCTAACGAAAACAACCTCAAATCCCTCAGCCTCTCTTCATAAGACCTGCCCTCCATACCAGGCAACATCCTGGTAAACCTCCTCTGTACCCTCTCCAATGCATCCACATCTTTCTTATAACGTGGGGACCAGAACTGCACACAATACTCCAAGTGCGGCCGCACTAGAGTTTTGTACAGTTGCAACATGACGATGCGGCTCCGAAATTCAATCCCCCTACCAATAAAAGCTAAGACTCCATGTGCCTTCTTAACAACCTTATCGACTTGACTGCCTACTTTCAGGGATCTATGCACATATACACCAAGATCCCTCTGTTCATCAACACTATTAAGAATCCTACCATTAGCCCTATACTCTACACATTTATTATTCCTGCCAAAGTGCATTACCTCACACTTTTCCACATTAAACTCCATTTGCCACGTCTCAGCCCAGCTCTGCAACTTGTCCAAGTCCCTCTGCAAACTATAACACCCCTCTTCACTATCTATCACTCCACCGACTTTAGTGTCATCTGCAAATTTACTAATCCATCCTTCAATACCCTCATCCAGATCATTTATAAAAATTACAAAATTATAGGACGGGGTGTAGAGGATAAAAGCTGGAGTCTTACGTTACAGCTGTATAGAACGCTGGCTAGACCACATTTGGAGTACTGCGTCCAGTTCTGGTCGCCACACTACTAGCAGGATGTGGAGGCTTTACAGAGAGTGCAGAGGAGGTTTGTCAGGATGTTGCCTGGTATGGAGGGCATTAGCAATGAGGAGAGATTGAATAAACTACGCGGCAATTTAGCACGGCCAATCCACCTAACCTCCCAACTCCTGTATTCAATGTTCTGACCGATGAAACCAAGCATGCCCAATGCCTTCTTCACCACTCTGTCCACCTGTGACTCCACTTTCAAGGAGCTATGAACCTGTACCCCGAGATCTCTTTGTTCTGTAACTCTCCCCAACACCCTACCATTAACTGAGTAAGTCCTGCCCTGGTTCAATCAACCAAAATGCATCACCTCACATTTATCTAAATTAAACTCCATCTGTCATTTGTCAGCCCACTGGCCCAATTGATCAAGATCCCGTTGCAATCGGAGATAACTTTCTTCACTGTCCACTATGCCACTGATCTTGGCGACATCTGCAAACTTACTAACCATGCCCCCTATATTCTCATCCAAATCATTAATATAAATGACCAATAACAGTGGACCCAGCACTGATCCCTGAGGCACACCGCTGGTCACAGGCCTCCAGTTTGAAAAACAACTCTCTACAACCACACTCTGGCTTCTGTCAAGAAGCCAATTTTGAATTCATTTCGATCCCTCACTCTGGATCCAGTGAGATTTAACCTTATGCAACAACCTGCGATGCGGTACCTTCTCAAAGGCTTTGCTAAAGCCCATGTAGACAACATCAACTGCACTGCCCTCATCTACCTTCTTGGTTACCCCTACATAAAACTCTATTAAATTTCTGAGACATGATTTTCCACTCACAAAGCCATGCTGACTGTCCCTAATCAGTCTCTGTGTCTCTAAATGCCTGTAGATTCTGTCTCTCAAAACACCTTCCAACAATTTACCCACCACAGATGTGAAGCTCACTGGCCTGTAGTTCCCAGGCTTTTCCCTGCAGCCCCTTTTTAAACAAAGACACAACATTTGCCCCTCTCCAATCTTCAGGCACAGAGGTATCTGGAGGTTGATATCTGATTTGTGAAGACTCCATGCCCTGGTGTTACTTACCCAACGTGGTGGTGCTGCCAGTTACAAGGGTGGCGTTGGATTGGCTGGTGCCAGTAATCCCAAATTGCGACGTCCCATTGGGCGGGACACCTAGAGACAGAGAGACAGAGAGAGGGGATTGGACAGAGACTATCTCACTACCATCTGACAAGCTTTCACCAGGTGGAGGCCATTCGGCCCTTCCAGCTGGCTGCTCTATCCAGTACTGCCCTGGCCGATCTTTGACCTCAACCCCACATTCCCCACCCCCTCCCTCCACGCTCCCTTCCTGCAGTTTGGAATATTCTGGTTGACAGAGCCTTTCCTGCGTTCTGAACACTGAAACGTCCAGAGATTAACAAAGCTCGGGATGATATCCAAGGTGACAAACATCTCACCCTGTGACCCCTCACCCTGCGACCTGTGACCCTCACCCTGGGACCTGTGACCCCTCACCCTGGGATCTGTGACCCCTCACTCTGGGACCTGTGACCCCTCACCCTTGGACCTGTGACCTCTCACCCTGGGATCTGTGACCTCTCACCCTGGGACCTGTGACCCTTCATCCTGGGACCTGTGATCTCAGATAGGCTGGAAAATTGGGTGGAGAAATGGCAGATGGAATTTAATCCGGATAAATGGGAAGTGATGCATTTTGGAAGAACTAATGTAGGGAGGAGCTATACAATAAGTGGCAGAACCAATAAGAGTATAGACACACAGAGGGAGCCGGGTGTTCAATTCCACAGATCCCTGAAAGTAGCAGCACAGGTGGAGAAGGTGGTGAAGAAGGCATATGGTATCCTTACCTTTATAGGACGGGGTGTAGAGGATAAAAGCTGGAGTCTTACGTTACAGCTGTATAGAACGCTGGTTAGACCAGTGTCCAGTTCTGGTCGCCACACCACTAGCAGGATGTGGAGGCTTTAGAGAGAGTGCAGAGGAGATTTACCAGGATGTTGCCTGGTATGGAGGGCATTAGCAATGAGGAGAGATTGGGTAAACTAAGGGGCAATTTAGCACGGCCAATCTACCTAACCTCCCAACTCCTGTATTCAATGTTCTGACCAATGAAACCAAGCATGCCCAATGCCTTCTTCACCACTCTGTCCACCTGTGACTCCACTTTCAAGGAGTTATGAACCTGTACCCCGAGATCTCTTTGATCTGTAACTCTCCCCAACACCCTACCATTAACTGAGTAAGTCCTGCCCTGGTTCAATCAACCAAAATGCATCACCTCACATTTATCTAAATTAAACTCCATCTGCCATTTGTCAGCCCACTGGCCCAATTGATCAAGATCCCGTTGCAATCGGAGATAACTTTCTTCACTGTCCACTATGCCACTGATCTTGGCGACATCTGCAAACTTACTAACCATGCCTCCTATATTCTCATCCAAATCATTAATATAAATGACCAATAACAGTGGGCCCAGCACTGATCCCTGAGGCACACCGCTGGTCACAGGCCTCCAGTTTGAAAAACAACTCTCTACAACCACCCTCTGGCTTCTGTCAAGAAGCCAATTTTGAATTCATTTCGATCCCTCACTCTGGATCCTGTGAGATTTAACCTTATGCAACAACCTACCATGCGGTACCTTGTCAAAGGCTTTGCTAAAGCCCATGTAGACAACATCAACTGCACTGCCCTCATCTACCTTCTTGGTTACCCCTTCATAAAACTCTATTAAATTTCTGAACATGATTTTCCACTCACAAAGCCATGCTGACTGTCCCTAATCAGTGTCTGTGTCTCTAAATGCCTGTAGATTCTGTCTCTCAAAATACCTTCCAACAATTTACCCACCACAGATGTGAAGCTCACTGGCCTGTAGTTCCCAGGCTTTTCCCTGCAGCCCCTTTTTAAACAAAGACACAACATTTGCCCCTCTCCAATCTTCAGGCACAGAGGTATCTGGAGGTTGATATCTGATTTGTGAAGACTCCATGCCCTGGTGTTACTTACCCACCAGGTGGTCGTTGCCAATTACGAGGGTGGCGTTGGATTGGCTGGTGCCAGTAATTTCCCCAAATTGCGACATCCCATTGGGCGGGACACCTAGAGACAGAGAGACAGAGAGAGGGGATTGGACAGAGACTATCTCATTACCATCTGACAACCTTTCACCAGGAGGAGGCCATTCAGCCCTTCCAGCTGGCTGCTCCATCCAGTACTGCCCTGGCCGACCTTCGACCTCAACCCCACATTCCCCCCTCACCCCACATTGCCCCCTACCCTCCCACTCCACCCTCACCCCTCCACTCGCCCCTCACCCCCTATCGCACCATAAACCCCTCTCCCCACCACACCGCCTCTCTCCTCCATCCCCACCCACCCTCCCAATTCCCCCCTCAACCCCCCTCCACCTTAACCCCTCATTCCCCTTGTCACACCTCCCCACTCCTGCCTCACCCACCATCTCCTCAGCCACCATTCGCCTTCACCCACCATGCACCTTCACCACACCATTCCCCCTATCCCCCAAACTTCTCCCACTACCACCACTACGTCCCGGCATCTCATCCCCCCACTCCCCATCATCCCCCCCCACTCCCTCTTGTCCCCCTGCCTCTCTCCTCCCTGTTACTGTGCACCCCCCATATCCCCCCACACCCCCGTTCCCCACGCACCCCCATTCCACCTCACCCCAACCACACCCTCTCCGTCACACCATTCCCTCCTCACCCACCACTCCCCCCTCAGCCCCCCATTACACCCTCACCCCATCACTCCCTCCAACCCCATTCCCCATCACCTCCCACTCCCCCTTCATCCCTTTCTCCCCTCATTTCCCCCTTCCCGACTACCCCCACTTCCTATAACTTCCCCTGCACTCATCCCCGTTACCACCCCCAATTCCCCTTTCCCCTCCATCCTCCGACTTCCCCGCCACCACTCCTCACAATCACCCCACACTGCCTCCCACTCCCCACCACTCCCCAATCATTTCTACCATTTGCTCATACTCCCTCTCACTTCCCCCATTCCCTACACTACCTGTCCACGTGCCAAACATCCCTCCTCTCATGCCCCCTCCTCCCCATTCCTCCCCCACCACCCCCCCGCTGTCCACCTTGCCACCACTGCCCCCCCATTTCTCTCTCACTGTCCCTCCCCTTCATCACCCTCCCCTGAACTCCCTCTCGACCCCCCCACTCCCTACAATTCCTCTGCCACCCTCCCTCCGTCCTATTCCCCCCTCCCCACCATCCCCACCATTCCCTTTGTCTCCTCCTCCTCACTCCACTCCCCATCTTCTATCCCCTCACTCCTTCCACCCCTCACTCCCCCATTTGGAACCACTCCTCCCTTCCCCACTCCCCCACATTCCCTGTAAACCCTATCTTTCACTTCCCACACTCTCACCTTCATTCCCTGCCACTCCTTCCCACATCTTCCAGTTCCCCCTCACGCCTTCAAATAACCCCTGGCCTCCCACCATCTCGGCACCCCACTCCCCAACACGACACTCCTTTCCCACTTTTGCCCACAATCACCACTCCCTCACTATCCCCCGCACTCCCCTCCTCCCCATTCCCCTTTTCACCTCCACCCTGAACCCTTTTCCCCCCCCGTTCCCCCCCTCACTCCCTCCCACCTCCCACACTTCCCCAACTCCCTCCACTCTCATCCCCCAGTCACCTCACACCCCTCCATTTCCTCACTCCCCCTCATTCCGCCCATCATTTTCCCTGCAATCACTGCATCCCCCCACTTCCACTTCTCCTCTCCCGTCCAATCTCCCCCAACAATCTCCCCCCTCCCGCTATCTCCACTTCTCTCCTCCTCCTAATCCCCCCACACCCCAATCTGTCCTTATGCCCACCCCCCACCCAACTCCACCCTCATTCCCCCTAATTCAAATCCTAGTCTCACCCAGTCCCCCCTCCAAAAGTCTCCCCGCTTCGCCCCCATTCCTAACACTCCCCCTCTCCTCCTCCACCCTCATGCACCCCTCCATGTCCCAGAGGAATGGTTTGGGAGGATTTGGGGGGTGGGCAGAGGGGGTTTGATAATGTCTAACTGGGAGAGTTCCAATCAGCGGGATAAGGAGGTGATGATAAGATCCCAGTCTCCCCTGGGTGCATGTGGGGTTAGGGTGGGGGAAACCTTGCAATGAGGCGGGGAGTGAGATCGAGGAAGGAGTTATTCACCCCCGGTTGTTATGTCGGAAGTAGTCACACTCTGGACATGGCTGGGCACCGTAGCTTTTTCACCACTTTCCAAGCTCTGGGATGTTGTTCCTGCAACAGAAAAACAGGGAAAAATTCATTGTCACACAAGCAGAGTCCAAAACAGGAGGCCTTTCAGCCCACCAACTCTGTGCACTCAGCCAGAGGAGGGGAGTTTATTCACAACTCCATCCCTGTACCAAATCCAGTAATCCACTCTCACCAATCTTCAGACAGTTCCAATTCACCTCTCCACTAAACCACCCCACCTAAACTTTACTTGGGGGAGGGGGAGAAGGAACCCCATCCCTCCAAACTTTACTGGGGCGGGAGGAGGAGAAGGAGCACTCTCTCTTTCTCCCTTCAGTGCTCTGTGAGTGGTATGTTTTGTCTGAAGAGCATGCACAAATCAATACATTTCACTGTTGCAAAGTTGAGTTTGTGAGGCATGGTTCCTTTTAAAGCTGGTTTTGAGTCAGTGACTGGAGGTTCAAAATGCAGAGATACACAGAGTACACAGTCTGCAACATTTGTAACGAGGCCCAAGCATCGGGGTTGCCTTGGTAACAGGCTTTTCAGGCTTTTGAATTTTGACAGCTGTCAGTTTGAAGAAGATACTCAGTAACCAGGAACCTATCAAATTTGAATTTGCTGTTGTTGAAAATATCACACCAATCCTAGTACAGGAAAATTGATAGATTGTCAGAGTTCTCAAGAGGAACTTAGCTGCCTGCAGTTCAGCTGAACATCTGCCACTTCTCAGCATGGAGAGAGGGAAAGAAGCTCTCTGCCAGTTAAAAAAACAATTCAGGAATTCTCCATCAATTCAACAAAGACTATCAAACCAGAGAGAGCTGAGAGAGTGCAGTGGCCAAAACAACTCCAAAGGTTTTTGCAAAACTACAAAACTTGTTTTTTTTTGAGAGTATTATTACCTTTTGGTAATGAATGATCCTTGTATTTATTTGAACAGCATCCCAGTGGAATTTTACGTTAATCGAAATATTACTTGTTTTGTTAAAGTTGTCAGTTGGTTTAATAAATAACTCGTTAATTATTCACTGAAAGTCAGCTCTTTCTGTTTGTGAATCTCTGTTGTGAAATCTTAAATAAAGAACGACTTCCCAAGCTCTTTTAACAGATTACAAAGTGAGGGATTCCTCTCTGGAGGACTCAGCGTGACTTCTCAACATGAGAAACACCTCCGCCTCGTAACATCACAATATCCCAGAACGGGCGATAATAATAAATCAAATCAAATTTAACACAGAGGATAGGAGGAGCCCACTCGGCCCTTCGAGCTGCTCCCCCCATTCACTATCATGGCTGATCTTCCAACTCAAAACTCATCCTGCTTTCTCCCCATAACTTTTGATCCCATTCACCCACAGTGCTCTGTCCAGCTGCCTCTCGAATACATTCAATGTTTTGGCATCAACTCCTTCCTGTGGGAATGAATTCCATGGGCTCACCGGGGGAAGGAATGTCTCCTCATCTCTGTCCTAAATGGTCTACCCCAAATCCTCAAACTATAACCCCTAGTTCTGGACTCCCCCCACCATTGGGAACATTCTTTCTGAATCTACCCTGTCTAACCCTGTGTGAATTTTATAAGTTTCTGTGAGATCCCCTCTCACTCTTCTAAACTCCAGTGAATATAGAACATAAAACATTACAGCGCAGTACAGGCCCTTCAGCCCCAGATGTTGCGCTGACCAGTGGAACCAATCTAATGACCCTCTAACCTAAACTATTCCAATGTTATCCATATGCCTATCCACTGACCATTTGAACGCCCTTGACGAGTCCACAACTGCTGCAGGCAGGGCATCCCACGCCCTTACTACCCTCTGAGTAAAGAATCCACCTCTGACATCCGTCCTATAACTACCACCCCTTAATTTAAAGCTATGTCCCCTCGTGTTAGCCATCACCATCCGAGGAAAAACGTCTCACTATCCACCCTATCTAACCCTCTGATCATCTTAAACTCTTTCTGTCTCTCTCTCTCTTTCTCCTTTAAGCCATGTTCTTTATTTGAGTTATTTTTGATCTCTTGCAGTGTAATCCTAACTGAACTAGTCTCTCCTCATATGACAGACCTGCCATCCCAGGAATCAGCCTGGTAAACCTTCACTGTGCTCCCTCTATAACAAGGAACATCCTTCCTCAGATAAGGAGACCAAAACTGCACCCAATACTGCAGGTGTGACCTCACCAACACCCTGTACAATTGCAGGGGTCAGTGTTGGGGCTCTTTCATTTCCTGATGTTACTAGTGATCTCGATCTTGGTGTGCAAGCAACAGTTTCAGAGTTTGAGGACAAGAGTGTAAACTGCAAAAGGACACAGGCAACTTGGTAGAGTGGCAGAGAGAGAGTGTGGGACCTACTTCCACGGAGAGTGGGGAGAATATGAGAATTGCTCCCACGGGGAGTGGGGAGAATGTGGGACTCGCTCCCACGGGGAGTGGGGAGAACGTGGGACTCGCTCCCACGGGGAGTGGGGAGAACGTGGGACTCGCTCCCACAGGGAGTGGGGAGAATGTGGGACTCGCTCCCACAGAGAGCAGGGGGAGAATGTGGGACTCGCTCCCACGGGGAGTGGGGAGAATGTGGGACTCACTCCACAGGGGAGTGGGGAGAATGTGGGACTCACTCCACGGGGAGTGGGGAGAATGTGGGACTCACTCCACGGGGAAGGTGGGGAGAATGTGGGACTCACTCACTGGTGAGTGGGGAGAACATGGGACTCACTCCCATGGGGAGTGGGGAGAGTGTGGGACTCGCTCCCACGGGGAGTGGGGAGAATGTGGGACTCGCTCCCACGGGGAGTGGGGAGAATATGGGACTCACTCCCATGGGGAGTGGGGAGAATGTGGGACTCACTCCACTGGTAGTGGGGAGAATATGGGACTCACTCCCATGGGGAGTGGGGAGAGTGTGGGACTCGCTCCCATGGGGAGTGGGGAGAGTGTGGGACTCGCTCCCATGGGGAGTGGGGAGAATGTGGGACTCGCTCCTACAGGGAGGGGGGAGAGTGTGGGACTCGCTCCCACAGGGAGTGGGGAGAATGTGGGTCTCGCTCCCACGGGGAGTGGGGAGAATGTGGGACTCACTCCCACGGGGAGTGGGGACAATGTGGAACTCGCTCCCACGGGGAGTGGGGAGAATGTGGGACTCACTCCTACAGGGAGTGGGGACAATGTGGGACTCACTCCTACAGGGAGGGGGGAGAATGTGGGACTCACTCCTACAGGGAGGGGGGAGAATGTGGGACTCGCTCCTATGGGGAGTGGTTGAGGTGAATAGTGTTGATGAATTGAAGGGAGGGGAGGGGAAGCTGGATAAGTACATGGGAGAGAAAGGATTCAGGGAATTTTGACAAGCCAGCTGCCAAACCCTTGATTATTCTGTTCAAACTGTATCTGTGTCAGCCAGAACCAAAACCTCCCTTATCACTGAGTGCAGATAACTGTGATGTGGAGATGCCAGCGTTGGACTGGGGTAAACTCAGTAAAGTTTTACAACACCAATTTTAAATCCAACCAATTTATTTGATAGTAAATTTGCGAGCTTTCGACTCTATGGCCTTCATCAGGCAAATGCTGTGTTCTGATCTGCAGATAACTGACCCAGTGCTGTATGTGTGTGTATGGGTTAAACCTGCTCAGTGCCAGAGCACAGAGAGAGCCAGGAACACTTATAAAATACCTTCAGAAACAGAGCCTGTAGGAGAAGGAGATTAAAACGTGAACTAACTGTAATATAATCCCAGCCAATCTCCCCAAATCCCTTCACTCTCCCACTGCGACCCAGAATCATTCAGCTGTCCAGACACATGTAACTGAGGGAGATGGGCTGGGGGGGGTGGTTAAGAAAGGGGGAGATAAGCGAGTGAGAAATATCAGGCAGGAGAGCAACGCTATGTAAAGTGAACTGAAGTTTGGAGACCCAAGTCCTCGTCCTGTTCCGAAGGGATTACTCAGTGGATAATATCTCCGTTGGTAAGTCATCAAAGAATTCTGGAACATCTGTCCCAATTTATAGAACATACATAGAACATAGAACATTACAGCGCAGAACAGGCCCTTCGGCCTTCGATGTTGCACCGACCAATTAGGAACAAGCAGTGACCCTCTAACCTAAACCATTCCCCTTTCATCCATAAACTTATCTACTAACCTCTTAAATGCCACCAAACTTGGCGCATCTACAACTGCAGCAGTCAAGGCATTCCATACCCTTACCACCCACATATAGTCACATAAAGTTTAAAGCTTATTTATTAGGGTCACAAGTGAGGCTTACATTAACACTGCAATGAAGCTACTGTGAAAATCCCACAGTGTCCACACTCCGGCACCTGTTCGGGTTACACTGAGGGAGAATTGAGCACGGCCAATTCACCCTCACCAGCACATCTTTCAAAGTGAGAGATCAGCCCCACACACAACGAGATTACAAAGTGAGGATCCAGAATCTCAGATAAAGAGATCAGCTTGAAGGAGCTTCCAAAATGAGGGCAGACAGGAAAGAATAAAGAAAATTAACAGGCCCTTCAGCCCCTCCAATCCTGTGCCAATCTTGATGCCTAAACTAAAACTGGATGCCCTTACAGAGTCTGTATCCTTCCATTCCTATCTGATTCACCTAATTATCTAATTGCCCCTTAAATATTGCTATTGAACCTACTCCCACCCCCTCACTGAGCCTGGGGGTCAGGTACAGCACGGAGTTAGATACAGAGTAAAGCTCCCTCTACACTGTCCCCCCATCAAACACTCCCAGGACAGGTACAGCACAGGGTTAGATACAGAGTAAAGATCCCTCTACACTGTCCCCCCATCAAACACTCCCAGGACAGGTACAGCACGGGGTTAGATACAGAGTAAAGCTCCCTCTACACTGTCCCCCATCAAAACACTCCCAGGACGGGTACAGCATGGGGTTAGATACAGAGTAAAGCTCCCTCTACACTGTCCCCCCATCAAACACTCCCAGGACAGGTACAGCACGGGGTTAGATACAGAGTAAATCTCCCTCTACACTGTCCCCCCATCAAACACTCCCAGGACAGGTACAGCACGGAGTTAGATACAGAGTAAAGCTCCCTCTACACTGTCCCCCCATCAAACACTCCCAGGACAGGTACAGCACGGGGTTAGATACAGAGTAAAGCTCCCTCTACACGTCTCAGGAAATTGGAAAGCCTGGTCTGTAATTGAAGGATGAGGAATTTTAAGTGTTCTTTTTAGTCGAAACACAGGTGCCATTTTTGAAGCTGATGCCTTTGCAGAGTGGAACCCTCCTGCCGTGGGAAGCTGCCCTCAGCAAAGTGGCCATCTTACCATTTAGAACAGGGGCGATGCAGATCAGGATCCAGATCCATCTCCTGGTGTCCGTCATGGTACCTCGTTTTCTGCCGAGGAGTTGCAGACGCGGACTCGCTCCTTCCCCTGGGGTTGTGCCTCCTGCCGATCCCTGCTCCCTTCGCAGTGTTAGTGGAGACAGTTCGCAAACCCTCTCCCTTATCAGCTGGAGACAGCACCCAGCATTTCCAGAATGGGGCGTCACCGCATCCCCACCTCCCCCAGCTCCACCCACCCACAGAAAGCACTGACTCGGTGACCATTCAAACCTCGCCAGGGTTTGGACAGGCTGAGCCTTTGGCCAGGATGGTGCGTGGAGGAGGCGGGGTGGGGGTGGGGGGAGCTGGGGGCGGGGGAATGGAATGGTAACATGCGTGAGGTTATCCAACGTGGGAGCGAGTTTCTCAAATGGCGGGGGTTCAATATCCCGAATGGCCATTCACTCAAAACTGGCTTGACTCCTGACCACCCCCCCCCCCAGAAATATTAATATTCCATCATGAACCACAGGGGGGAAATATTCAAAAATGCAGAAGCTGAGTTGAAATTGAGCTTGACTCTGCAATTTACAAACTGGAGTTTGAGAAGCCAGTTCACCCATTGCCAGGAAAATCACCTTCCCACCCGATGCTGACGGGCTTGACTCTCGCTGGTTGGCTGCTAACAGTCCCTTCGTTCAGAACTAGCTGAGATTTTTATTCGAAGAATCTGACACAGATTTGGTGGCCCCCAGGAAGAGGAATTTTGGAGAAGGGTATGAATTCAGTGACCTGGAAGCCCAGATCTCTCTCTCTCTCTCTCTCTCTGCCTTTTCGAACTTCCTTTAACAATCTCTCCCGTTGGCTGGTCTCTCAGATAACGCAACGGCTCCAACTCCTTGGAAATGGTGAAATGATCCAAAGAGTAGCAGCGATGAGAGGGGAATATGCCAGCTGTGATCTGACCAAGGAGCCACTACAGCTACAGGAGAACAACCTTCCTCCTGTGCTCAGATCCTCTCCCAATGAAGGGCATTTGCCTTCTGAACTGCTTGCTGTGCCCGCACGCTTGCTGTCAGAGACTGGTGTACAAGGACACTCCAGGTCCCTCCGTACACTGACGTCACCCAATCGATCACCTTTTAAACAATAGTCTTCATACAGCGCAAAGAAGTCCATTTAGCCCATCCAGTCTGCACTGACAGTAATTCGCCCCAAAGTGGTGCTAATCCCATTTTTCTGCACTTGTCCCATATCCCACAATGTTTTGATATTTCTCGAGCTCATCCAGATATTTAGAACATTGAACATAGAAAAACTACAGCACGAGTTTGCGCTGCACATGTCCTTACCTACTAGGCTCACCTATAACTCCCTACTTATTAAGTTCCACGTACTTATCCAAAAGTCTCTTAAAAGACCCTATCGAAATCTGCAAGATTGTTAAAGGTTGTGAGGTTTCCGACCTCCATCACCCTCCCAGACAGAGCATTCCCGATTCCCACCACCCTCCAAATCCCCTCTGAATCTCCTGCCTCCTCCGCGCTAAAACTCTGCCCCCTCATGACTGACCCTTCAGCCCAGGGGAACAGCTGTTCACCCTGTCCCTACCCCTCAGAATCTTACTCTCCTCAATCATGTTCCCCCCTCAGCTCTGGAGAAAACAATTCCAGCCAGTCTCTCTTTACAAACGCTCCATCCCAGGGCAGCATCCTGGGGGACTCTTCTCCTTTCCTCCCCTTCCAGTACAATCACATCCTTCCTATAGTGAGGTGAGCAGAATGGCACTCAGTGCTCCAGCTGTGGCCTCACCAACGCTCTGCACAGCTCCAACATCACCTCCTAATATTGATTGGAATAGCTATAGCTCTAGCACATTAGAGGGGTCAGTTTTTGTACAAGGTGTGCAGGAAGGTTTTTTGACTCAGTATGTGATAGGCCAACTAGAGGTGAGGGTACATTGGATTTGGTGCTGGGCAATGAGCCAGACCAGGTGTTAGGCTTGGAAGTTGGTGAACATTTTGGTGATAGTGACCACAATTCGGTTACATTCACCTTAGTGATGGATAGGGATAGGCATGAAGATGGGGGCAGTGGTTATAGCTGGGGGAATGGTAATTATGAGGCCATAAGGAGGGAATTAGGGTGCATAGGTTGGACTAGGAAACTACAGGGACTGGGAACATCTGAAATGTGGAGCTTATTCAAGGAGCAGCTACTGCGAGTCCTTGATAAGTATGTCCCTGTCAGGCAAGGAGGAAATGGTCGAGTAAGGGAACCATGGTGTACTAAAAAAGTTAATTCGCTGGTTAAAAGGAAAAAGGAGGCTTATGTCAGGATGAGGCTTGAAGGCTCAGTTAGTGCAATGGATAGCTATAGATTAGCCAGGAGGGAGCTAAAGAGTGAGTTGAGGAGAGCTAAAAGGGACACGAGAAGACTTTGGCTGATAGGATCAAGGAGAATCCTAAAGCTTTCTTTAGATATGTTAAGAATAGAAGATTGGTTAGGGCAAGATTAGGGCCAGTCAGAGACAGCAGTGGGAAGTTGTGCGTGGAGCCTGAAGAGATTGGAGAGGCACTGAACAAATATTTCTCTTCGGTATTCACACAGGGAGATGTAAATGTAGTTGTGGAGAACACTGGGATACAGGGTTGCAAACTGGAAAGTATTGAAGTAGATAAGGAGGATGTGCTAGACATTCTTGAGGGTTTGAAGTTAGATAAGTCCCCTGGGCCGGACGGGATTTACCCCAGGACTTTCTGGGAGGCAAGAGAAGCAATTGCAGAGCCTCTGGCTCTGATCTTCAGGTCGTCGTTGGTTACGGGTATAATGCCAGAAGACTGGAGGATAGCGAATGCGGTCCCTTTGTTCAAGAAGGGGAAGAGAGACTTTCCGGGGAATTATAAGCTGGTGAGTCTTACTTCTGTTGTGGGGAAAGTATTGGAGAGAATTATTAGGGATAGGATTTATAGTTATTTAGAGAGAAATGAATTGATTGGGGATAGTCAGCATGGTTTTGTGAAAGGTAGGTCGTGCCTTACTAACCTTATCGAGTTTTTTGAAAAAGTGACGAAAGAGGTGGATGGGGGTAAGGCAGTTGATGTGGTATATATGGACTTTAGTAAGGCGTTTGATAAGGTGGCCCATGGAAGACTTCTGCAGAAAATGCAGATGTATGGGATAGAGGGTGATTTAGCTAATTGGGTTAGGAATTGGCTAGCAGATAGAAGACAGAGGGTAGTGGTTGATGGGAGATATTCATCTTGGAGTTCGGTTACAAGTGGTGTACCTCAGGGATCTGTTTTGGGGCCCCTGCTGTTTGTAATTTTTATAAATGATCTGGATGAGGGTACTGAAGGATGGATTAGTAAATTTGCGAATGACACCAAAGTCGGAGGAGTGGTAGATAGTGAAGAGGGGTGTTATAGTTTGCAGAGAGACTTGGACAAGTTGCAGAGCTGGGCCGAGAGGTGGCAAATGGAGTTTAATGTGGAAAAGTGTGAGGTAATTCACTTTGGCAGGAATAACAAATGTGTAGAGTATAGGGCTAATGGTAGGACTCTCAATAGTGTTGATGAACAGAGGGATCTTGGTGTATATGTGCATAGATCCCTGAAAGTTGGCAATCAAGTCGATAAGGTTGTTAAGAAGGCATATGGAGTCTTAGCTTTTATTGGTAGGGGGATTGAATTTCGGAGCCGCAACGTCATGTTGCAACTGTACAAAACTCTAGTGCGGCCGCACTTGGAGTATTGTGTGCAGTTCTGGTCCCCACATTATAAGAAAGATGTGGAGGCATTGGAGAGGGTACAGAGGAGGTTTACCAGGATGTTGCCTGGTATGGAGGGCAGGTCTTATGAAGAGAGGCTGAGGGATTTGAGGTTGTTTTCGTTAGAAAGAAGGCGGCTAAGAGGAGACCTTATTGAAACATATAAGATGATTAGAGGTTTAGATAGGGTGGACAGTGATAGCCTTTTTCCTAGGATGGAGAAAGCTAGCACGAGGGGACACAGCTTTAAATTAAGGGGTGATAGTTATAGGACGGATGTCAGAGGTAGGTTCTTTACCCAGAGGGTGGTAAGGGTATGGAATGCCCTGCCTACTGCAGTTGTAGATGCGCCAAGTTTGGTGGCGTTTAAGAGGTTAGTAGATAAGTTTATGGACGAAAAGGGAATGGTTTAGGTTAGAGGGTCATTGCTTTTTCCTAATTGGTCGGCGTAACATCGAAGGCCGAAGGGCCTGTTCTGTGCTGTAATGTTCTATGTTCCTCACCCTTACATGCTCTACCACAACAGGGTGACACAGGGGTTAGCACTGCGGCCTCACAGTACACTAAGAAATCTCACAATGCCAGGTTAAAGTCCAACAGGTTTATTTGGTAGCAAAAGCCACTAGCTTTCGGAGCATTGTTCCTTCATCAGATGAGTGGGATTTCTGTTCACAAACAGGGCATGTAAAGACATAAACTCTATTTACAAAATAATGGTTGGAATGTGAATCTTTTCAGTTAATCAAATCTTAAAGTTACAGACATCATGGCCTCACAGCACCAGAGACCCAGCTTCGATTCCTGGCTTTGGTCATTGTCAGTGTGGAGTTTGCAAGTTCTTCCCTGTGTTTGCATGGGTTTCCTCTGGGTGTTCCAGTTTCATCCCACTGTCTGAAAAATGTGTAGGTTAGGGTGGATTGGCCATGATAAATTGCCCCTTAGTGTCCAAAGATGTGTAGGCTAGGGTGGATTGGCCATACTAAATTGCCCCTTAGGGCCCGGTTTTACCAATCGGAGTCTAAGGTCGGATCTGAGCCCGGAATTCTCTGTACAGCGCACCATACGCTTCTTTCTGGCTCCGGTTCGATCCACGCTGCGGGTGGGGCTTAGCACTGCCAGCACGATCAGAGTTCTGAACTGCACATACACAGTTCGAAAAAAATCTGAAACAGCGCACGCAGGTACGAAAAACAGCAGAGAGACAGAGTGAGAGAGAGAGATGGAATGGAGTTGAGAGAACCTCGCAAACTGAAAATAATGTAGCATCTTCTTTGTGCTGCCAAATTATCTCTGGGAAAGGTCATTAAACGACAGTGTCCTAGTGAGCAATTACTGACCTGAATAATACATCTGTGATCTGTAACTTAATCGTTGATGCCTCTGTAACCATGAGCCAGGTGCTCAAATGTTCAGAGTCATGTGGCGAAGCTAGAAGAATTTTCCCCGTGGTGGAAGTTGCTTGGAAATAAGATTCAAGGAGATTACTACATCTGGGAAATCCACCATAGTGGAAAGAAGTTTGTATTAGCAACTCTTCTCTCACATTCTATGGTAGAAGTGCTCCTCTTTATGAGTGTGATTTGTATGGACAACATTGGATACAGCTAATCTGCCTCTGGAATAGCCTTGGATGGGGGGATATATACTTTGAAATATTGTCCCAAATTTTTGTACATCATGTTTTTAGTT
This sequence comes from Sphyrna mokarran, assembly GCA_024679065.1. NCBI lineage: Eukaryota > Metazoa > Chordata > Chondrichthyes > Carcharhiniformes > Carcharhinidae > Sphyrna > Sphyrna mokarran. Next base: position 785,520 of record JAGIQG010000016.1, on the reverse strand, counting down.
CCTGCGATTATAATCCTGACATTATCTTCTGAAGGGAATTCCTCTAATTCTTGTGCAACGTTCAAATGAAAACAAGATGAAAGAAAGGATCCAAAAGTGTTTAGTTTAGGTGGATTGGTCATGCTAAATTGCCGCTTAATATCCCGGGATGCAGAGGTTAGAGGGATTAGCAGGTAAATATGTAGGGAAACGGAGATAGATCCTGGGTGGGAATGTTGTCGGTGCAGACTTGATGGGCTGAATGGTCTCTTTCTGCAATGTAGGATTCCTATGGTTTTTAAATTGTCCCTCAGTGTCCAAAGAGCTGTAAGTAGGGGGATTGGCCATGCTAAATTGCCGCTTAGACTCCAAAGATGTGTAAGTTAGCTGGATTGTCCATGCTAAATTGTCTCTTAATGTCCAAAGATGTTCAGGTTAAGAGGACTGACCATTCTAAATTGTCGAGCGATGTTCATTCATCCATTGTCATCGCACATGTGATACAGACGCTATGACAATGGATGAATGAACACCGCTCGACAATCGAGACTGTTCCCTTCCTGTTGGGGAACACTCCAGCGGTCACGCGCATTCGGCCTCTGATCTTCGGGGTAAGCATTCTCCAAGGCGACCTTCACAACACATGACAGCGCAGAGTCGCTGAGCAGAGACTGATAGCTAAGTTCCCCACACATGAGGACGGCCTCAGCCGGGTTCTTGGGTTCATGTCACACTATCTGTAACCCCCACGACTTGCCTGGGTTTATAAAATCTCACTAACTGTCCTGTCTGACGACAATACACATCTCTTTAACCTGTGCTTAACCCTCTCTCCACTCACATTGTCTGTATCTTTAAGACTTGATTAGCTGTGAAGACTAGCATTCTAATCAATATTCTGTAAACTATGTGTGTGTCTTTATATGCCCTATTTATTGAACTCCCCACTCACCAGACGAAGGAACAGTGTTCTGAAACCTAGTGGTGTTTACTATCAAATAAACCACTTGGATTTTAATCTGGTCTTGTGAGACTTTTTAATGTACAAAAATTTGCGGATTAGGTGGATTGGCCATGCTAAACTGTTGCTTAATGTCTAAAGATGTGCAGTAAGGAGTTAGCAGGGTAATTCGGTGATTAAAACAATTCTCCCATTGCCTTATTATCTCTCCTATTGATCTGCTCTGCCCCTTTAGGGAGCTGAGAACAATCACCCCAAGATCCATCTGTCCCTCTGAGCTTCCCAGTGTAGCTTCCGAAAGGGAGAAACCATTCCCATTGGGGGAAGGATCAGGAACCCGGGAGATGGAGACCAAAGGTGATTGGAACAGAAGCGAGGGGAGGGGGATGCAAGGAAGAACTTTCTCTCCCAATGAGTGGTTAGGGTGGGGAACAGACTGCTCCAGAGTGTGGGGAAGGCAGATTTAATCGAAGAGGAACTGGATTGGAATTTCTAAAGCGATTCTGGATCCCGGGGGGAGAGACACGAGGCAAACTGCATATCCGGAGAGACAGCACAGGGAGGATGGGCCCAATGGCCTCCTGTGATTCAGTAAGCAGCACAAACACACATGTATTGTCCAAAACAGTTGAATGTATTTCTGTACAAAGTTAATTACAGATGCAATTCGAGTGTGAACTATTAACAAGAAGCACTGTGCTGGTAATAAACACAGCAAAACTGTCGCTCCCTAACCCCAGTCTGATCCTGAACTGTACAGGAGGCCATTCAGCCCCTCCGCTCTGACTTACCTCTACCCCAGCTTTCTCTGTCCTTTGACTGAGGGTGAGAGGGGGAGGAGAGGGAGGAGAGGGAGGAGACGGAGGGAGTGAGGCAATGAATTTGCCCTTTACTCGTTAGAGATTCACACTAACACCAGCTCTCTCTGCACACTGTCAAAGCCTGTCAGAGACCCACAGCTCAGAGCTCCAGATTTCGATACAGACTGGACACAGGATACAAACAAAACATTCTGATCAAATCCACTCCATCAAGAATAATGGGAATTATGTACAAAATTCCAGCTTCCCGTCAAACAGCAGAAAGAAATAAATATGTCATGCTTCATCACCGCAAGAAAATATATCAAATATCAAATAACAAAAGGGAATGGTTTAGGTTAGAGGGTCATTCGCTTTTTCTTAATTGGTCGGCACAACATCGAGGGCCGAAGGGCCTGTTCTGCGCTATAATGTTCTATGTTCTAAATTTCTCTCAGCGTGTGCGAACTCACATTTTTCCAGCACCCCTTCCCTATCTCTCTAACGCCCTCCAGCCCGCTACACCCCTCGCTATCTCTGTAACCTCCTCCAGCCCCTACACCCCGTCGCTATCTCTGTATCTCCTCCAGCCCCTACACCCCTCCCTATCTCTGTAACTCCTCCAGCCCCCTCCACCCTCCTATCTCTGTAACCTCCTCCCCGCCCCTACACCCCCTCCCTATCTCTGTAACCTCCTCCAGCCCCTACACCCCCTCCCTATCTCTGTAACCTCCTCCAGCCCCTACAACCCCTCCCTATCTCTGTAACCTCCTCCAGCCCCTACACAACCCTCCCTATCTCTGTAACCTCCTCCAGCCCCTACACCCCTCCCTATCTCTGTAACCTCCTCCAGCCCTACACCCCTCCCTATCTCTGTAACCTCCTCCAGCCCCTACACCCCTCCCTATCTCTGTAACCTCCTCCAGCCCCTACAACCCTCCCTATCTCTGTAACCTCCTCCAGCCCCTACACCCCTCCCTATCTCTGTAACCTCCTCCAGCTCCTACAACCCTCCCTATCTCTGTAACCTCCTCCAGCCCCTACACCCCTCCCTATCTCTGCGACCTCCTCCAGCCTCTACACCCCTCCTAGATCTCTGCGTTCCTTCAATTCTGATCTCTCGAGTATCCCCCAATTGCCATCAGTCCGCCATTGGCAGCCGTGCTTTCAGCTGCCTGGGGAAGGGGGGGGGGGGTTCTCTAAGCTCTGGAATTCCCTCCCTAAACCTCTTTACCCATCTCTCCCTTTCTCTCTCTCTTTCTCAATCTACCCCCCCCCCCCTCTCCCCAACAACCTCCCCACACCCCCATCTCCCTGTCTCTCTCCCTTTCTCTCTCTCTTTCTCAATCTACCCCCCTCTCCCCAACACCTCCCCACACCCCCATCTCCCTGTCTCTCTCCCTTTCTCTCTCTCTTTCTCAATCTACCCCCCTCTCCCCCAACCTCCCCACACCCCCATCTCCCTGTCTCTCTCCCTTTCTCTCTCTCTTTCTCAATCTACTCCCCTCTCCCCAACAACCTCCCACACCCCCATCTCCCTGTCTCTCTCCCTTTCTCCTCTCTTTCTCAATCTACCCCCCTCTTCCCCAACAACCTCCCCACACCCCCATCTCCCTGTCTCTCTCCCTTTCTCTCTCTCTTTCTCAATCTACTCCCCTCTCCCCAACAACCTCCCACACCCCCATCTCCCTGTCTCTCTCCTTTCTCTCTCTCTTTCTCAATCTACCCCCCTCTCCCCAACAACCTCCCCACACCCCATCTCCCTGTCTCTCTCCCTTTCTCTCTCTCTTTCTCAATCTACCCCCTCTCCCCAACAACCTCCCCACACCCCCATCTCCTGTCTCTCTCCCTTTCTCTCTCTCTTTCTCAATCTACCCCCCTCTCCCCAACAACCTCCCCACACCCCCATCTCCCTGTCTCTCTCCCTTTCTCTCTCTCTTTCTCAATCTACCCCCCTCTCCCCAACAACCTCCCCACACCCCCATCTCCCTGTCTCTCTCCCTTTCTCTCTCTCTTTCTCAATCTACCCCCCTCTCCCCAACAACCTCCCCACACCCCCATCTCCCTGTCTCTCTCCCTTTCTCTCTCTCTTTCTCAATCTACCCCCCTCTCCCCAACAACCTCCCCACACCCCCATCTCCCTGTCTCTCTCCCTTTCTCTCTCTCTTTCTCAATCTACTCCCCTCTCCCCAACAACCTCCCCACACCCCCATCTCCCTGTCTCTCTCCCTTTCTCTCTCTCTTTCTCAATCTACCCCCCTCTCCCCAACAACCTCCCCACACCCCCATCTCCCTGTCTCTCTCCCTTTCTCTCTCTCTTTCTCAATCTACCCCCCTCTCCCCAACAACCTCCCCACACCCCCATCTCCCTGTCTCTCTCCCTTTCCCTCTCTCTCTCTTTCGGACCGTGACCTGTTTTTCAATGATGTTGTTTTTCTCGCTGTCCATTTGTTGGCTCAGTGACTGATGGACCCTGTGTAGCACCTTGGAGCGGTTTGGGGGGGGGGTGGTAATCGTGCTGGTTTGGAGGCGCTAGTTAAATGTGAGTTGCTGTTTCTGTGGCTTCACTTGGGGCAGATGTCGGTCAAAGGCTTCGGACACCGAGCTGGGCTGTGGCGGAGCTTGGCAGGCACTCAGGTTAGCCAGAGGCTATGACAGACTCACTCCGAGTTCAGAATACTCTGCCAAAGGCACCAGGGGGCTTGGAATGAAGCAGAAACAGAAAAGTGAGAGACAGGGAGGAGATTTCTTCAGCAGAGTTCCAGGCTCTCTGCTTTCATTGCTTGGAGCTCAGAGATGGAGGAAGCTCAGGCTTGGTTCGAAGATTTTTCGTGCACAGGAAGAGTCCTTGTTTTGAACAAAGAGACATAAACTTTTTAGTAAAAGGTTCAACAGTTCCCAGGCAACAAGTACATATGTTCTCGGCCTTCTCAGGTGATTGTTCTATTGGAACTTATTCTTTGGTACATTTGCTATCTAAATGGCACTTTCTCGAAGACAGAGATGGAGGTGAGAGAGCCAGCAATTCTCCCTCTCTACAGAGAGAGAGAGAGCAGAGAGCTGTTAGCTCTGGCAGATGGCAGTTGTTCTATCTCTTTGTCTCACTGACCTCTACTTTTATATCTGTAATGACATCAATATTTCCCAAAATAGAATTGGGCCCAGGTTGTCAAAAACATCAGATTTAAATTTAATAGGTTCTTGGTATCAAAATACCTGATTCAAATTGATTGGCTAAATTCAAAAGCCCATTGTCTTGGTAACATTGCTGTTTGGCCTTTCGACAGAAATGTTTCAGACTACACTCTCTGTGCACATGCATTTTTTTAACTCTCCAAGCACAGAAAAATCTCCAACTTTCAACAGAATTGCAAACTGCTTCACCTCTTCACAATATTACAAGCACCAAACTTTACAATATTACAAACACCAAATTCTAATTTCCTACCTTTCAATCTCCAAGTTACTCTCCCCAACGTACATCAGCAGGTTAGGGTGGATTGGCCGTGCTAAATTGTCCCATAGTGTCCAAAGATGTGCAGGTTAGGTGAATTGGCCGTGCTAAATTGTCCCTTAGTGTCCAAAGATGTGTAGGTTAGGTGGATTGGCCATGCTAAATTGTCCCTTAGGGTCCAAAGATGTGCAGGTTAGGTGGATTGGCCATGCTAAATTGCCCCTTAGTGTCCAAAGATGTGCAGGTTAGGGTGGATTGGCCATGCTAAATTGCCCCTTAGTGTCCAAAGATGTGCAGGTTAGGGGATTGGCCATGCTAAATTGTCCCTTAGTGTCCAAAGATGTGCAGGTTAGGTGGATTGGCCATGCTAAATTGTCCCTTAGTGTCCAAAGATGTTCAGGTTAGGGTGGATTGGCCATGCTAAATTGCCCCTTAGTGTCCAAAGATGTGTAGGTTAGGGTGGATTGGCCATGCTAAATTGTCCCTTAGTGTCCAAAGATGTGCAGGTTAGGGTGGATTGGCCATGCTAAATTGTCCCTTAGTGTCCAAAGATGTTTAGGTTAGGGTGGATTGGCATGCTAAATTGCCCCTTAGTGTCCAAAGATGTGTAGGTTAGGGGATTGCCATGCTAAATTGCCCCTTAGTGTCCAAAGATGTGTAGGTTAGGGTGGATTGGCCGTGCTAAATTGTCCCTTAGTGTCCAAAGATGTTCAGGTTAGCGTGGATTGGCCATGCTAAATTGCTCCTTAGTGTCCAAAGATGTGTAGGTTAGGGTGGATTGGCCATGCTGAATTGCTCTTAGTGTCCAAAGATGTTCAGGTTAGCATGGATTGGCCATGCTGAATTGCTCCTTAGTGTCCAAAGATGTTCAGGTTAGCGTGGATTGGCCATGCTGAATTGCTCCTTAGTGTCCAAAGATGTTCAGGTTAGCGTGGATTGGCCATGCTGAATTGCTCCTTAGTGTCCAGGTTAGTTGAAGGGCAAGGACATGGAAGAGATGAATTGACGAGGGACAGGTGGTCAGTGTGAAGACTGACAAGTTCCCTGGCCTTCAATGACACATTTCAGAGAGACAGTAAGTGCAGGGAGAGACAGAGCAGGAGACAGAGATAGTGGGAGAGGTGGAGCGTGTCTCAGGGTAGCATTGTCTCCCTTACTCAGATTTGGTCAGTGGCATTCTGTCCGTTGTCTGTCCCGGATTTTTGGTCTTGCTGCAATGCTGCACCACCTCACAGAGATTTCCCTTCACATCCAGTCTTCAGAACACAACAGAGAGACAGGGGGAGAGGGAGAGAAAGACAGAGAGAGAGAGACAGAGAGAGAGAGAGAGACAGAGAATGAGTCTCAAACAGCAATGTGAACACTGCACTGCGTACATCTCACTGAAACTCCGTTCCCTGCAGACGTCCCCACAACCTATCAGCCCCAGCATTATTCATTTCACAACCTCTCGAGATTGCGGAGATACAGGACCTGACTCACCCCCTCAAAACCCCCTCATTCGGGACCTTCCAAAGCCACTCACAACAGTGCGGCGCTCCCTCAGCACTGACTCTCTGACAGTGCGGCGCTCCCTCAGCACTGACCCTCTGACAGTGCGGCACTCCCTCAGCACTGACCCTCTGACAGTGCGGTGCTCCTTCAGCGCTGACCCTCTGACAGCGCAGCACTCCCTCAGCACTGACCCTCTGACAGTGCGGTGCTCCTTCAGCGCTGACCCTCTGACAGTGTGCACTGGCACTCCCTCACACTGACTCTCTGACAGTGCAGCACTCCCTCAGCACTGACCCTCTGACAGTGCGGTGCTCCCTCAGCACTGACCCTCTGACAGTGCTGTCTCCCTCAGCACTGACCCTCTGACAGTGCGGCACTCCCTCAGCACTGACCCCTGACAGTGCGGTGCTTCCCTCAGCACTGACCCTCTGACAGTGCGCACTTCCTCAGCACTGACCCTCTGACAGTGCGGCACTCCTTCAGCACTGACCCTCTGACAGTGCGGCGCTCCCTCAGCACTGACCCTCTGACAGTGCGGCACTCCCTCAGCACTGACCCTCTGACAGTGCGGCACTCCCTCAGCACTGACCCTCTGACAGTGCGGCACTCCCTCAGCACTGACCCTCTGACAGTGCGGCACTCCCTCAGCACTGACCCTCTGACAGTGCGGCGCTGCCTCAGCACTGACCTTCTGACAGTGCCCTGCAGTGAGGGGAATGCCACCTCATTCCTGGATTGTTCCACTGCTCACCTGATGGGGGTATCTCCAATTTCCTGTTCCAGCCTCTTGGCCGCAGGCATTGGTTTACCCAGGACGTTCACCGCGATACACATCAGGATGCCACACTTGTTGGTGTAGTAACAAGCCACATCGACAGCCACGAGCAGCACCACGAAAATCACCATGATAATCCCTATCAGTCCCCCGATCCCGAACTGCGATTTCTCCTCATTGGCTGTAGACACTGAAAATCAGGATAACCCTGTTAATATCAGAACAGAGGGAGGCCATTCAGCCCCTCGAGCCTGTTACACAGGAACAGGAGGAGGCCATTCAGCCCCTCGAGCCTGTTACACAGGAACAGGAGGAGGCCATTCAGCCCCTCGAGCCTGTTACACAGGAACAGGAGGAGGCCATTCAGCCCCTCGAGTCTGTTACACAGGAACAGGAGGAGACCATTCAGCCCCTCGAGTCTGTTACACAGGAACAGGAGGAGGCCATTCAGCCCCTCGAGCCTGTTACACAGGAACAGGAGGAGGCCATTCAGCCCCTTGAGCCTGTTACACAGGAACAGGAGGAGGCCATTCAGCCCCTCGAGCCTGTTACACAGGAACAGGAGGGGGCCATTCAGCTCCTCGAGCCTGTTACACAGGAACAGGAGGAGGCCATTCAGCCCCTCGAGCCTGTTACACAGGAACAGGAGGGGGCCATTCAGCCCCTTGTTTTTGAGATGGCAATGCAGCCAAGATGACTCACCAGATTGGACTGGCTGAGGTCGTTGAGGAGTTGTAAAATTCAGGAACGTCGGCAGGGATTCACCAATCAGATTCACGGATTCAACTTGCACCTGGTAATGTGTCGACCAATCAAGATCCCGTAGGAGATACGAGTCAGATCCATTCACAGTAATATTGATCCAATCCCAATCATGTTCCTGAGAATCACAAGAGGATTCAACAACTTACAAACACTTCCACAGCAAGAGCACGGGGTTCGATACTGAGTAAAGCTCACTCTACGCTGTTCCCCATCAAACACTCCCAGGACAGGTACAGCATGGGGTCAGATACAGAGTAAAGCTCCCTCTACACTGTCCCCCCATCAAACACTCCCAGGACAGGTACAGCACGGGGTTAGATACAGAGTAAAGCTCCCTCTACACTGTCCCCCCATCAAACACTCCCAGGACAGGTACAGCACGGGGTTAGATACAGAGTAAAGCTCCCTCTACACTGTCCCCATCAAACACTCCCAGGACAGGTACAGCACGGGGTTAGATACAGAGTAAAGCTCCCTCTATACACACTCCCAGGACAGGTCACACGGGTTAGATACAGAGTAAGCTCCTCTACACTGTCCCCCCAAAACAATCAGGAAGTACAGCACGGGGTTAGATACAGAGTAAAGCTCCCTCTACACTGTTCCCCATCAAACACTCCCAGGACAGGTACAGCACGGGGTTAGATACAGAGTAAAGCTCCCTCTACACTGTCCCCCCATCAAACACTCCCAGGACAGGTACAGCACGGGGTTAGATACAGAGTAAAGCTCCCTCTACACTGTCCCCCCATCAAACACTCCCAGGACAGGTACAGCACGGGGTTAGATACAGAGTAAAGCTCCCTCTACACTGTCCCCATCAAACACTCCCAGGACAGGTACAGCACGGGGTTAGATACAGAGTAAAGCTCCCTCTACACTGTCCCCATCAAACACTCCCAGGACAGGTACAGCACGGGGTTAGATACAGAGTAAAGCTCCCTCTACACTGTCCCCCATCAAACACTCCCAGGACAGGTACAGCACGGGGTTAGATACAGAGTAAAGCTCCCTCTACACTGTCCCCCCATCAAACACTCCCAGGACAGGTACAGCACGGGGTTAGATACAGAGTAAAGCTCCCTCTACACTGTCCCCCATCAAACACTCCCAGGACAGGTACAGCACAGGGTTAGATACAGAGTAAAGCTCCCTCTACACTGTCCCCCATCAAACACTCCCAGGACAGGTACAGCACGGGGTTAGATACAGAGTAAAGCTCCCTCTACACTGTCCCCCATCAAACACTCCCAGGACAGGTACAGCACGGGGTTAGATACAGAGTAAAGCTCCCTCTACACTGTCCCCCATCAAACACTCCCAGGACAGGTACAGCACGGGGTTAGATACAGAGTAAAGCTCCCTCTACACTGTCCCCCATCAAACACTCCCAGGACAGGTACAGCACGGGGTTAGATACAGAGTAAAGCTCCCTCTACACTGTCCCCCCATCAAACACTCCCAGGACAGGTACAGCACGGGGTTAGATACAGAGTAAAGCTCCCTCTACACTGTCCCCCATCAAACACTCCCAGGACAGGTACAGCACGGGGTTAGATACAGAGTAAAGCTCCCTCTACACTGTCCCCCATCAAACACTCCCAGGACAGGTACAGCACGGGGTTAGATACAGAGTAAAGCTCCCTCTACACTGTCCCCCCATCAAACACTCCCAGGACAGGTACAGCACGGGGTTAGATACAGAGTAAAGCTCCCTCTACACTGTCCCCCATCAAACACTCCCAGGACAGGTACAGCACGGGGTTAGATACAGAGTAAAGCTCCCTCTACACTGTCCCCCATCAAACACTCCCAGGACAGGTACAGCACGGGGTTAGATACAGAGTAAAGCTCCCTCTACACTGTCCCCCCATCAAACACTCCCAGGACAGGTACAGCACAGGGTTAGATACAGAGTAAAGCTCCCTCTACACTCTTCCTCATCAAACACTCCCAGGACAGGTACAGCACGGGGTTAGATACAGAGTAAAGCTCACTCTACACTGTCCCCCCATCAAACACTCCCAGGACAGGTACAGCACAGGGTTAGATACAGAGTAAAGCTCCCTCTACACTGTCCCCATCAAACACTCCCAGGACAGGTACAGCACAGGGTTAGATACAGAGTAAAGCTCCCTCTACACTGTCCCCCATCAAACACTCCCAGGACAGGTACAGCACGGGGTTAGATACAGAGTAAAGCTCCCTCTACACTGTCCCCCCATCAAACACTCCCAGGACAGGTACAGCACGGGGTTAGATACAGAGTAAAGCTCCCTCTACACTGTCCCCCATGAAACACTCCCAGGACAGGTACAGCACGGGGTTAGATACAGAGTAAAGCTCCCTCTATACAGTCCCCCTATGAAACACTCCCAGGACAGTTACAGCATGAGGTTAGATACAGAGTAAAGCTCCCTCTACACTGTCCCCCCATCAAACACTCCCAGGACAGGTACAGCGCGGGGTTATATACAGAGTAAAGCTCCCTCTACACAGTGCCCCCATCAAACACTCCCAGGACAGGTACAGCGCGGGGTTATATACAGAGTAAAGCTCCCTCTACACAGTGCCCCCATCAAACACTCCCAGGATAGGTACAGCATGGGGTTACATACAGAGTAAAGCTCCCTCTACACTGTCCCCATCAAACACTCCCAGGACAGGGACAGCACAGGGTTAGATACAGAGTAAAGCTCCCTTTACACTGTCCCCCATCAAACATTCCCTACACAGGTGTCAGGGCTGGAGGGGCATTGCGTTACAGAGATAGGAAGGTCTGTGAAGTTGGAAGGGGTTACAGAGATATGGAGGATTGTAAGAGCTGAAGGAATTTACAGTGAGAGAGGGCGAATTGCAAGGGCTGGAACTATATACAGAGATAGGAAGGATTCTACGGGCTGGAGGAGATTACAGAGATAGGAGGGAGCTGTTAGGGGCTGGAAGAGGTTACAAAGATCGGAAGATGTATGGGTCTGGAAGAGGTTAGAGAGAAAGGGAGGGTTCTAGTGGATGGAGGAGCTTACAGAAATTGAGTGGAGTGTAGGAGCTGAGGAGGTTACAGGTGTGGAGAGTTGTAGGGACTGAAGGGGATTACAGAGATATGGAGGGAGGTGTAGGGACTGGAGGAGGTTACACTGATTTGGAGAGGAACAGGGAGTCAGTATGGTATCTGTCATAGGGGATGGTTAGTGGGCATGGATACAGCAAGGTCTTGGATGAGGAAAAGTTTCCAGAGGGAACCTCTGTGAGATCCACTGGGAATAGTCGAGTTTGGAGTTACTCTGGGAGCAGATGAGGGTTTGCAGAGCGGAGCAGCTCAGACAGTATAGCGATGGCTGGAGAATAGAAAGAAACAGGATTATCAAAGGAACGAGGTCTGACAATAATCCCCAGTGTTCCTGACAGATGACAATGCAAATATTCATCACCCTTCATTCATGTAAGAGGAACAGTGAAACTCACTGCTTTGTATTTGACGATGTGCCCCAGGATTGAGGTCCCTCCATTGTCTGAGTCTTCAAAGTAGATCCGGAATATGTTACCCTCGCTCTCATTCCTGGCTGTTAGTTGTGGTCTGTCAGGCTCACCTGCAGAGTGTGCGAGTATGTTAATAAATGGCCCCTATACACCTCTCATTCTGACACTACACTTCCCACGTAGTACAGGCAGAGCACATAATTAATGGGCTGATGCAAAAGGATGGCATAATGAGCCAGGAGTGAGGGCAGCGGGGGAGGGGAGGAGGCAACAGTGGAGGCGGGTTGGGTGGGTGGTGGGTGCATGCACTATCCCTTTCTAAATCGTACACCATCCCTCCGAAGCTGATTGGGTTAGAAACCGGTCACCAGTTTTGTACCCCAGCCCCTTCAGCCTTCTATTACCCATCGAACATCCCCACTCAAACTCGACTCTGTAGACTGTTTGATGGAATTGTTCAATTAGACTCTGTAGACTGTTTGCTATTTAAATAGACTCTGTACGGAATCCACGGCAAGACTCAAAGGTTGCAAGCGAGATATTTTGGTGTCACTGTGATGTGACTCAGTCAAATTTAAAAGGGAAGGGAGGGAGGCCATTCGGCCCATTGTGTCTTTGAAAGTTTTCTCTAATTAGTCCCCACTTTCCTCTGCACCTTCCATATCCCTGCAGATTATACCCCTTTTATAATTGGCCCCTTTTGAAAGTTCCAATTGAATCCGATTCCACCACTCTTTCAGATCACAACCCCTCTGTCGCTGTGACGTCTTGCTCTCTCAATGTGGCGCGCAGGCACCCCCATCCCCTCCATTCCCCCTCCCTCCAGGATCTTGCTGTGGACATGCTAGCTGCCATCGGTTCCTGCCTCCTCCATTGGATGGGGTGCACTGAGGTGAGGATAGGAGCCTGGGAATCAGGGAAGGACAAGCAGAGGAACATTGAGTGAAGGTGAGATGAAGATTTACCTCCTGTGCGATGGTAAAGGTGAGGTCACGACCCCATGACCATGGAATGGTTTGGAGAATGATGGTGTGGATGCATGGAGGAGAGAGGTTGAACGGATAAATTAGATCATGATGCAAACACAACAGTGCATTACACACAGCCTCACAATAATTATTCACCCACCTCACATCCTCCAATCCTATTGACCAATCCTTCTTGAATAAAGAAAATTCCAGCACAGGAACAGGTCCTTTGGCCCCTCCAAGCCTGCACAGACCACGCTGTCCCGTCTGAACTAAAACCTCCTACCCTTCCGGGGGCCATACCCCTCTATTCCCATCCTATTCATGGATTTATCAAGATGTCCCTTAAAACTCACTACCAATACCGCTTCCAATCCCTCCCCCGGCAGAGAGTTCCAGGCACCCACCACCCTCTGTGTAAAAAATCTGCTTCGTACATCTCCTTTAAACTTTGTCCCCGCATCTTAAATCTGTGCCCCCAGGTAATTGACTCTCCCACCCTGGGGAAAAGCTTCTGACTATCCACTCTGTCCATGCCTCTCATAATCTTGTAGACTTCTATCAGGTCGCCCCTCAACCTCCGTCGCTCCAGTGAGAACAAACCAAGTTTCTCCTCATTGCTAATGCCCTCCATACCAGGCAACATCCTGGTAAATCTTTTCTGTGCCCTCTCCAAAGCTTCCACATCCTTTTGGTAGTGTGGGCGACCAGAATTGAACACTATATTTCAAGTGTGGCCTCACTAAGGTATATAAAGCTGCAACATGACTTGCCAATTTTTAAACTCAATGCCACAGTGATGAAGGCAAGCATGCCGTATGCCTTCCTGAGTTCCTTCTCCATCTGCATTGCCCCTTTCAGTGACTTGAGTACCTGTACACCCAGATCCCTCTGCCTATCAATACTCTTAAGGGTTCTGCCATTTACTGTATATTTCCTATCCAAAATGCGTTACCTCACAATTGTCCGGATTAAACTCCATCTGCCATCTCTCCGCCCAAGTCTCCAACTGATCTATATCCTGCTGTATCCTCTGATGGTCCTCATCGCTATCCACAAATCGTTCACAAATTTACTAATCAATCCAGTTACATTTTCCTCCAAATCATTTATATATATTAGAAACAACAAAGGTCCCAGCACGCCACTTGTCAAAGCCCTCCATTCAGAAACATACCCTTCTACTGCTACCCTCTGTCTTCTTTGACCACAAGAGAGAGTAGTTAGTCCCCTCTCTCTCTTTTCCCTGTAAATTTTCCCCCTTCCAGTATTTCTCCAATTGCCCCTTTTGAAAGTTCCTATTGAATCTGCTTCCACTGCCCTTTCAAGCAGCACCTTCCAGGTCACAACAACTCGCTGTGTGTCCAAAATAAAATTCTCCCCCCACTCCCCGGTTTAACAATTCACTGGGTGCTCTAGATCATATGAGGATTGGGACAAAACAGACACACTATCATATTCACTCAGCAAAGGCCTCACCTCACAGGAATATAAACTGAACCCCTTACCCCACAGCCACTGCCCACACTCCCACCCACACACACACACACACACACCCACTAATACAGAAACCCACCCACCCATCTACACACACACACACACACACACGCGGACTCTCTCTCTCCCTCGCGCACGCGCTCACCCCCACTCGCGCACTCCCCCACTCCCTCTCTCACCCCACTCTTGCACACTCACTCCCTCTCTCTCTCCCCACCAGCCTCGCGCACTCCCCCTCTCCACGCACGCCCCCTCTTTCTCTCCCCCTCATCTCGCGCACTCCCCCTCTCTCTCTCCCCCCCTATCATGCACTCCCCTCTTTCCCCCCACTCTCTCTCCCCACCTTCTCCTGCACTCTCCCTCTCGCACACTCCCTCTCTCGCGCACTTTCTCTCTCTCCTCCTCTTGCGCACTCCTCCCCCCTCTCGCACTCCCCCTCTCTCTCCCTACTTTCGTGCACTCCCCGACTTGTGCACTCCCCCTTTCGCACACTCTCCCTTTCGTGCACTCCCCCTCTCGCTCTCACATTCCCGTTGAGTGAATGGTGTCAGATCTGGCCTGGCAGAGTTTACTCACGGATCGAGAGGGTTTTTGTGGTGATATTGTGGGAGAATTCTCCGAACCCTTTCCCATTGCGGGCAGCGACTTGCAAAGAGTAAGATGTGTAGGGCTTCAGATCAGTGATCCGGGATGTTTCTGCAGTGAGAGGCAGTTCAGAGGGTGAGAAGGTGGGAAAGCTGGAGCAATGTGGCCAATATCACACTAAGGATGGTACCGCCTGTACCAACACATACTGAGTGAGAGAGTATGACAGCACAGAGAGAGACGCCCTTCAGCCCATTCTGTCTGTGCCAGCCATCAAATACTATCTATTCTAATCCCATTTTCCAGCACTTTGCTCTGTAGCCAGTATGCTTGGGATTTTCAAATGCTCATCTAAACACTTGTTAATCGTTGTGAGAGTTCTTTCAGGCACTGAGTCCCCCACTCCACCGTGGGAGCGAGTCCCACATTCTTGTCCACTCCAGTGGCAGCGAGTCCCATATTCTCCCCCTGCTCTCTGTGGGAGCGAGTCCCACATTCTCCCCCACTCTCCGTGGAAGTAAGTCCCACATTCTCCCCCATTTCCTGTGGGAGTGAGCTTGGGGGAGGGTGAAGAGGTTCTCGATGAGGTGCAGGGGAAGGGTGACACTCCCAGAATTGGTGCAGGGCTCAGGGCAGTGTGGGATGTGACTCTCACCTACCCGACTTGATCACCTTGCTATCCCAGTCTCCATTTTCACTGCTCCATTTCACTTTATATCCCAGGATAGGAACGCCTCCGTCCCTGGCTGGCTTGGACACGGATATTTTGATGGTTGTGGAGTGAGTCTCAACGCTGACATTCTGTGGGGCTGATGGGAAGTCTGAAATGACAAATAGAGACTGATGGCAGTGGCAAAAGCGAACGCATGTTTTCCCGAAACAGCCAGTGTGTCTGACAATGCTCAGAGTGCATATACAACCACATCCCTTTCTCCCTCGCTCACTCTCACTCTCCCGCATCTCACCCTATACTCTCTCCCTCTCTTCCTTTCCCACTCGCTTCCTCTCTCACTCTCTCCATCTCCCTCTCTCTCCCACTCTCCCTCCTCACCACCCATTCAGCCAACAACTGAGGGTCAGCGTTGAGGGAGCACCGCACCGTCAGAGGGTCAGTGCTGAGGGAGTGCCACACTGTCAGAGGGTCAGTGCTGAGGGAGTGCCACACTGTCAGAGGGTCAGTGCTGAGGGAGTGCCGCACTGTCAGAGGGTCAGTGCTGAGGGAGTGCCGCACTGTCAGAGGGTCAGTGCTGAGGGAGCGCCACACTGTCAGAGGTCAGTGCTGAGGGAGTGCCACACTGTCAGAGGATCAGTGCTGAGGGAGTGCCGCACCGTCAGAGGGTCAGTGCTGAGGGAGTGCCGCACCGTCAGAGGGTCAGTACTGAGGGAGTGCCGCACTGTCAGAGGGTCAGTGCTGAGGGAGTGCCGCACCGTCAGAGGGTCAGTGCTGAGGGAGTGCCACACTGTCAGAGGGTCAGTGCTGAGGGAGTGCCGCACTGTCAGAGGGTCAGTGCTGGGGGACATGTTGAGGTGGTGAGAACATTAGTAAATATCCATGTGTCTGAGAGTGCTGAGGTGTGACTGTGTCTGACCTCTGACCTTACCTGCCTCTTTGACCCAGATTGATTTGGTGACTGTTCCTAGTGTGTTATTGGCTGTACAGCGGTATTCCCCCAGGTCAGTGACACTCTGAACTCCAACCTATCAAATAGAGAGCGGACACACATTCTTACAGAGACTCTCACTCTCATAGTATCAACAAATCCTCACAACAAAGATCCATTCAGCTACCAGAAGGCCCACTCCACATGGGAGCGAGTCCCACATTCCCCCCCACTCCACATTGGAGCGAGTCCCACACTCTCCCCCACTCCCCGTGGGAACGAGTCCCACATTCTCCCCCACTCCCCGTGGAAGCGAGTCCCACATTCTTCCACTTCCTGTAGGAGTGAGTCCCACATTCTCCCCCACTCCCCGTGGGAGCGAGTCCCACATTCTCCCCACTCCCTGTGGGAGCGAGTCCCACGTTCTCCCCACTCCCTGTGGGAGCGAGTCCCACATTCTCCCCCACTCCCTGCGGGAGTGACAGCCAGAAGGAGGTTGACAGTTAAATTCTCTCTGCAATGATTTAGCAATCCAGGCAGCTCAAGTGCAATTATGGCTGGGTAACAAATTTGGGCCCAGTCAGGCAGACAACATTTTGCCAAAGTTTTTCATTTTGGACTTGTAAGGACAGGCCAGAGAAAATGCACATCGGGAAAGATTGCAATTGGGTCTCCCTGGGAAGAGAGTGCTGATTGGCATATTTTTGCCATGGCAGTCAGTTGCTGGAAAGCCATGCTGGGAAGTTTTCTCCCACACATTCTTGGTGAATATCATTGCAATCCTGCAGACTTCCACCTCAACACCCGCAATTTCACCTGGGAACAACTTACCCTCCTCCCTGCTCTCCCGCTCCCCTCCCACATCCTGCCTCCTCCTCCCTTCCCCGCCTCTCCTCCTCCTCCCTTTCAGGCCTCCCCCTGCCCTTCCCCTCCCCCTCCCCCCACCTTCCCTCCCTTCCAGCTTCACTGTCCTTGCCCTCCCCTCCCCATTCCACTCCCCTTCCTCCCCTCTCCTCCTTCCTCCCCCACTACCCTTTCCACCTGCTCTCTCCTTTGGCCCTTGCTCCCCAATCCCCCTCCCCTCCCATCCTCCTCCCCCTCCCCATCCCTCCACTTCCTTCCACCCCCTCCTCTTCCACCTCCCCACCTCTCCTCCTCTCCCTTCTGACCTCCCCTCCACTCACCCTGCCCTTCCCCTCCTTCCTCCCTCGCCCTCTTCCCTCTCTCTCTCTACCCCTTCCAGTCCCCCTTTCTGCCCCTCTCTCCTTCCTCCCCCATCCCCCTCCCCCCATTCCCCCCTCCGCCCTCCTCCACAGGCAGTCCCTGACCGTTTTCTCAGCTCTGGACTGACTCACCTGCAGTGTGCTGATGGACACGTGCTCGCTGACCACAGTGACTGTCACCGCACGCTCCTCAAAAACCTCACCATCATGGCTCCAGTTGACCTCTGCTCTGGGGAAGCTCTTGATTGGGCAGGAGAGATTGACAGGGTTCCCCAGCCAGGTGTAAACCTCTGCAGGGGCAGGAGGCGACAGCACGGGGGCATCTGTAAAAACAACACAACCCCCATCAGCAGCTGGAGAGGAGGTGGGGGGGAATGGGGGACAAGGGGTATGAGGGGATGGGAGGGCGAGGGGGTGCAGGGCGGATGAGGGGATCCGAGGGGATAAAGCGGTGCAGGGGAGATATGGGTATGGAGGGGATGAGGGGGTACGGGATGATGGGGGGTGCAGGGGGAGGTGTGAAGGGAGGGGGGGCGTGCAGGGAGGTAGGGATGTATTGTAGGGTAGGGGGTCTTGGGCTGCTGCACCACACTGAAGGGTCAGTGACTGCTGGCCAGACGGAGCCAGACTGCAGTGGTGCTAGATAAAGGCAGAGTGGCCTAAGCAACAGTAACTGGTGCATTGGAACGCCCTGATCGGAATCAGGGTCAGTGAGGCTCAGAGAGCAGAGAACTCAGACTGAGTCAGAGAGCAGTTCTGATTGTCAGCCACACAGTGTGAGTACGGGGAGATGGGGGGAGAGTCACAGGGTAACTATTTGCTGCTTACAGTTAACTGTTACTGAGATATTGGTGGATTTCTCCTCATTCCTTTCTGCGATTGTCCCAACACATTCATAAATCCCGGCATCAGACGGCTGGATGGATCTGATCTCGAGACTGCCCTGTCGCTGCTCAAAGTGGACTGCGGACACAAACAAGAAGCAGATTAAAAGCAAATAGCATGACATTGGTCACTCAGAGCACTGTGCACAGTTCCAGTCTCCGTATCCCTCGGTTAGACCCACACTCGGAGCACTGTGCACAGTTCCAGTCTCTGTATCCCTCGGTTAGACTCACACTTGGAGCACCGTGCACAGTTTCAGTCTCCCTATATCCTGATTAGAGCACATTCAGGTTAGAAGTAGGATCCCAGTCTCTAACAGAATTCCACTCAGCTTCCATTGCTCTAATACTTGCCTCGCTGTGTGACATCTTGACCATCCCGTCTCCAGGAGACAATTGGTTTGGGAATTCCGATCACGTTGCATTGCAGATGCGCATTCTGCCCCTCGTCAAACTGCAGACTGTTCCTGACATTTACAAAAGTGACTGTCTCTGTGGGAGGAAGCATTTTGTCACTTACTTTCGAATCAGGAAGCGGTCTCGTTTCTCTGAATCCCCAGGGCAGCAGAGGGAATCCCAAATCCAGCTCCACTCTCCCATCCCACACTCAAAAACATCAGGCTTTAATCCTAACACCACAGAATATTCCAGAGAATATTCCCCAGGTTCAGTGCTGAGGGAGTGCCACAATGTCAGAGGGTCAGTGCTGAGGGAGTGCTGCACTGTCAGAGGGTCAGTGCTGAGGGAGTGCCACACTGTCAGAGGGTCGATACTGAGGGAGTGCCGCATTGTCAGAGGGTCAGTGCTGAAGGAGTGCCGCACTGTCAGAGGGTCAGTGCTGAGGGAGTGCCGCACTGTCAGAGGGTCAGTGCTGAGGGAGTGCCGCACTGTCAGAGGGTCAGTGCTGAGGGAGCGCCGCACTGTCAGAGGGTCAGTGCTGAGGGAGCGCCGCACTGTCGGAGGGTCAGTGCTGAGGGAGCGCCGCACTGTCGGAGGGTCAGTGCTGAGGGAGTGCCGCACTGTCAGAGGGTCAGTGCTGAGGGAGTGCCGCACTGTCAGAGGGTCAGTGCTGAGGGAGTGCCGCACTGTCAGAGAGTCAGTGCTGAGGGAGTGCCGCACTGTCAGAGGGTCAGTGCTGAGGGAATGCCGCACTGTCAGAGGGTCAGTGCTGAGGGAGTGCCGCACTGTCAGAGGGTCAGTGCTGAGGGAGTGCCGCACTGTCAGAGGGTCATTGCTGAGGGAGCACCGCACTGTCAGAGGGTCAGTGCTGAGGGAGTGCCGCACTGTCAGAGGGTCAGTGCTGAGGGAGTGCCGCACTGTCAGAGGGTCAGTGCTGAGGGAGTGCAGCACTGTTAGAGGGTCAGTGCTGAGGGAGTGCCGCACTGTCAGAGGGTCAGTACGGGATTGGGAATTCTTGGGTGGGGTTGGGGTGGGAATGGTTACAGAAAGAGTTTGGGATCAGGCTGGGGTTAGGGGGTCAGATTAGGGGCAGTATTCAGAGTGGGATCAGTGTGGGGTCAGGCTGTGGTCAGGATGGGTTGGAGGTCAGGGCGGGCTCAGAGTGTGATCAGACTGGAGTCAGGTTGAGGCTGTGGTCAGGCTGGTGTCAGTGCAGTTCACAGTGGGGGCACGATGGAGCAGGGGTCTGGGTGGCGCTGGAATCAAGCTGGAGTCTGGGTGGAGTTGGGGGTCAGGGTGGAGTTGGGGTCAGGGGTGGGGTTAGTAGTGGGGTTGGGGGTCAGGGTGTGATCAGGGGTGGGGTCAGCGGTGGGTTTGGGGTCAGTGCGGGGCTGGGTTGAAGTCTAGGTGGGGTCAGGGATCAGGTTGGGGTTAGTAGTGGGTTGGATCAGTGTGGGGTCGAGATGAGGTCTGGGTGGGGTTTAGGGTCAGGGTGGAGTCTGGGTGGGATTGGGGTCAGTGTGGGATCAGCGTGGGGTCAGGGGTCAGGGTGCAGTCAGGGTGGGGTCAGTGGTGTGGTTGGGGGTCAGGGGAGTGTCAGGGGTGGAGTTGGGTCAGGGTGGGATTGGGGTTAGGATGAGGTCAGGTTGGGGGCAGGGGTCAGGGTTGGTCAGTGTAGGGGTGATAATGAGTGTTATTCAGACTTACGGATGACATTGATGTCGATATAAGCTTTCAATTCGCCCTGGTTATCTGTATCGGCCGTACAGATATACCTCCCATTGTAGCTGTTATCTGCTCTCCGGATTCTGAGCTGCAGATCGTACTCGGACTTCTTCAATTCAAATCGATCATTGCTTTCATCAATCTCATCATCATTGGGATCGAACCAACGAATATCTTCTGCCTCACCCTCAGCTAGAGACACAACAGCGAGTTACTGTTAGTATGTCTGACTGTGAGACAGAGAGAGTGAAAGTGTGTGTGTGTGAGAGAGAGAGAGACAGGGTGAGAGAGAGAGAGAGGGTGAGAGAGAGAGAGAGAGAGAGGGTGAGAGAGAGAGAGAGAGAGAGAGAGAGAGAGAGAGAGAGAGAGAGAGAGAGAGAGAGAGAGAGAGAGAGAGAGAGAGAGAGAGAGAGAGAGAGAGAGAGAGAGAGTGTGAGAGGAGAGAGAGAGAGTGTGAGAGACAGAGAGTGTGAGAGAGAGTGTGAGAGAGAGTGTGAGAGAGAGTGTGAGAGAGAGTGTGAGAGAGAGAGTGTGAGAGAGAGAGTGTGAGAGAGACAGTGAGAGAGAGAGAGGGTGTGAGAGAGAGAGTGGAAGAGAGAGAGAGTGTATGAGAGAGAGAGAGTGTGAGAGCGAGAGTGAGGGAGGGAGAGAGTGTGAGAGTCCCTCTGCCCCTTCCCACTCCTCTCACTTTGTCTTGACGCGGCTCCCTATCACTCTCCTCTCTCACGGCGGCCTCCCCAGTTCTCCCCTCTCCTCACTGCGTCCCTTTTTCTCCCTTCAACTCCTCACCGCTGCGGCTCCCTCTTCCCTCACTCTCACTGCGCTTCCCTACTCCTCTCTCTCACTGCGCTCCCCCCCTCTCTCCCTCTCTCTCACTGCGCTCCCTCTTCGCTCTCTCCTCACTGCGATCCCTCTCCTCACCTCGAACTTGTGACGCCCTCTCCCCTCTCTCTCACTGCGCTCCCTCTCCCTCTCTCTCACTGCGCTCCCTCTCCCTCTCTCTCACTGCGCTCCCTCTCCCTCTCTCTCACTGCGCTCCCTCTCCCTCTCTCTCACTGCGCTCCTTCTCTCTCCCTCACTGCGTCCCTCTCCCTCTCTCTTCACTGCGCTCCCTCTCCCTCTCTCCTCACTGTCGCTCCCTCTCCCTCTCTCTCTCACTGCGCTCCCTCTCTCTCTCTCTCACTGTGGCTCCCTCTCCCTCTCTCTCACTGCGCTCCCTCTCCCTCTCTCTCACTGCGCTCCCTCTCCCTCTCTCTCACTGCGCTCCTCTCCCTCTCTGTCACTGCGCTCCCTCTCCCTCTCTCTCACTGCGCTCCCTCTCCCTCTCTCTCACTGCGCTCCCTCTCCCTCTCTCTCACTGCGCTCCCTCTCCCTCTCTCTCACTGCGCTCCCTCTCCCTCTCTCTCACTGCGCTCCCTCTCCCTCTCTCTCACTGCGCTCCCTCTCCCTCTCTCTCACTGCGCTCCCTCTCCCTCTCTCTCACTGCGCTCCCTCTCCCTCTCTCTCACTGCGCTCCCTCTCCCTCTCTCTCACTGCGCTCCCTCTCCCTCTCTCTCACTGCGCTCCCTCTCCCTCTCTCTCACTGCGCTCCCTCTCCCTCTCTCTCACTGCGCTCCCTCTCCCTCTCTCTCACTGCGCTCCCTCTCCCTCTCTCTCACTGCGCTCCCTCTCCCTCTCTGTCACTGCGCTCCCTCTCCCTCTCTCTCACTGCGCTACCTCTCCCTCTCTCTCACTGCGCTCCCTCTCCCTCTCTCTCACTGCGCTCCCTCTCCCTCTCTCTCACTGCGCTCCCTCTCCCTCTCTCTCACTGCGCTCCCTCTCCCTCTCTCTCACTGCGCTCCCTCTCCCTCTCTCTCACTGCGCTCCCTCTCCCTCTCTCTCACTGCGCTCCCTCTCCCTCTCTCTCACTGCGCTCCCTCTCCCTCTCTCTCACTGCGCTCCCTCTCCCTCTCTGTCACTGCGCTCCCTCTCCCTCTCTCTCACTGCGCTCCCTCTCCCTCTCTCTCACTGCGCTCCCTCTCCCTCTCTCTCACTGCGCTCCCTCTCCCTCTCTCTCACTGCGCTCCCTCTCCCCTCTCCACTGCGCTCCCTCTCCCTCTCTCTCACTGCGCTCCCTCTCCCTCTTCTCTGCGCTCCCTCTCCCTCTCTCTCACTGCGCTCCCTCTCCCTCTCTCTCACTGCGCTCCTCTCCCTCTCTCTCATGCGCTCCCCTCCCTCTCTCTCATGCGCTCCCTCTCCCTCTCTCTCACTGCGCTCCCTCTCCCTCTCTCTCACTGCGCTCCCTCTCTCTCTTCTCACTGCGCTCCCTCTCCCTCTCTCTCACTGCGCCCCTCTCCCTCTCTTCACTGCGCTCCCTCTCCCTCTCTCTCACTGCGCTCCCTCTCCCTCTCTCTCACTGCGCTCCCTCTCCCTCTCTCTCACTGCGCTCCCTCTCCCTCTCTCTCACTGCGCTCCCTCTCCCTCTCTCTCACTGCGCTCCCTCTCCCTCTCTCTCACTGCGCTCCCTCTCCCTCTCTCTCACTGCGCTCCCTCTCCCTCTCTCTCACTGCGCTCCCTCTCCCTCTCTCTCACTGCGCTCCCTCTCCCTCTCTCTCACTGCGCTCCCTCTCCCTCTCTCTCACTGCGCTCCCTCTCCCTCTCTCTCACTGCGCTCCCTCTCCCTCTCTCTCACTGCGCTCCCTCTCCCTCTCTCTCACTGCGCTCCCTCTCCCTCTCTCTCACTGCGCTCCCTCTCCCTCTCTCTCACTGCGCTCCCTCTCCCTCTCTCTCACTGCGCTCCCTCTCCCTCTCTCTCACTGCGCTCCCTCTCCCTCTCTCTCACTGCGCTCCCTCTCCCTCTCTCTCACTGCGCTCCCTCTCCCTCTCTCTCACTGCGCTCCCTCTCCCTCTCTCTCACTGCGCTCCCTCTCCCTCTCTCTCACTGCGCTCCCTCTCCCTCTCTCTCACTGCGCTCCCTCTCCCTCTCTCTCACTGCGCTCCCTCTCCCTCTCTCTCACTGCGCTCCCTCTCCCTCTCTCTCACTGCGCTCCCTCTCCCTCTCTCTCACTGCGCTCCCTCTCCCTCTCTCTCACTGCGCTCCCTCTCCCTCTCTCTCACTGCGCTCCCTCTCCCTCTCTCTCACTGCGCTCCCTCTCCCTCTCTCTCACTGCGCTCCTCTCCCTCTCTCTCACTGCGCTCCCTCTCCCTCTCTCTCACTGCGCTCCCTCTCCCTCTCTCTCACTGCGCTCCCTCCCCTCTCTCTCACTGCGCTCCCTCTCCCTCTCTCTCACTGCGCTCCCTCTCCCTCTCTCTCACTGCGCTCCCTCTCCCTCTCTCTCACTGCGCTCCCTCTCCCTCTCTCTCACTGCGCTCCCTCTCCCTCTCTCTCACTGCGCTCCCTCTCCCTCTCTCTCACTGCGCTCCCTCTCCCTCTCTCTCACTGCGCTCCCTCTCCCTCTCTCTCACTGCGCTCCCTCTCCCTCTCTGTCACTGCGCTCCCTCTCCCTCTCTCTCACTGCGCTCCCT
The DNA here is from genome assembly GCA_024679065.1 of Sphyrna mokarran. Taxonomy (NCBI): domain Eukaryota; kingdom Metazoa; phylum Chordata; class Chondrichthyes; order Carcharhiniformes; family Carcharhinidae; genus Sphyrna; species Sphyrna mokarran. The sequence goes on along the minus strand of JAGIQG010000016.1, from coordinate 761,426 downwards.
CTCCCTCTCTCTCACTGCGCTCCCTCTCCCTCTCTCTCACTGCGCTCCCTCTCATTCTTCCCTCGCTTTTTACACAGGGAGTGGGGACCGGGCAGTGATCTCAGTGCCTGGTCTCTCAATCTCCTCCCTCCCACACCCCATGCTGAGCCACTTAAGAAACTATTCTGTCAGACTCACTCTCTGTGTTCAATCTCTCTGTGAGCACAGTGGTTAGCATTACTGCCTCACAACGCTATGGACCCGGGTTCAATTCCAATCTCGGGTCACTGTCTGTATGGAGTCTGTATGTTCCCATGTCTGCATAGGTTTTCTCCATTGCTCCAGTTTTGTCCCACACTCGAAGGTATGTCAGTTAAATGGATTGGCTATGCTAAATTGCCCCTTGGTCCCTCTGTCTGTCTCTGTGTATATGTCTCCTTCTCTCTATCCCTCTTTCTATCCCTCTCTCTCTCTCTCTGTCTCTTTCTCCCTCTCTCTCTCTGTTCCTCTCTCTCCCTCCCTCCCTCTGTGTATGTATCTCTCTCCCTTTCACTTCTTCCCTATTCTTACACCCTACCTGTCTGTGCTTTCCCATCGAATCCACACTAACACATGAAAGGTGCCCACCCAGTGCCCCTTGCCAGCCCTTGGCCCAGAGCCCTGAATGTTCCAGTGTTCATCCAGGTGAGGCTTCCCGCCTCCACCACTTTTCAGGGTTAAATTCCATCTGTCACTTATCTGCCCATCTGATCATTCTGTCTACACCTCCTTGTAGCTGGAGACACTCTGCCTCACTGTTAACCAGCCGGTCAATCTTTATGTCACCAATAAGCTTACTAATCCTACCCCCCACATAGCTATCAATGTCATTTATATAAGTGATGAATAACAGGGGCCCACGACAGATCCCTGTGGTACACTACTGGCTTCCAGTTGCTATGTAGAGATGCTGGCGTTGGACTGGGCTAAACACAGTAAGAAGTCCAACCACACCAGCTTAAAGTCCAACCAATTTATTTGATAGTAAACTCACAAGCTTTCGAGTTCTGGCCTCAGACACAGCATATAACAACACAGTTTATAGATTACTGATTAGAATGTGAATCTTTACACCTAACCTGCTCCTTCCACTCACATTGTCAGCATCTTTAAGACCTGAATAGCAGGTTAGGTATAAAGATTCACATTCTAATCAGTAATCTGTAAACAGTCTGTGCTGTTATATGCTCTCTCTGAAGCCAGAACACCTCATTCACCCGGCGAAGAGAGAAACCCCGAAAGCTTGTAAGTTTACTGTCAAATAAATTGGTTGGACTTAAACCTGGTGTTGTCAGACTTCTTCCAGTCACTTAAAGCAACTTTCTGTTATCATCCTGTGTCTCCTACAATTTTGGATCCACTTTATCAGATTACTCTGTATCCTGTGTGTATTTGCTCTCTTTACAAGTCTCCCATGTGGGACCTTGTCAAAGGCTTTGCTGAAATCCGTATAAACTACATCGACTGCACTACCCTCATCTTGACGCCTGGTCACCTCCTCAAATTCTGATGTTCTTCAGAAATTTCTCACATTGTTTCCCTCCCACTGATGTGAGACTCAGTGCTCCCCTGGTTTATCTCGATTACCTCTCAATAGCAGAACCACATTAGCTGTTCTCCAGTTGTCTGGCACCTTCCTGTGTCCGGAGAGGAATTGGACATTGGGTCAGAGTCCCTGTAATCTCTTCCCTAGCTTCCCACAGCTGCCAAGGGCATAATTAATCTGGTCCCGGAGATTTATCCACTTTAATGTTGCCAACACCTCCAATACCTTGTCCTTCCCCATGTCAATTTGTCCAAGAACCTCACAGTCTCTCTCCCTGAATTCCACACCATTGCCCTCATTCTCTTGGGTGAAGGTGGATGTGAATGTGTGCCCTGGCTCCACCCACACATTGCCCCCCAATGGGTCCTACTCTTTCCCTGCCAATCCTCTTCCCATTGATGTACTGACAGAATATTCTGGGATTCCAGCCAAACGACCCTAATTGCAGGAATTGCCTCAGTGACCCTTCTGTGAACAGAGTCCGCTGCCAGACTATCCCTCTTTTTAAATAAGGAGACTAAAACAGTTCACTGTTACTCCCAGGATCTCACCTATTGTCCTGTAGGATTGGAGTGAGACTTCCCTAACTTTAAAATTCCACCTCTTGTCCCTAAATGGTAAAAATCTGGGAACAGTGGGGGTCCAAATTGACCTGGGAGAGTCGATATAACAGATCATAGAAACCAGAGGCAGGAGGAGGCCATTCAGCCCTTCCAGCCTGCTCTACCATTCATTTTGATCATGGCTAATTATTGAATTTGATAGGCTGATTCCCCCCTCCCCACATATCCTTTGATCCCCTTTGCCTCAAGTACAATATCTGCCTGTCTCTTGGTGAGTTGGTAAGATCAGGCAAGAGGTGAAATATCTGTGCCTGCTCCCTCACCTAATGCCAGCCACATCCTGCCGATAAAGAGTCAGCCTCACCTCCGAGAAGGGCACGAGGCTGATTAGTGGCATGATTAGACCTCATTAATGAGTTCCGGTCACTCTCCTCCGGGGCTCACTTACCTTTGCCCCCTCGTCGGCTCAGATTCTTACACGCGAGGATCACAATTAGCTCCCCACCAACGGGAACGAGACATGCTGGTGGGACTAGAAGCCATTGAAGACTCCAAGTGGTCAGGGGAAGTGGGAGCAGTGCCAGCCTGGCACTCTGGCAGTGCCAAGGAATGGGGCCTGAGAGGGCAAGGCCTAATGGGGGTGGAATCTGATGATGAGGGAGCAGCGGGGCTGTCCAAGGGAGTGTGAGAGTGAGTGAGATATTTGCAGGTGTACTGTCTGCACTGTGTACTCTGGGACGTCAGGACACCTGGAACTCAGCAGTCAGCTTCTCAGGTGAGCTGAGCTCCACCTCCCCCTACTGGCAAGAATCACATTACAGCTTTTGTATTGCTCGGAGTGCCGTAAATTCCCAGTACTTACCTCACTGAAAGAGCTTGAGAGAAAATCTACCATTTTTTCTTTCACCCATTTTACACTTAGAATTCTTTTGAGAAATTTCTGGCCACAATGTTGTTGCCTCAGCCACTTTCTGTGGGAGTGAATTCCACACATTCCCCACTCTCTGGGTGAAGAAATTTCTCTCACCTCAGTTCTAAAAGGTTTACCCCTTATCCTCAAACTCTGACCCCTAGTTCTGGACTCCCCCCACCATTGGGAACATTCTTTCTGAATCTACCCTGTCTAACCCTGTGTGAATTTTATAAGTTTCTATCAGATCCCCTCTCAGTCTTCTAAACTCCAGTGAATATAATCCTAACCCACTCAGTCTCTCCTCATATGACAGACCTGCCACCCCAGGAATCAGCCTGGTAAACCTTCACTGTGCTCCCTCTATAACAAGGAACATCCTTCCTCAGATAAGGAGACCAAAACTGCAGGTTTGGCCTCACAGTCTTGCTGCAACTCTACAGGGCACTGGTGAGGCCGCAGCTGGAGTACTGTGTGCAGTTTTGGTCGCTGCATTCGAGGAAGGATATATTGGCCTTGGAGGGGGTGCAGAGAAGGTTCACTAGGCTGATACCGGAGATGAGGGCGTTGGATTATGAGGAGAGACTGAATAGGCTGGGTTTGTACTCTTTGGAGTTTAGAAGGCTGAGAGGGGATCTTATAGAGACTTATAAGATAATAAAGGGGATGGATAGGGTAGAGGCTGAGAGACTCTTCCCGTTTAACAAAGATAGCAGGACTAGAGGGCACAGCCTCAAAATTAGGGGAGGACAGTTTAGATCAGAGTTGAGGAGGAACTTCTTCACTTAAAGGATGATGAATCTCTGGAATTCTCTGCCCATTGAAGTGGTGGAGGTTTCCTCGCTGAATATATTTAAGTCCCAGGTAGATAGGTTTCTGATAGAGAAGGGAATTATGGGGAGAAAGCGGGAAAGTGGAATTGATTCACTTCAGATCAGCCATGATCTTATTGAATGGTGGGGCAGGCTCGAGGGGCTGGATGGCCGACTCCTGCTCCTATTTCTTATGTTCTTGTGTTCTCACCAACGCCCTGTACAATTACAGTAAAACATCCCTACCCCTGTACTCCAATCCTCTCGCTATGAAGGCCAACATACCATTTACCTCCTTTACTGCCTGCTGTACCTGCACGCTTACTTTCAGAGATTAATGCACGAGGACCTCGAGGTCTCACAGAGTATCCGCCTCTCTCAATTTAAACCCATTCCAGTAATAATCTGTCTTCCGTCTATCCTGTAAGAACATAAGAAATAGGAGTAGGAGTACGCCATCCAGCCCCGCCATTCAATAAGATCATGGCTGATCTGTAGTGGTTCAGTAGCACTTTCCTGCTTTCTCCCCGTAACACTTAATTCCCTTGTTAATTAAAAACCTATCCACTCTTGACTTGAATATATTCAGCGAGGAAACCTCCACCACCTCATCAGGCAGAGAATTCCAAAGATTCACCACCCTTTGCTTGAAGAAACTCCTCCACAACTCCAATCTGAACCACCGCCCCTAATTTTGAGGCTGTGCCCTCTAGTCCTGCTATCTTTGCTAAGCGGAAAGAGTCTCTCAGCCTCTACCCTATCCATCCCCTTTATTATCTTTATATCTGTATACTATATATATATCTCAGTATATAATATTATCTGTATAATCCTGTTAGAATTTTATAAGTTTCTATGAGATCTCTCCTCATTCTTCTGAGCTCCAGTGAATACAATCCCAACCGACTCAATCTTTCCTCATACATTAGTTCCCTAATCCCAGGAATCAGCCTGGTAAACCTTCTCTGCAATCACTCTATAGCAGGACACCCTTCCTACATTCAGGAATGTAAAACTGTGCACAATACTCTGAGTATGACCTCACCAAGGCCCTGTATAATTACAGCAAGACATCCCTGCTCCTGCATTCAAAATCTCTCGCTGTGAAGACCTTCATGAAAAAGAAACTTTTAGAGGAGAGGACGAGGCATCTATGGCTACTGTTGGAAGTCAAGGACAGCATAGGAACAAAGGACACAGTGCGAGGCAAGGAATAGCGGGAAGGCAGACCATTGGAAAACCTTTAAAAGCGAGCAGAGAAAAACAGTAAGGGTAGAGAAGGTGAAATATGAGGGTAAGCTAGTAATTTAAAAGAAAGTTGCAAGTGTTTTTTTTAGATATGTAAGAGAGAGGCAAGAATGGACATTGGACTGCTGGAAAATGAGGCTGGAGAAGCTGGGGGACAAAGAATTGCCAGAGGAACTGAACGAATTCTTCAGTTTTCTCAATGGAAGATACCATGAACATGTCAGAACTTCATGGGAATCAAGAGCAGAGTTAAATGTAGTGACCATCACTAAGAAGAAGCTTCTAGGGAATATGAAAGATCTAAAGGTGGATAAATCAGCTGGACCAGATGGACTACACCCCAGGGTTCTGAAAGAGAAAGCTGAGGAAATTGTGCAGGAATTGGTGATGATCTTTCGAGGATCACTGGAGTCCGGGAAGAGGACTGGAAAAAGGCTGATGTAATGTCTGTGTTTAAGAAGGGTGGGAAGCAGAAGATGGGAAATTATAGGCCAGTTAGTCCTGAGCTCGGCAGCGGGTAAGATCTTGGGGATAGAGGATTGGCTGACAGACAGAAGGCAGAGAGTGGGGGTAAGGGCATTCTTTCCAGGATAGCAGCTGGTGACTAGCGCTGTTCCACAGGGATCAGTGTTGGGACCACAACTTTTCACAATATATACACTAATGATCTGGAAGATGGCACTGGAGGCACTGTTGCTAAATGATACAAAGATATACAGAGGGTCAAGGTAGTATTGAGGGAGCGGGGGGGGTGAAGGATTTGGACAGGTTGGGAGAGAGGGCAAAGAAGTGGCAGATGGAATATAATGTGGGAAAGTTGAGGTTCTGCACTTCGGAAGGAGAAATGGAGGCAGAGACTGTTCTCTAAATGAAAAAGGTTTTAGAAATCAGAAAAGCAACTTGGGAATCTTTGTTCAAGATTCTCTTAGTGTTAACATGCAGGTTCGGTCGGCAGTTAGGAAGGAAAATGCAAAGCTAGCATTCATATCGAGAGGGCTAGAATACAAGAGCAGGAATGGACTTCTGAGGCTGTATCAGGCTCTGGGTCAGACCCTATTTGGGGTATTGTGAGTAGTTTTGGATCCTGTATCTAAGGAAGGATGTGCCGGCCTTGGAAAGGATCCAGAGGAGGTTCACAAGAATGATCCCGGGAATGAAGAGCTTGTCCTGTGAGGAACGGGTTGAGGACTCCGGGTCTGTACTCGTTAGGAGTTTAGAAGGATGGGGGGGGGGATCTTATTGAAACTTACAGGATACTGCGAGGCCCTGGATAGAGTGGATGGGGAGAGGATGTTTCCACTAGTAGGAAAAACTAGAACCAGAGAGGGCACAACCTCAGGTTAAAGGGACGATCCTTTAAAACAGAGATGAGGAGGAATTTCTTCCCCAGAGAGCGGGGAATCTGTGGAACTCTTTGCCACAGAGGAGGCCGGGTCACTGAGTGTCTTTAAGACAGAGATAGATAGGTTCCTGATTAATAAGGGGATCAGGGGAAAAGGCAGGAGAATGGGGATGAGAAAAATATCAGCCAGGATTGAATGGGGGAGCAGATGGGCTGAGTGGCCTCATTCTGCTCTGGTATGGTCTAACATACCATTTGCCTCAAACAGAAGCAGAAAATGCTGGAAAATCTTAGCAGGTCTGACAGCATCTATGGAGAGAGAATAGAACTAAAGTTTCGAGTCTGGATGATTCTGCGTCACATCTGTCTTTCTAACTGCCTGCTGCACTGACATGCTTCCCTCAGTGACTCCGCTGCAAGCTCCCCTCTCCTCATTTGAACATTCGGATTGGAATCTGCCTTTCCGAGTCTCTCCCAAAGTGGATAACCTCGCATTTACCCCCGTTACACTGCACCAGCCAATCATTCCAACAGCAGGGACACAGATATATCCCAGTGATGGCACATCCTCCTCTCTCTCTCTCTCTCTTGTTCCTCTCACCGGGAGCAGGAAGTGTCCTTATCAGACCCCACCCAGGCTCAGTGCCTACAGTTCTGAATCCCCCCACCACACCTCAGGCAGTGACACACTGACCCTCGGAGGGAGTGCAGCATTAACAGGAAGACACTCAGCACGCTGAGGGTTCAATCACGAGGAGAGGTTGGGGGTTGTGGGGGATTGGATTGCAGTTTTTGGGATATTAAGTGGGAGGGGGGGTGGATAGGGATGGGATACGAGATTCCCACTGGTTGGGGGAAATCTTGGTCAAAGAGGTCAGAGAAAGGTGAGAGGCAGCTCTTTTGGGAATGAAAATCGGAAACACTCCCACACACACAGGGAGCGAGAAGTTTGGAATTCCCACCCACAAACTAATCAATCATTTAAATAAGACAGGCTTCTCATTGAATGGTGAACAGGCTCGAGGGGCTGAATGGCCTCCTCCTGTTCCTGTGTAACAGGCTCGAGGGGCTGAATGGCCTCCTCCAGTTCCTGTGTAACAGGCTCGAGGGGCTGAATGGCCTCCTCGTTTCCTGTGTAACAGGCTTGAGGGGCTGAATGGCCTGTCGTGTTCCTGTGTAACAGGCTCGAGGGGCTGAATGGCCTCTTCCTGTTCCTGTGTAACAGGCTCAAGGGGCTGAATGGCCTCCTCCTGTTCCTGTGTAACAGCTCGAGGGGCTGAATGGCCTCCTCCTGTTCCTGTTGTAAAGGCTCGAGGGGCTGAATGGCCTCCTCCTGTTCCTGTGTAACAGGCTCGAGGGGCTGAATGGCTCCTTGTGAACCTGTGTAAACAGGCTCGAGGGGCTGAATGGCCTCCTCGTGATCCTGTGTAACAGGCTCGAGGGGCTGAATGGCCTCCTCGTGATCCTGTGTAACAGGTTCGAGGGGCTGAATGGCCTCCTCCTGTTCCTGTGTAACAGGTTTGAGGGGCTGAATGGCCTCCTCCTGTTCCTGTGTAACAGGCTCGAGGGGCTGAATGGCCTCCTCCTGTTCCTGTGTAACAGGCTCGAGGGGCTGAATGGCCTCCTTGTGATCCTGTGTAACAGGCTCGAGGGGCTGAATGGCCTCCTTGTGATCCTGTGTAACAGGCTCGAGGGGCTGAATGGCCTCCTTGTGATCCTGTGTAACAGGCTTGAGGGGCTGAATGGTTTCCAGAATAGCGACTGATGGATTCCAGACATTGAATTCTCTTTTCTGGTTTTTACAGAGATGGGCACGATACAGTTCCTTCTCGCTGCGTGGCTCCTTCTCCTGGGTAAGTTGCGGAACTGACACCCTGAACAACAGCATCCTGGATTCCACATCCTCCCATCCCAGCCCACACTCTGCCCAATATCCCGAATAATCATCAACCCACATCAAACTAATGGGCGGCAGGAAGGTACATTGTTGCAGTGGGTTAGCTTCCTCTCGGCTCCAGATCTCGGGTTCAATTCCCGACGTTGGATCGCTGTCTACCTGGAGACTGCACCTTCTCCCCATGTCTGCTTGGGTTTCCTCCCATACCCCCAACATGTGCAGGATTGACCAAGCTAAATGGGGGAGTAGCTAGGATAAATACAGGGGGTTATGGGGATAGGGTGGGATTGTGGTCGGTGCAGACTCGATGGGCTGAACAGCCTCCTTCTCTGTGTAGGATTGTACGAGGAAAGGGCGAGAGGGGTAGGAGTGAGGGGTGTGGAGGGAGAAAGCAGGGAGTGAGAGGGAGAGGGGGTTATGGGGAATGTATTTTGTGTTGGGGGAAATGGGGATTGTGAGCTTGGTGGGAAAACGGAGTTTCCTTGACCTCCCCCCACCCACTTCATCCACCTTCCATGCCTCCCTCGCCCCCTCTCCCCCTTCTTTAGTCCCCTCTCCTCCTCCTTCAGCCCCCTCCAGCCTTCCCTCATGCCCCCTCACCCTCCCTCATGCCCCCCTCACCCTCCCTCATGCCCCCATCTCCCTTCCCTTGCGACCCCCCTCTCCTCCCTCGCCCCCCCTCTCCCCCTCCCCGTACCCCCCTCTCCCCCTCCCTCGTACATCCTCTCCCCCTCCCTCGTACCCCTTTTCCCCTCCCTCGAGCCCCACTCTCCCCCCTCTTTGCACCACTCTCCCCTCCCTCACGCCCCTCTCCCCTCCCTCGTACATCTTGTCCCCCTCCCTCGTACCCCCCTATCCCCCTCCCTCGTACATCCTCTCCCCCCCTTTGCACCCACTCTCCCCCTCCCTCACGCCCCCTCTCCCCCTCCCTCGTACATCCTCTCCCCTGCCTCGTACCCCCTCTCCCCCTCCCTCGAGCCCCACTCTCCCCTCCTTTGCACCCACTCTCCCCCTCCCTCACGCCCCCTCTCCCCCTCCCCCCTCGTGCCCCGTCTACTCCTCCCCCTCTCCCGCGCCCTCCTCTCTCTCTCTTGTCTCGTCTCAAAGAACAAAAACAACAAGGAAAATTCCAGCACAGGAACAGGCCCTTTGGCCCCTCCAAGCTTGCACTGACCACACTGTCCCGTCTGAACTGAAACCCCCCAGCCTTCCGGGGATCATATCCCTCTATTCCCATCCTATTCATGGATTTGTCAAAACACCCCTTAAAACTCACTCCCGTATCCGCTTCCACTCCCTCCCCCGGCAGTGAGTTCCAGGCACCCACCACCCTCTGTGTAAAAAATGTGCTTTGTACATCTCCTTTAAACCTTGCCCCTCACACCTTAAACCTGTGCCCCCGAGTAATTGACTCTCCCACCCTGGGGAAAAGCTTCTGACTATCCACTCTGTCCGTGCCTCTCATAATCTTGTAACTTCTATCAGGTCGCCCCTCAACCTCCGTCGCTCCAGTGAGAACAAACCAAGTTTCTCCTCATTGATAATGCCCTCCACACCAGGCAACATCCTGGTAAATCTTTTCTGTCCCCTCTCCAAAGCCTCCACATCCTTTTGGTAGTGTGGGTGACCAGAATTGAACACTATATTCCGAGTGCGGCCTCACTAAGGTTCTATAAAGCTGCAACATGACTTGCCAATTTTTAAACTCAGTGCCCCAGCTGATGAAGGCAACCATACCGTATGCCTTCCTGAGTTCCTTCTCCACCTGCATTGCCACTTTCAGTGACCTGTGTACCTGTACACCCAGATCCCTCTGCCTATCTTAAGGGTTCTGCCATTTACTGTATTTTCTATCTGTATTAGACCTTCCAAAATGCATTACCTCACATTTGTCTGCATTAAACTCCACCTGTCATCTCTCTGCCCAAGTCTCCAACCAATCTATATCGTGCTGTATCCTCTGATGGTCTTTATCACTATCAGCAAATCTACTAACCTTAGTGTCGTTCACAAACTTACTGATCAAACCAGTTACATTTTCCTCCAAATCATTTATACATATGTATTAGAAACAACAAAGGTCCCAGCACTGATCTCTGAGGAATACCACTTGTCACAGCCCTTCATTCAGAAACATACCCACTGCTACCCTGTCTTCTTTGATTGAGCCAGTTTTGTATCCACCTTGCCAGCTCACTTCTGATCCCATGCAACTTCACCTTCTGCACCAGTCTGCCACGAGGGACCTTGTCAAAGGCCTGAAATCCATGTAGACAACATGCACTGCCCTACCATCATCGACCATCTTTGTCACTTCCTTGAAAACCTCAACCAAGATCGTGAGACACATCCTCCCTTCATAAAACCATGTTGTCTCTCACTAATACATCCACTTATTTCCAAGTGGGACTAAATCCTGTCTTGAAGAATCCTCTCCAATAATTTCCCTCCCACTGATGTAAGGCTCACCGGCCTGTAATTCCCTGGATTATTTTTGCTACATTTCTTAAACAAAGGGACAACATTGGCTATTCTCCAGTCCTCTGGGACTTCCCCTGTAGCCAGTGAGATTTCTCTCAAGTCCCCAGCAATTTCCTTCCTTGACTCTCTCAGTATTCTGGGATAAATCCCATCAGGCTCTGGGGATTTGTCTACCTTAATGTTTCTCAAGAACCCCAGTATCTCCTCCTTTTTGATCTCAACATGACTCAAACTATCTACACATCCTTTCCCAGACTCATCATCCACCTTCTCTTTGGTGAACAAGTCCTCATTTAACACCTCCCCCATTTCCTCTGGCCCCTCACATAGACTCCCTCCCTTTTCCTTGAGTGGGCCAACCCTCTCCCTGGCTACCCTCTTGCTCTTTATATCTGTATAAAAAGCCTTGGGATGTTCCTTAATCCTGTTGGCCAATGCTTTCTCATGACCCATTTTTGCCCTTCTTACTCCTTTCTGCTTTCCCTGTATTCCACACTTGCTTCGTGTGTTCCCAGCCTCCTAGCTTTGACAAATGCTTCCTTTTCCTCTTTGACTAGACTCACAATATCACTCGTTATCCAAGGTTCCCAAAATTTGCCATATTTATCCTTCATCCTTACAGGAATGTGCCAGTCCTGAATCCCTATCAACTTACACTTGAAAGTCTCCCACATTCCTGAGGTTATTTTCATTAGAGAGAAGAAGGTTACGCGGTGACCTAATTGAGGCGTATAAGATGATCAAAGGACTGGATAGGGTGGATAGTGAGAGCCTTTTTCCTCGGATGGTGATGACCAACACGAGGGGACATAACTTTAAATTAAGAGGTGGTAGTTATAGGACGGATGTCAGAGGCAGGTTCTTTACACAGAGGGTGGTGAGGGCGTGGAATGCCCTGCCTGCAGCAGTTGTGGACTCGCCTACTGGGGCATTCAAATGTTCGGTGGATAGGCATATGGATGATATTGGAATAGAACATAGAACATAGAACAATACAGCACAGAACAGGCCCTTCGGCCTTCGATGTTGTGCCGACCAAAATAAAAGCAATGCCCCTCCTAACTAAACCATTCCTTCTCATCCATATACTTATCACTAACCTCTTAAACGCCACCAAACTTGGCGCATCTACAACAGCTGCAGGCAGGGCATTCCACTCCCTAATCACTCTTTGAGTAAAGAATAGTTTAGGTTAGAGGGTCCGCTGGCCGGCGCAACATCGAGGGCCGAAGGGCCTGTACTGCGCTGTAATGTTCTATGATCTATGTTCTACATGCCAGATGTTGATTTGCCCTCAAACATCTGCCCCCGATATGCATTCTTCAGTTCCTGCCTAATATTGTTGTAATGAGCCTTCCCCCAGTTTAGCACCTTCACTTGAGGTCTACACTTATCTTTATCCATCAGTACCTTAAAGCTCACTGAATTGTGGTCACTGTTGACAAATTGTTCCCCTCCTGAAACGGTGACCATCTGGCTGGGCTCATTCCTCTATTCATATTGCCTCGCCATATAAATCCTCTGCCCTCGCGCTGCCCCTGCCCTCGCGCTGCCCCTGCCCTCGCGCTGCCCCTGCCCTCGCGCTGCCCCTCCCCCATACTGCCTGCCCTCGCACTGTTCCCCCCTTGCGTTACCCCCTCATCCTCACACTGCCCCTCGCCCAACTCCTCCGCCCCCACTACCCTTCCCTCATCCCTGTGCTCCCACACTCTCGTGCTCACCCTCCCTTGTGCAGCTACTCACCCAACTCGGACTCCCCCTTCTATGCGCCCACCCTCTCTCCCTCCCTCCCTCCCTCCATGCCCCCACTTTGTTCTCTCCTGTCTCACATTTCCTCTCCCCATCACGCTCCACTTCCCCTCCCTTCACCCCCCTCCCACCCTCGCCCTCCCTAGTGCCCTCTCACCCTCCCTCGTGCCACACTCATGCTCCCCTCACCCTACCTCATACCTCCTATCCCTCCCTTATGCCTCCTCCCCTTCCTTCACACCCCTTCCCCTCTCTCACGCCTGCCATCGCACCCCCCTCACCCTTCCTTGTGGCCCCTTGCCATCTCCTATTCCCTCCCTCACCCCAACTCCCCTCACCATTCCTCACCTCCCTCACCCTGTACTTCCCCTTCACCCTCCCCCATCCCCCTTGCCTATCCTTGCACTTCCTCGCGTCCCCTCTTGCCTTCCCTCGCGCCCATGCTCAATCCCCTTGCACCCGCCTCGCTCCTCTGAGCTGTCCTTGCCCCCCCCCATTGCTCCTCAGCCCTCCCTCATGCCCCCTCATCCTTCCCCATACTCCCTCGCCCTCCCCTGCACCTCCACCGCGCCCACTTGCCCTCCGTCACACCCCCTCATTTCTCCCCTGCAACCCCTTGCCCTTCCCTCACTCTTCCCACACCCCATCGCCCTCCCACAGCCCTTCTCGCCTTCCCCAATGCTCACCCTCCCCGTGACCCCCTTGCCCTCCGCTGTGCCCTATCACACGCTCCTCCAGTGCCTTCCCCGCTCGCACACCCTCTCTCTCTCTCTGTGTCCTGCACGTCCTCTCTCTCTGTGTCCTGCGCGTCCTCTCTCTCTCTGTGTCCTGCGCGTCCTCTCTCTCTCTGTGTCTCGCCTACCCTCTCTCTCTGTCTCATCACTCTCTCATAGAACATAGAACACTACAGTGCAAACAGGCCCTTGGCCCACAAGTTGCACTGATCTTATCCATACCTACCAGGTCATAGAACTATCTGTAACTCCCAATCCCATTAAATTCCATATACTCATCCAGAAGTCTTTTAAAAGACCCAAACGATTTCGCCTCTACCACCACTGACGGCAACTGATTCCATTCACTCACCACCTTCTGAGTGAAAAACTTACCCCTAACATCCCCTCTGGACTTGCCCCCTGCGCCTTAAACCTGTGTCCTCTCGTAGCAACCATTTCAGTCCTGGGAAATAGCCTCTGAGAGTCCACCCTGTCTATTCCTCTCAACATTTTATAAACCTCTATCAGGTCGCCTCTCAACCTTCATCTCTCCAGGGAGAAGAGACCTAGCTCTCTCAACCTATCTTCATACGGCATCCTCCCAATCCAGGCAACATCCTTGTAAATCTCCTCTACACCCTTTCAATAGCTTCCACATCCTTCCTATAGTCAGGCGACCAGAATTGCACACAATACTCCAAGTGGGGTCTGACAAGGGTCTTATAAAGTTGCAGCATTACCTCCCGACTCCTAAACTCAATTCCTCAATTAATGAAGGCCAGTACGCCGTATGCCTTCTTGACCACATTCTCCACTTGCAGGGCAGATTTAAGAGTCCTATGGACCCGGACCCCGAGATCCTTCTGCTCCTCAACACTGCCAAGACTCCTACCCTTGATATTATACAGCTTCATCCCATTGGTCCTGCCAAAATGGATTTATCTGCGTTGAAGTCCATCTGCCACTTCTCCGCCCAGTCTTGCACCCTATCTACGTTTTGCTGCAACTTCAGACATCCCTCCGGACCATCACAACACCACCAACCTTCGTATCGTCAGCAAACTTACTATCCCATCCCTCCACTTCCTCATCCAGGTCATTTATGAAAATGACAAACAGCAGGGGTCCTAGAACAGATCCCTGGGGCACTCCACTGGTGACCGACCTCCATGCAGAAAAAGACCCATCCACAACTACTCTCTGCCTTCTGCAGGCAAGCCAGTTCCAGATCCACAAGGCCAAAGCCCCTTGGATCCCATGCCCTCTCACCTTCTCCAGAAGTCTTGCATGGGAGACCTTATCAAACGCCTTACTGAAATCCATGTAAACCACGTCCACTGCTCTTCCTTCGTCAATGTGTTCAGTCACATTTTCAAAGAACTCAGTCAGGTTTGCAAGGCACAACCTGCCCTTGACAAAGCCGTGTTGATTATTTCTGATCATACTAAACTTCTCTAAGTGTTCATAAGTCCTGTCCTTCAGAATCCTCTCTCTCTGTCTGTCTCACCACTCCCTCTCTGTCTGTCTCGCATGCTCTCTCTCTCTCTCTGTCTCGCACGCTCTCTCTCTCTCTGTCTCGCACGCTCTCTCTCTCTCTGTCTCACACATGCTGTCTTTCTCTCTCTCTCACTTTGTCTCGCTGCTCTCTCTCTGTCCCACACATGCTCTCTCTCTTTCTGTCTTGCACGCTCTCTTTCTCTGTCTCGCACGGTCTCTCTCTCTGTCCCGCAGGCTCTCTCTTTCTCACTCTCTCTCTGTCCCATTCTCTCTCTGTCCCGTGCTCTCTTTCTCTCCGCCTCGCGTGCGCTCTGGCTCTCCGCCTCGCGCGCGCACGCGCGCTCTGGCTCTCCGCCTCGCGCGCGCGTGCGCGCTCTGGCTCTCTGTCTCCGTCTCGTGCGTAGTCTCTCTCTCTCTGTCTTGCATATACTCTCGCTCTCTCTTTGTTGTGCTCTCTCTGTCCCTTTCTCTATCTTGTGTGCTCTCCTGCTCTCCCTCCCTCCCTCTCTCACCATCTCTCTTTCTCTCTCTTTCTCCCCCACAGGAACATGTCATGCTGGCGAGTTGGGGAGAGAGTTTGTGACAGTATTTATGGAGAATTACTACCATCGTTACAGCAACTACAATTTTAAATTCGTAATTCTCATCAACACGTACGAGGATTCCACCAAGGTCACTGTGACGTTGAAGAACAAGCAGCCCTTCAGGAGGGAGATCCACTTGGGCAAAGATCTGACATCCTGGGTGACAGTGCCCTGGTGGAGTGAGCTCAGCGGCTCCGAGGAAGCCTTTAAAACAGTGCTGGTGACCTCAAACAAGGATATTTCTGTTTCCACCTTCAATTGGAAATTCCGCTCCGTCGATGCTGCAGTGGTTTATCCCACCTCAGCGCTGGGCACCGAGTATTATGTCTTCACACCCAAGGGGAATAATCATATGAACAAAGAATTTGCTGTCACAAATACCGGGCGGCCGAACAGCGTGAATATCATGCTGACGGGGACGGTGACATTCCAGAATCAGGTAAAAGTCAAAGGGTCGACGATCACCCTCTCGCTCCAGCCATACGAGACGGTGCAGTTACAGAGCAGTGAGGATCTGACTGGCACAAGGGTGGTGGGCACTGCTCCTCTGGCAGTGCTGTCTGGGCACGTCTGTAACACAGGGAGGTTCCACTGCAACCATGTGTACGAACAGCTGCTATCCGTGGACAAGTGGGGCACTGAGTACGTTGTGGTGCCCACGCGGGTGCAGGGGAAGTATGATTTGGTCTACGTCATGGCCTCCCAGCCCACCCAGCTCCATGTCAACGGCAAACCCAGATCTGCCAACCTTAAAGCTGGACAGGTAGCAGAATACCAAGTCAAACGCGAACAGCCCCTCAGCATCTCTGCCGACAAGGGCGTCCTGGTACTCTACTTCTTCCTGGGAAAAAGTTTAGGATGGGCCAGAGGATATGATACCTTCCTGATGACCATCATACCCGTCCAGCAGTTTGCCAGGTCCTACGTCACGTGCGGGCTCAACTATTTCCAGAACTACATCGGAGTGATCGCCAAGAGCTCAGACACCGGCAAGGTGCGAATGGATGACCATCCATTGCAAACACATTGGCAAGCGATTGGAAAATCCGGTTACTCCTGGACTGATATATCGCTGCATGGAAACTCGCAAAGACACAAGATCAGCGTGGAGACCGACAATGGCATTGCGGTTTATAAGTATGGCATTTCCCAAGCGAATGCCTATGGGTCTCAGGGCAACGGAGGAACACATGGTAAGGATGGCAGCTTCTAGGTAGTTTTACTCTGTATCTAACCCCGTGCTGTACCTGTCCTGGGAGTGTTTGATGGGGGGACAGTGTAGAGGGAGCTTTACTCTGTATCTAACCCCGTGCTGTACCTGTCCTGGGAGTGTTTGATGGGGGGACAGTGTCGAGGGAGCTTTACTCTGTATCTAACCCCGTGCTGTACCTGTCCTGGGAGTGTTTGATGGGGGGACAGTGTAGAGGGAGCTTTACTCTGTATCGAACCCCGTGCTGTACCTGTCCTGGGAGTTTTTGATGAGGGACAGTGTAGAGGGAGCTTTACTCTGTATCTAACCCCGTGCTGTACCTGTCCTGGGAGTGTTTGATGAGGGACAGTGTAGAGGGAGCTTTACTCTGTATCTAACCCCGTGCTGTACCTGTCCTGGGAGTGTTTGATGGGGGAACAGTGTAGAGGGAGCTTTACTCTGTATCTAACCCCGTGCTGTACCTGTCCTGGGAGTGTTTGATGGGGGACAGTGTAGAGGGAGCTTTACTCTGTATCTAACCCCATGCTGTACCTGTCCTGTGAGTGTTTGATGTGGACAGTGTAGAGGGAGCCTTACTCTGTATCTAACCCTGTGCTGTACCTGTCCTGGGAGTGTTTGATGGGGGACAGTGTAGAGGGAGCTTTACTCTGTATCTAACCCCATGCTGTACCGGTCCTGGGAGTGTTTGATGGGGGAACATGTAGAGGTTGGAATATTGTGTCTGATGATTGGGATCTTTCTCACACTGTGCTTAACTATAGGTCTGTGCAGCTGTAGGAACGGGGAGCATTGTGTGGTGGTGGATGGGAAGGCAGTGTGCCGCCCAGTTTCCAGTGCTCAGTGCTGGGCTTGGGGTGATCCACACTACCACACCTTCGATGGCAGGAATTTTGACTTCCAGGGGACCTGTACTTATACCATCGCCAAGACATGTGGGGGAGACTCCAAGCTGCCTGCTTTCAACATCAATGCCAAGAATGATAACCGCGGGAATAGCCACGTAGCCTACGTCGCGTTGGTCAACGTCGAGGTCTATGGCACCATCATTACTGTCTACAAACACGAATATGGACAAGTCTGGGTGAGTCTGCCATCAGAAACAGAGTAATAGCAGCACTAAACTGACCATTTGGCCCCTGTGCTCCATGCCTGTGTTCTTGCCCCACAGGCGTCTCCCCCACCCACAGCCCGTCTCAAAGAACAAAGAACAAGGAAAATTTCAGCACAAAAACAGGCCCTTTCACCCCTCTAACACTGCACCGACTATGTTGTCTGTCTGAACTAAAACCCTCTACTCTTCCGGAGACTGTATCCCTCTATTCCCATCCTATTCATGGATTTGTCAAGACGCCCCTTAAAACTCACTATCATATCCGCTTCCACTCCCTCCCCCGGCAGCGAGTTCTAGGCACCCACCACCCTCTGTGTAAAAAATCTGCCTCGTACATCTCCTTTAAACATTGCCCCTCACACCTTAAATCTGTGCCCCCGAGTAATTCACTCTTCCACTCTGGGAAAAAGCTTCTGACTATCCACTCTGTCCGTGCCCCTCATAATCTTGTAGTCTTCTATCAGGTCGCCCCTCAACCTCTGTCGCTCCAGTAAGAACAAACCAAGTTTCTCCAACCTTGAGAATGTGGAACTCACTCCCACAGGGAGTCGGAGAGAATGTGGGACTCATTCCCAAGGGCAGTGGGGGAGGATGTGGGACTCGCTCCCAAGGGCAGTGGGGGAGAATGTGGGACTCACTCCCGGGGGAGTAGGGGAGAATGTGGGACTCGCTTCCATGGGGAGTGGGGGAGAATGTGGGACTCACTCCCGAGGGCAGTGGGAGAATGTGGGACTCGCTTCCCATGGAGTGGGGGAGAATGTGGGACTCGCTTCCATGGGGTAGTGGGGAGAATGTGGGATCGCTTCCATGGGGAGTGGGGGAGAATGTGAGACTCGCTCCCAAGGCAGTGGGGGAGAGAATGTGGGACTCGCTTCCATGGGGAGTGGGGGAGAATGTGGGACTCGCTTCCATGGGGAGTGGGGGAGAATGTGGGACTCGCTTCCATGGGGAGTGGGGGAGAATGTGAGACTCGCTCCCAAGGGCCGTGGGGGAGAATGTGGGACTCACTCCCGGGGGCAGTGGGGGAGAATGTGGGACTCGCTTCAGCCCATTCTGTCTGTGCCAGCCATCAAACCCTATCTATTCTAATCCCATTTTCCAGCACTTTGCTCTGTAACCTGTGTGCTCGGGATTTTCAAATCTCATCTAAACACTTGTTAATCGTTGTGAGAGTTCTCCCACTGATCCCACCCTTTCAGGCAGTGAGTCCCACATTCCCACCCCACCCTCAGTGAAAATCTTTCTCCTCAAATCCCCTCGAAACCTCCTGCCCCTTCAGTCTCTCCCCTCTGGTGACTGATCTCTCCACAGAGGTGTTCCTTCCAATCCAGCCTATCTGTGTGCCTCATCATTTTGTACACCTTGATCAGGTCCCCCCTCAGCCTTCTCTGCTCCAAGGGAAACGACCCCAGCCTAACCAGCCTCTCTTTATAGCTGAAACACTCCAGCCCAGGGCAGCATCCTGGTGAATCTCCCCTGCACCCCCTCCAATACAATCATATCCTTCCTATAGCGTGGCGACCAGAACTGCACACAGTGCTCTAGCTGTGGCCTAACCAGTGTTTTATACAGCTCCATCATCACCTCCCTGCTCTTCTAGTCACTGTCTTGGTTAATAAAGACAAGTGTCACCATATCACCTTCTTAACCACCTTATCCCCCTGCCTTCAGGAATCTTTGCACACACAGCCCAAAGTCCCAATGGTCCTCTGTCCAAGCATCCTAGTGTTCATTGTATATTCCCTGGCCTTGTTGGTCCTCCCAAAATGCTTCACCTCACACCTCTCAGGGTTAAATTCCAATTGCCACCCTCCTACCCATCCCACCAGCCTGTCCATATCATCCTGTCATCAAAAGCAATCCTCCTCACGATTTAGCACACCACCAATGTTCCTGTCAGTGTGAACTCACTGATCATCCCCCTCTCCACTTTCCCATCTCCATCATTCATACACACACGTTCAGTGACGGGAGTGTCCCCAACCCTCTGAATTCCACCCTCAGAGCAAAGACATTTCTCCTTGTCTGGATCCTCAATGGCCACCCCTTTCCCCTGGGTCTGTGGCCAACCACCTCTCCCCCACTCTGGATGGAGATATCCCAACCTCCGGAGAGAGAGAGAGGGAGGGAATGAGTGAGGATGAGAGGGAGAGTGGAAGAGGGAGGAAGGGGAAAAGTGATAGAGAGAGGGAGAGACAGATATGAGGAGACAGGGAGGGAGACAGAGAGGCGGAGGGAGTAGGAGAGGAGGAAAGGGAGAACAGAACTTGGGGATGTCGGAAAGGGGGAGAGGGAGTGGGACTGGGACAGGGGCCAGGAAGGAGAGGGGCAAGGAATTGGGGGTGAGGGAGTAGGGGAGGGAGGGAGCAGAGGAGGGATGAAGAGTAGGAATGGGGGAAGAGAGTAAGGGAGGGAGGGAAGGAAAGGGGGAGGGCATAGGAAGGGGGCAAAGAGGGAGAGAAGGGAGGCAGAGAGACAACGTCCTTGCTGTCTCTATCCTAGTTCATAGTGTGGGAATGTGGTCAACATTGAGGAAAATCTTAAGGCATTTTACTCCTATGTAAGGAGCAAAAGGATGGTTAGAGGGAAGATTGGACCTCTCAGGGACAGAGGAGGGGAACTATGCTTAGAGCCTGAGGGAATGGGGGAGATCCTGAATGAATACTTTGCGTCGGTATTCACGCGGGAGAGGGGCCTGATGTCTGGTGCCGGCTTTGAGAAATTTGAGGACCCGTTAAAGGAAATAATCATTACGAGGGAAGAGGTGTTGGGGCTTTTAGGCAGCATAAAGACTTATAAAGCTCCAGGGCCTGATGGCATTTACCCCAGGCTGCTAAGGGAGGTGAGAGATGACCTTGCTGGGCCTCTGACGCAAATCTTTGTCTCTTCTTTGGACACAGGTGAGGTCCCAGACGACTGGAGGATTGCAAATGTAGTACCGTTGTTTAAAAAGGGTCAGAGGGATAACCCAGGGAACTATAGGCCGGTGAGCTTGACTTTAGTTATAGGTAAGCTAATGGAGAGGATTCTCAGGGACAGGATGTGTGAGCATCTGGAGCGCTGTGATCTGATCAGGGATACGCAGCATGGCTTCGTTAAGGGGAGGTCGTGTCTTACGAATCTAGTGGAATTTTTTGAAGAGGTGACAAAAACGGTTGATGAAGGACAAGCCATTGATGTCGTCTACATGGATTTCAGTAAGGCGTTTGACAAGGTTCCCCATGGTAGGCTGATAAAAAAGGTGAAGGCGCATGGGATACAGGGCCAGGTATGTAGATGGGTTGAGAACTGGCTTGGGAGGAGGAGACAGCGGGTATTAGTGGAAGGCTCTTTTTCCAACTGGAGGTCAGTCACTAGTGGTGTGCCACAGGGCTCAGTACTAGGACCTCTTCTATTTGTGATTTATATAAATGACTGGAAGAGGGGGTAGGTGGTGTGATCAGCAAATTTGCTGATGACACTAAGATACTTGGATTGGCGGGGACTGAGGAGCAGTGCCAGGCAATACAACAGGACATTGATAGGCTGGTAGATTGGGCAGATAGATGGCAAATGGAATTTAATCTGGATAAATGCGAGGTGATGCATTTTGGCCGGAATAATGTAGAGGGGAGTTATAGGATAAAAGGTAAAACTATCCAGAGTATAGAGACGCAGAGAGACCTGGGGGTGCAGGTTCACAAGTCTCTGAAGGTGTCAGTACAGGTGGAGAAAGTGATAAAGAAAGCGTATGGTATGTTAGCCTTCATAGGAAGGGGTATAGAATACAAGAGTAGGAGTTTGATGTTGCAAGTGTATAGAACGTTGGTTAGGCCTCACTTGGAGTACTGCGTCCAGTTCTGGTCGCCGTACTACCGGAAGGATGTGGAGTCCCTGGGGAGAGTGCAGAGGAGATTTACCAGGATGCTGCCTGGTATGGAAGGGCTGTCTTATGAGGAAAGGTTGAACGTACTGGGGTTGTTTTCCCTTGAAAGACGTCGGCTGAGAGGGGATCTATTAGAGGTATATAAGATTATGAGGGGTATAGATAGAGTAAATGGTGGTAAGCTTTTTCCACCATTAGATTCAGATAGAATGAGGGGTCACGGCCTTAGGGTGAGGGGGGCTATGTATAAGACTAATATTAGAGGGCATTTTTTCACACAAAGGGTAGTGGGGGTGTGGAATGCACTACCGAGTAAGGTGGTGGGAGCAGGCACGCTAGGGTTGTTTAAGGGTCTCTTGGACAGCCACATGAGCGGTCTGCAGATAGAGGGATATATGAGGACTGTTTAAATACTTTAATTGTTTCCATAGGCTATTCGGTCCACCTTGTGACCAACAAGGTGCATGCATTCGGCAGGTAGTGCGAGGGCTGCTCCTGGAGGTTACTTCAGGAGTGGCCTAGTGCTTCACGCCGTTAGTGTATGCTTAAACTGGACCATCAGATGGGCAACATGACAGCTCAGAGACTATCGCTGTTGCTGTGCAGACACATGGATTTGGGCCTGTGTCTGCGGGAGTTTGCGCGTTCTCCCTGTGGTTGCGTGGGTTTTCTCCGGGTGCTCCGGTTTCCTCCCACATCCCAAAAATGTGCTCTTAGGCTGATTGGGTAACAAATTGTCCCTATATTGGTCTCTATATGTCATTAAGACGTTAGGACAGCAGCGCGGGCTCGTTGGGCCGAAGGGCCTGTTTCCCGTGCTGTGTTGTTCTTTGTTCTTTTATTCAGTGCAACGTGAGGTGTTTGAAGGTGGATTGAAATGTTCCATTCTGGGCGAGGGAATAATGTTTTTCTCTTTCCTGATTGAAGGTGAATGGTATCAGAACCAACCTCCCCCTGCTCCTGCAGGAGGGGAAGGTGCAGTTGTATCAGAGTGGGGCCTACCTTGTTCTGGAGATGGACTTCCATCTCAAGGTGATATATGACTGGAACCACCACCTGGTGGTGAGGGTAAGCAGCGGTTACTCTGGACACATGTGTGGCCTGTGCGGAAACTACAATGGGAAGCCGCAGGATGATTTCCGCACTCCACAGGGAAACATCGTGTCCAAGGCCTTGGACTTTGGGAAGAGTTGGAAGGTGCCTGACGGGGACATCTTCTGCTGGGACGACTGTCATGGAGTCTGCCCGACCTGTGACATCCACAGCCGCAAACGCTACTACAGCGACACCTCCTGCGGCTTGATGAAGAAAGCTGACGGCCCTTTCCGTGAGTGCCACGCCAAGGTCGACCCCAAGCACTACCTGAACAACTGCGTCTATGATGTTTGCCTCTTCGGGGGGCTAAAGACCCTCCTGTGCCAGGCCATGAAGGCCTATGCTGAAGTGTGTCAGCGGGAGGGAGTCAAGGTTCATGACTGGAGGACACCCTCTGGATGTCGTGAGTATCTCACCAACAAAAATCCAACTTCTCAATGTCAACATTCACACTGGTCTCCGTGCCACCTCCGGTCTCCGTGCCACCTCCGGTCTCCGTGCCACCTCCGGTCTCCGTGCCACCTCCAGTCTCCGTGCCACCTCCGGTCTCCGTGCCACCTCCGGTCTCCATGCCACCACCTTCTCCTTCTCCCCTGGCACCATCCTCACTGACTACTCTTTGCCCATGATGCTGCCCCTCCCCCAACCTGACCATTTGCCCCACTCGCCCTCTCAGAGATCCACTAAGATATGGAGGCCAATTGCTACCCCAGTCTGTCCAGGGTGCTGAGGGTCCCCATTCCTGGACCCATTTTCTGCTTCACATCCTTTCTAAGTTCCCAGAACTTAAGAGTGACATGGAGACACAGTGGTTAATGCTGCTGCCTCACAGCTCCAAAGACCCTGGTTTAATTCCAGCCTTGGGTGTATGTGTGGTGTCTGCATGTTCTTTCTGTGTCTGTCTGGGATTTCCACGAATGCTCCATTTCTTGTCACGCTTGAAAGATGTGCAGGTTAGAGTGGATTGGCCATGCTAAATTGCCCCTTACTTCCAAAATGTGTAGGTTAGGGTGGATTGCCGTGCTAAATTGTCCCTTAGTGTCCAAAGTTGTGTAGGTTAGGGTGGATTGGCCATGCTAAATTGTCCCTTAGTGTCCAAAGATGTGTAGGTTAGGGTGGATTGGCCATGCTAAATTGTCCCTTACTTCCAAAGATGTGTAGGTTAAGGTGGATTGGCCATGCTAAATTGTCCCTTACTTCCAAAGATGTGTAGGTTAGGGTGGATTGGCCGTGCTAAATTGTCCCTTACTTCCAAAGATGTGTAGGTTAGGGTGGATTGGCCGTGCTAAATTGCCCCTTACTTCCAAAGATGTGTAGGTTAGGGTGGATTGGCCGTGCTAAATTGTCCCTTAGTGTCCAAAGTTGTGTAGGTTAGGGTGGATTGGCCATGCTAAATTGCCCCTTACTTCCAAAGATGTCAGGTTAGGTGGATTGGCCATGCTAAATTGCCCCTTACTTCCAAAGATGTGCAGGTTAGGGTGGATTGGCCATGCTAAATTGCCTTACTTCCAAAGATGTGCAGGTTAGGGTGGATTGGCCATGCTAAATTGCCCCTTACTTCCAAAGATGTGTAGGTTAGGATGGATTGGCCGTGCTAAATTGCCCTTCTCCAAAGATGTGTAGGTTAGGGTGGATTGGCCGTGCTAAATTGTCCCTTAGTGTCCAAAGATGTGTAGGTTAGGGTGGATTGGCCGTGCTAAATTGTCCCTTAGTGTCCAAAGATGTGTAGGTTAGGGTGGATTGGCCATGCTAAATTGTCCCTTAGTGTCCAAAGATGTGTAGGTTAGGGTGGATTGGCCATGCTAAATTGTCCCTTAGTGTCCAAAGATGTGTAGGTTAGGGTGGATTGGCCGTGCTAAATTGTCCCTTAGTGTCCAAAGATGTGCAGGTTAGGGTGGATTGGCCGTGCTAAATTGTCCCTTAGTGTCCAAAGATGTGTAGGTTAGGGTGGATTGGCCGTGCTAAATTGTCCCTTAGTGTCCAAAGATGTGTAGGTTAGGGTGGATTGGCCGTGCTAAATTGCCCTTAGTTCCAAAGATGTGTAGGTTAGGGAGGATTGGCCGTGCTAAATTGCCCCTTACTTCCAAAGATGTGCAGGTTAGGGTGGATTGGCCGTGCTAAATTGCCTCTTAGTGTCCAAAGATGTGTAGGTTAGGGTGGATTGGCCGTGCTAAATTGCCCCTTACTTCCAAAGATGTGTAGGTTGGGGTGGATTGGCCATGCTAAATTGTCCCTTAATGTCTAAAGATGTGAGTTTTAAGGGATTTAGCAAGTCAAATAAATGTGATTACATAGAAAGGACCTGGGTAAAATGCTCTGTTGGAGAATCAGTGCAGCTGTCTTGGGCTAAATGGCCTCCTTCTGCACTCAAAGGATGGTATGATTCTATTACTACTTAACCACAATACTCTAGTTGGTGCTGAACCAGTGTTGGGGTGAAGGCTCGTGACAACCCTTTTCCTCTGTGTCCCTGTAAATGAAGCCTTGGACGCCATTTACATCATTGACCACTCCCCCACCTCTCAGTCAATGGTTTAGGTATATTTACCCCCAGTTTTGGGGTGGGGTGGGGACTCTCTTCCCCTCCGCAACTGCCCAGATTGCAGCCATGTTGTGGGATTATTTATCTCTCTCTGTCTGTCTTCCAGAGTTACTCTGTCCAGCAAACAGTCACTATGAGGCATGTGGCATTGCCTGTCCAGCTACCTGCACTGACCCTTCAGCTCCTGGCAGCTGCAAGCATCCCTGTGTGGAGTCCTGTGTCTGCAACAAGGGCTACGTGCTGAGTGTGGGCAAGTGCATCGCAGAGAAGAGTTGTGGCTGCTTCCATCAGGGTCTCTACTATAAGCTTGGTGATGTATTCTGGGGCGATGCCAAGTGCCAAGCCCGGTGTAGGTGTGACCCACTGACCAAGAAGGTGAACTGCAAGTCACGAACATGCAGTCGACAGGAGGTGTGCAAGGTGGTGAAGGGAGTGAGGGGATGCCACCCAATCAAATACGGAACCTGTACAGCTTCTGGCGACCCCCACTATCGCACCTTCGACGGACACAAGTATGATTTCCAAGGCACCTGTGTCTACAAGTTCTCCTCGCTATGTGTCAACGGCACCGAGCTGGTCCCCTTCGATATACAAGTTCAGAATGAGCATCGAGGAAACAGAGTGGTCTCCTACACCCGGCTGGCATGGATCGTGGTGTACGGGCAAACCATCGTCATCACCCGTGATTACATCGGCAGAGTGTTGGTAGGTAGCAGCCTGAAATAAAAAACTTGTACACCTCCTTCCTATCTCTCTATCTCCTCCAGCCCCTACACCCCTCCCTATTTATCTCTTACAGCCCTTACACCTTCTTCCTACCTATCACCTCCAGCCCCTATACCCCTCCCTATCTATTTCCTCCAGCCCCTACAATCCCTCCCTATTTATCTTCTCCAGGCCCTACACCCCGTCCCTATCTCCTCCAGCCCCTACAACTTCCCCCTATCTCTCTACCTCTTCCAGCCCCTACAAACTTCCCTATCTCTGTAACCCCCTTTAGTCTCTACATTCCCTATCTCTGAAACGTCCTCCAACCGCTGTATCCCTCCCTATCTCTGTAACCACTTCCAGCCTCCTACACTCCCTCCCTATCTCTTTAACACTCTCCAGCACCTACTCACCCCTCCCTATCTCTGTAACCACCTCCAGCCCCATACACCCCTCCTTATCTCTGTAACCTTCTCCAGCCCCTACACTCCCTCTCTATCTCTGTACCTTCCTCCAGCCCAATCCATTTCTTCCCTATCTCTGTAATCTCCTCCAGCCCTTACACCCCTCCCTATCTCTGTAACCCCTCCAGCCCCTACACCCCCTCCCTATCTCTGTAACCTCCTCCAGTCACTACACCCCTCCCTATCTCTGTAACCTCCTCCAGTCACTACACCCCTCCCTATCTCTGTAACCTCCTCCAGTCACTACACCCCTCCCTATCTCTATAAACTCCTCCAGCCCTTACACCCCTCCCTATCTCTGTAACCTCCTCCAGCCCTTACACCCCTCCCTATCTCTGTAACCCCTCCAGCCCCTATTCTCCCCTGAGATCTCTGCGCTTCCCCAATTCCAGCCTCTCAAGCATCCTCTGATTCCCATCACTCCATTATTGGCTGCTGTGCCTTCAGCTGCAGGGGTGGGGGGGTGATCCTAAGCTCTGAAATTTCCTTCCCAAATCTCTCTTCTTGCCTCTCCCTTTACCTCTCCTCATGCAGTCTCTCCTTCTTTAAGAAGATCCCTAACACCAGCGCCTTTCAGCTCTCTCTGCCTAGTGTTGCTTTACATGACTTGGGGTCAGGTTTCAGTGACACCTCTCCGAACTGCTCCCACACATTTATATCCTTCCTTAAATAGGGAGACCAAAGTTGTGGACAGAATTGACTGTGTGCTCCTGCCAATATCCTATAAACACCAGCCTAATATCCTGATGTTTATCTGCCATTCCTTATGGAATAATGACATTCCATAAGTCTACTTGATTGCTTGCTGTATCTGCCCATGCGCACTTTTGACCCATGTACTCAAACACCCAGATCCTTCTGCATCTCAGAATTCTGTAGTTGTTTCCTATTTAACCAATATTGCTTTTTTTTTATCCTTCCAACTTCACATTTCCCTTCCATTCAATCTATCCATGTCTTTCTGTAATTTCTGCGTATTTCCTTCATGGTAACAAGTCTCACAACACCAGATTAAAGTCCAACAGGTTTATTTGGTAGCAAAAGTCACAAGCTTTTGGAGTGCTGTTCCTTTGTCAGGGAAATGGGAGTTCTGTTCACAAACACAGCAGCACAGCTTTTGCAACCAAATAAACCTTTTGGACTTTAACCTGGAGTTGTGAGAGTTCTTACTATGTTCAATCCAATCCAATCCAGCGCTGGCATCTCCACATCATGTTTCTTCTTCAATGTGCTTTCCCACCTACCGTCACCGTGTCTGCACTAAGCTACTATGGCTTACCTTTCCTCTTCTGAATCATTGCCACAAATCATAAACGATTGAGGTCCCAGTCTTACCCCTGCCAATCGGAGGTTGAGGGTCAGAGGTCACTGGTGTAGTCAGACCCTCGATCTCGAGGCTGCTGGGGGTTTTGTGTCATTAACTGTGGTGTTGTCCATCCTGCCAGGTGAACGGGATCTTGGTGAACCTGCCCTACTCTCTCGAGGATGGGAAGATCATTGTGTACGCGAGCTGCCGTGGTGCCACATTAGAGGCAGACTTTGGGCTGAGAGTCACCTACGACTGGCGCAGCCGCATCACTGTCACTCTGCCCAGCACCTACGCGGGGTCCGTGTGTGGCCTGTGCGGGAACTTTGACGACAACGGGAAAAATGACCTCACCACCAAGGAAGGGCAGGAAACAAAGAGCTCAGTGATCTTCGGCAAGAGCTGGCAAGTGGACACCACTCCCGGATGCTCCCACGAGTGTCGAGGAAAATGCCCGCAGTGCGATATTGTGGCCAAGCGACGCTACGAAGGTCCCGAGTTCTGTGGCAAGATACAAGACTCCTGGGGACCCTTCCGAGAGTGCTTTAAACGGATCAATCCCAAGGAATATTTCAACGATTGTGTCTATGATTCCTGCCTTTACAAGGGTCACCGGAAGGTGGTGTGTGAGTCTGTGAGTGCCTATGCAGCTGCCTGCCAGGATGCTGGGATTTCCATTTACCAATGGCGGAGCGAGTCCTTCTGCCGTAAGTACCGACAAAACCCACAGCTGGGTCTGTACAGGGTTAGAGTTCTGGAGTTGAGACTCGTGGAGTTGAGGGCTCAGGGAGGCTAGGGTTGAGGGCCCCAAAGGAAGCACAATCAAGGGGTTGTGGTTGATGGGCCAGGGTTGAAAGGCCGGGCGGTTAGGGTTGAGGGATCGGGTTGAAGGATCAGGGTTGAGCGGTCGGGGTTGATGCGCCAGGGTTGAGGGGTTGGAGCAATGGGGTTCGGGTTGAGAGGTGAGTGTTGAAGAGTTGGGGATCGAAGTTGAGAGGTTGGGGTTGATGATTCAGGGTTAATGTGTTGAGTGTGTACTCTGAAACCTCTCTCTGTCCTCACAGCCATGTCCTGTCCAGCGAACAGCCATTATGAATTGTGTGGCACCGGATGCCCGGTCTCATGTGCCACTCTGTCCAAACCAGATGGCTGCGATGCCTTGTGTGTCGAGGGGTGCCAGTGTGACGAAGGCTTTGTGCTGAGTGGGGGACAGTGCGTTCCTCTGGCCCAGTGTGGCTGTCTGTACAAGGGGGAGTACTACAAATCCGGAGAGACCTTCTATCCTGACGGGAAGTGTGGCCATCGCTGTACCTGCCAGGACGGCGGCACCGTCAAGTGCCAGGAGGTCAAGTGCGGTCCCCACGAGGAGTGCAAGGTGGTGAACGGCCAGCGAAAGTGCCACGCAGTGGGTGAGGGGACCTGTACAGCTGCCGGCGATCCCCACTACCGCACCTTTGACGGACGCAAGTATGATTTCCAGGGCACTTGCACTTACACCCTGGTGACGGTCATCAAGGAGAAAAATCTGCCCAATTTCAATGTCAATGTGGAAAATGAGAGCTTTGGCAACGGCAAGGTGTCCGTTACCAGACTGGTGGAGGTGAAAGTTTATGGCTACAGCCTTGTCCTGGAACAGAAAGTGCGCTGGAAGGTCAAGGTAAGGGAGAACACTCCACACCCAACTTCAAACCTCGTGTAGGCCCCATTCAGCCCCTCGAGCCTGTTACACAGGAACAGGAGGAGGCCATTCAGCCCCTCGAGCCTGTTACACAGGAACAGGAGGAGACCATTCAGCCCCTCGAGCCTGTTACACAGGAACAGGAGGAGGCCATTCAGCCCCTTGAGCCTGTTACACAGGAACAGGAGGAGACCATTCAGCCCCTCGAGCCTGTTACACAGGAACAGGAGGAGACCATAAGTGTGAGGTGATGCACTTGGGTAAGATACACAAAACGAAGGAATCCACAGTGAACAGAAGGATCCTGAGAAGCCCTGAGGATCAGACTGAAAGGCAAGAGCAGCAAGTCCAGAAAATTGACATTGAGGGTTAGATAAAGGTAAACAGGAAACATATAGTAGGTATAAAACACTAAAAATGGGGAGGCCCCACAGGAGTGCAGAGAGTGTTGGGGGGAGGTGGTGGGGAGGCTTAAAACAAAAAATTATTAGGAGGGCAAAGAGGAGGCAGGAAACATCATTGGTAGATGGAGAATACCAAAACATTTTATAAGGATATTCAGAGGATGAGCAAAGAGTGGAGTTTATTCCAAACCAAAGGGGCAATGGAGTCAGAGGGTGTGGGCAAGGTCTCCATAGCACAGAGCCAAAGGAAACCTCAGGATGTGGGGTGAACAGAGGGATCAGGATATTGAATTTGATGATCACCCATGATCAAAATGAATGGCGGAGCAGGATCAAAGGGCCGAATGGCCTCCTCCTGCTTCTAGTTTCTATGTTTCAAATGATTAGTTTTCATTTGTATTCACTACGGAGAAAGACATTGAAACTGGTGATTTCAGATGTGGCGATGAAGTTCGAGCTCATGTTAATAGAACATAGAACATTACAGCGCAGGCCCTGCGGCCTTCGATGTTGCGCCGACCAATTAAGAAAAAGCAATGACCCTCTAACCTAAACCATTCCCTCTTCATCCATAAACTTATCCACTAACCTCTTAAACGCTGCCAAATTTGGCGCATCTACAACTGCAGCAGGCAGGGCATTAAGGTCAATAAGGAAGAGGTATCAGGTGTTTTAGTGGTATAAAGGCACAGAAATGCCCAGGGTCATTGGGTTAGGCCACAGCGAGAGTACCGTGTACAGCGCTGGATGTGGTGGGAAGAATGTGACTGCACTGGAGAGAGTGCGGAGGAGGTTCACCAGGATGGAGTGTCTCAGCTTAGGAGAGGCTGGATAGGTTGGGATTGTTTTCCCTGGAGCCAGGGAGGCTGAGCGGGAGGAATCTGATAGAGCTACACAAAATGATGAGGGGCAGAGAGAGGGTGAATAGTAAGAATCTTTTCCCTCTGCCAGAGGTGGCTCAGATCAGAGGCTGTTGGTTTAAGGCGAGCAGTAAGTGGTTTAGAGAGGATGAGGAAATGCTTTCTGACCCAGAGGGTGGTGGAGGGAAGGTGCTGCCTGAGAGGGTGGTGGAGGCAGGGATTCTCGCAACAGTTAAGAAGCATCTGGATGAACACTTCAATCACCAAGGCACAGTAAGCTGTGGACCAGGGACTGGGAAATGGGATTAGTATAGATTGGTATTTGATGATAAACACAGATATGATGGGCTGAAGGGCCTGTTTCTGTGCTGTTAGTCTAACCATTGTTTTATATAGTTCCAGCATAGCGTCCCTGTTCTGAAACTCTACCCTTCGGCTAATAAAGACAAATATATCCTATCCCTTTCTAACCACTTTACCCACCAGTCCTGCTCCCTTGCAGGACCAGCATACCTGCATATCAAGATCCCTCTGATCTCGGGCTTTCCAAGATCCAGCTGTTCATGTGGATTCCCTTGTTTTGTGTATCTTACCCAAGTGCATCACCTCACACTTTTCCAGATTGAATTCCATTTGTCACTGAGCAGCTCCTCGATATCCTCCTATAATCTGAGGCCATTCTCAACATTGACTACTTGCCAGCTTTCCAATCATCCAATTACTGATTAACTCTCCTTTATGCTGTTGAAATGTGGGGGTGGGGGGACAGACTAGACAGGCAGGGGGAGGTGGGAACTTGGGAGGGACTGGACAAAGATGTTCAAAATTTATTTCTTAGTATCATAAGTAAGGCTTACATTAACACTGCAATGAAGTTACTGTGAAAATTCCCTAGTTGCCACACTCCAGCACCTGTTCTCCATTGAGGGAGAGTTTAGCATTGCGAATGCACCCTAACCAGCATTACTTTCAGACTGTGGGGGGCAAACCGAAGCACACGGAAGAAACCCACATAGACACAGGGAGAATGTGCACACACTGCACAGACAGTGACATTCCCATGCCGGGAATCGAACCCGGGTCCCTGGCGCTGTGAGACAGCAGTGCTAACCCACTGTGTCACCGTGCCCCCGGATCCCTGGCGCAGAGAGGCAGCAGCACTAACCCACTGTGTCACCGTGCTGCCAGGAATTGAACCTGGATCCCTGGCACTGTGAGACAGCAGCGCTAACCCACTGTGTCACTGTGCCCCAGGATCCCTGGTGCAGAGAGGCAGCAGCACTAACCCACTGTCAAGACACCAGACAAAGGGAGTGTTAACACAGGAAGAGGCCCTTTGGCCCCTCCAAGCCTGCACCGATCATGATGACTGCCTAAGCTAAAACTGTACACACTTACACATTCCGTATCCTTCCATTCCCATCTGATTCATGGATTTGTCTAGTTGCTCCTTAAATATCACTATCGTACCTGCTCCCACAAGCCCCCTTAGCAATGAGTTGCAGGCATTCACCACTCTCTCTGTAAAAAAAACTTGCCTCGAACATCTCCTCTAAACTTTTCCCCACGCACTTTAAACCTGTGTCTCTGAGTAATTGACTCTTCCACCCTGGAGGAAAATCTTCTGACTAACCACTCAGTCCGTGCCCCTCATAATCTTGTAGACTTCTATCAGGTCTCCCCTCAACCTCCGTTGCTCCAGTCAGAACAAACCAAGTTTCTCCAACCTCTCCTCATAGCTAATGCCCTCCATAGCAGGGCAACATCCTCTCCAAAAGCCTCCACATCCTTTTGGTAGTGCAGCAACCAGAATTGAACACTGTATTCCTAGTGAGGCCTCACTAAGAAGTGATGGGGAAAGCATTGATCACTGGGTCCATGCTCAGTCTGGGTGAGGAGATGAGTTGCCTGTCTTGTGTGATTTCAAGGTGGATGGAATGCTGATTAATCTGCCCATGATGCTGGACGATGGGAAAATCCGCTGCTACCAGCACGGCCACAAAGTGGTGATAGAGACGGACTTTGGCTTGAAGGTCAGCTATGACCTCATCTACTACGTGACGGTCACTGTGCCGGGTAACTACCGGGGGAAGGTGCGGGGCCTGTGCGGGAACTTCGATGGCAACCAGAAGAACGACTTCACGCTCAGCAACGGGCAGCAGACCACGGATGTGACGGTCTTCGGCAAGAGTTGGCGCGTGGCAGTGGAAGGGGCCAAGTGTTCCGATGGCTGTGGCAAAAAGTGCCCATCCTGTGATGGCAAGAGGAAGGCCGTTCTGGGGAGAAACAGTTACTGTGGCTTCCTGACCCAGGCCGGCAGCCCACTAGCAGCCTGCCACAGTGTCATTGAGCCCCAGATATTCTTCGACAACTGCCTCTACGATGCCTGCCAATCAGACGGGGACTCCAGGGTAGTCTGTAACAGCATCCAGGCCTACGTGGAGGCCTGCCAAGCCAGCAAAGTCACTCTCCAACCCTGGAGGAATGAATCGTTCTGCCGTGAGTCACACACCCACTACTGTTCTTACCTCCACCCTCTGGTCCAGCTCTCAATCTCTCCTCCTTTCTTTCTCTGGACTTCAATCTCCCTCAGTCTCTGAATCCGCCCACCCTCAAAACACTCTGTCCCCCACTCTCTCCTTCTCTCTCTGTCTCTCACTCTCATTGTCTCTCTCTCTCTTAGTCTCTCTCCCTATCTCTGTCCCTCTCTCTCTCCCTGTCTCTCTATCTCTAAATTTCTCTCTCCCTGTCTCTCTATCTCTGAATTTCTCTCTCCCTCTCTCTCTCTGTATCTCTCCTTGTCTCTCTCTCTGTCCCTCTCTTTCCCTCTCTCTGTATCTTTATCTCTCTCTCTGTATCTGTATCTCTGTCTCTCTTTTCTCTCCCTCTCTCTCTCTCCCTGTCTCTGTATCTTTGACACTGTATCTCTAATTCTATCTGTCTCTCTGTCTGTCTGTCTGTCTCTCTCATTCTGTCTCTGCATCTTTCTCTCTTTCTGTCACTGTATCTGTCTCTGTATCAGGATGGGATGTAGAGAGAGTGTGGGGTGGAATGTGAGGGGATGGGGAAGGATGTGAGGGACTGTGTGGGTGGGATGCGGGGGAGTGTGGGGATGGGATGCGGGGGATTGTAGGGGTCGGATGCTGGGAAGTGGGGGTGGAGTGGGATGGGGGGTGGTATGTGGTGGTGGGGTGGGAACGGATGTAGGGCATGGAATGGGATGTGGGGAACGTGGGGTGGGCTGTGGGACATGAGGATTGGGGTGGGACATGGGGATTGGGGTGGGATGTGGGGGTGGGGTGTAATGTGGGAGTGGATGTGGGGGTTGGGTAGGATGTGGGGTGGGTAGGATGTGGGGCTTGGGGTAGGATGTGGGGGGGTCGTTGGGGGGTGGGGTGTGGGATGTGGGGTTGTTGGGGTGGGATATAGGGGGTTTGGGGGGGGGGGGGGAATGTTTGGGGGGGAGATGTTGGGGTTGGGAGTTGGGCCTTCCTTGACTAATATCTCATTGTGTGTCTGGTTTTAGACTATTACTCTGTGTGATTGGACAGTTGATATAAATCATCATATTCAGACCTGAAATTTGCTGCACAGGGGTTTCCTTGGGCAGACACAGCCAATCAGGTCTCCCATGTGTGTGTGTGTGTGTGTGTGTGTGTGTGTGTGTGTGGGGGGGGGGGGGGGGGGGGGGTGAGAGGACAGTGTGGAGGAGGGTGTCGAGGAGAGTGAAGGGAAGGGTGCAGAGAAGGGTGCGGAGCAGAGTGAGGGGGGAATGCAGAGGTCAGGGGGAGGATGAGCAGGAGGGTGTGGAGGAGAGTGAGGGAGACGGTGCGGAGGAGGCTGAGGAGGAGGATGCAGAGGTGAAGGGGAGGTTGAGCAGGACGGTATAGGAGAGGATGCAGGGGAGGGCGAGGAGGAGGGTGAAAGGGCAGTATGGAGGGGAACGTGAGGGTACAAACTGATATTGAACAGCTGGTAAATTGGGCAGAGCAATGGCAGATGGAATTTAATCCTGATAAATGTGATCTGATGCATTTTAGGATGTTGCATAAGGGTAGGATTAACACCATGAACACTGCGTCCACAGGGAGTTTCAGGAACAAAGGACCCTGGTGTACAATTCCATCGATCCCTGAAAAAGGCAGCCCAGGTAGATAGAGTGGTGAAGAAGGCGTACGGAAGGCCAGATCAGAGAATATAGGAGCAGGGAGGTCTTGGTACAAACCTGTTAGTGAACACAACTCCCACTCACCTGATGAAGGGGCAGAGCCCCAAAAGCTAGTGGATTTTTGCCACTAAATAAACCTGTTGGACTTTAACCTGGTTTCTCAGACCAGAGGCTGTTGGTTTAAGGCGAGCAGTAAGTGGTTTAGAGAGGATCTGAGGAAATGCTTTCTGACCCAGAGGGTGATGGAGGGAAGGTGCTGCCTGAGAAGGTGGTGGAGGCAGGGATTCTCGCAACAGTTAAGAAGCATCTGGATGAACACTTCAATCACCAAGGCACAGTAAGCTGTGGACCAGGGACTGGGAAATGGGATTAGTATAGATTGGTATTTGATGGTAAACACAGATATGATAGGCCGAAGGGCCTGTTTGAAGTTGGATAAGTCCCCTGGGCCGGACGGGATTTACCCTAGGCTTCTCTGGGAGGCAAGAGAGGAGATTGCAGAGCCTCTGGCTCTGATCTTCAGGTCGTCATTGGTTACGGGTGTGGTTCCGGAGGACTGGAGGATAGCGAATGTGGTCCCGTTGTTTAAGAAGGGGAAGAGAGACCTTACAGGGAATTATAGGCCAGTGAGTCTTACTTCTGTGGTGGGCAAAGTATTGGAGAGAATAATTAGGGATAAGGTTTATACTTATTTAGAGAGTAATGAATTGATTGGAAATAGTCAGCATGGTTTTGTGAAGGGTAGGTCGTGCCTTACTAACCTCATTGAGTTTTTTGAAAAAGTGACTAAGGAGGTGGATGGGGGTAAGGCGGTTGATGTGGTATATATGGACTTTAGTAAGGCGTTTGATAAGGTGGCCCATGGAAGACTTCTGCAGAAAATGCAGATGTACGGGATAGAGGGTGATTTAGCAAATTGGGTCAGGAATTGGCTAGCAGATAGAAGACAGAGGGTGGTGGTTGATGGGAGATATTCATCTTGGAGTTCGGTGACAAGTGGTGTACCTCAGGGGTCTGTTTTTGGGCCCCTGCTGTTTGTAATTTTTATAAATGATCTGGATGAGGGTATTGAAGGATGGATTAGTAAATTTGCAGATGACACTAAAGTCGGTGGAGGGTAGATAGTGAAGAGGGGTGTTATAGTTTGCAGAGGGACTTGGACAAGTTGCAGAGCTGGGCCGAGAGGTGGCAAATGGAGTTTAATGTGGAAAAGTGTGAGGTAATGCACTTTGGCAGAAATAATAAATGTGTAGAGTATAGGGCAAATGGTAGGATTCTTAGTAGTCTAGATGAATAGAGGGATCTTGGTGTGTATGTGCATAGATCCCTGAAAGTAGGCAGTCAGGTCGAGAAGGTTGTTAGGAAGCATATGGAGTCTTGGCTTTTATTGGTAGAGGGATTGAATTTCG
This sequence comes from Sphyrna mokarran, assembly GCA_024679065.1. Taxonomy (NCBI): domain Eukaryota; kingdom Metazoa; phylum Chordata; class Chondrichthyes; order Carcharhiniformes; family Carcharhinidae; genus Sphyrna; species Sphyrna mokarran. The sequence continues at coordinate 725,243 of JAGIQG010000016.1, read as the reverse complement.
GAGCCGCAACGTCATGTTGCAACTGTACAAAACTCTAGTGCGGCCGCACTTGGAGTATTGTGTGCAGTTCTGGTCCCCGCATTATAGGAAAGATGTGGAGGCTTTGGAGAGGGTACAGAGGAGGTTTACCAGGATGTTGCCTGGTATGGAGGGCAGGTCTTATGAAGAGAGGCTGAGGGATTTGAGGTTGTTTTCGTTAGAAAGGAGGCGGCTAAGAGGGGACCTAATCGAAACATATAAGATGCTTAGAGGTTTAGATAGGGTGGACAGTGATAGCCTTTTTCCTAGGATGGAGAAAGCTAGCACGAGGGGACACAGCTTAAAATTAAGGGGTGATAGTTATAGGACGGATATCAGAGGTAGGTTCTTTACCCAAAGGGTGGTTCGGAGTGGAATGCCCTGCCTGCAGCAGTTGTAGATGCGCCAAGTTTGGTGGCGTTTAAGAGGTTAGTTGATAAGTATATGGAAGAGAAGGGAATGTTTAGTTTGGAGGGGCATTGCTTTTTATATTGGTCGGCGCAACATCGAAGGCCGAAGGGCCTGTTCTGTGCTGTAATGTTCTATGTTCTATGTTTCTGTGCTGTCCCACTCTATGACTCTCGGCTTGGTGAAGGAAGGTGCTGGGAGACCCATCCCATCCTGCTGGAGCCCTGTGTAAGAGGGTGATTTGGACAATCACTATGATGGATCCTGCGTCAGTGTTCTCTGAAGCCTCCTGTGTGACGTGTATTTTTTTCAAATCACAGCAATGAAGTGTCCGGCAAATAGCCACTATGAGATGTGTGCCGATACCTGTGCCATCACCTGCGCTGCGATAACTGACACTGCCAGGTGCCCACAAACCTGCTCAGAGGGATGCCAGTGCGACGAAGGGTACCTCGCAGACGCAAAACGCTGCGTTCCCATGGAAAAGTGCGGCTGTTTCGGGAACGGTCATTATTATGAGGTACGGTATCAAGGGAGCACCGCACTGTCAGAGGGTCAGTGCGGAGGGAGCGCCGCACTGTCAGAGGGTCAGTGCGGAGGGAGCGCCGCACTGTCAGAGGGTCAGTGCGGAGGGAGCGCCGCACTGTCAGAGGGTCAGTGCTGAGGGAGGCCGCACTGTCAGAGGGTCAGTGCTGAGGGAGCGTGCACTGTCAGAGGTCAGTGCTGAGGGAGTGCCGCACTGTCAGAGGGTCAGTGCTGAGGGAGCGCCGCACTGTCAGAGGGTCAGTGCTGAGGGAGCGCCGCACTGTCAGAGGGTCAGTGCTGAGGGAGTGCCGCACTGTCAGAGGGTCAGTGCTGAGGAGCGCCGCACTGTCAGAGGGTCAGTGCTGAGGGAGTGCCGCACTGTCAGAGGGTCAGTGCTGAGGGAGCGCCGCACTGTCAGAGGGTCAGTGCTGAGGAGCGCCGCACTGTCAGAGGGTCAGTGCTGAGGGAGCGCCGCACTGTCAGAGGGTCAGTGCTGAGGGAGTGCCGCACTGTCAGAGGGTCAGTGCTGAGGGAGCGCCGCACTGTCAGAGGGTCAGTGCTGAGGGAGTGCCGCGCTGTCAGAGGGTCAGTGCTGAGGGAGTGCCGCACTGTCAGAGGGTCAGTGCTGAGGGAGTGCCGCACTGTCAGAGGGTCAGTGCTGAGGGAGTGCCGCACTGTCAGAGGGTCAGTGCTGAGGGAGCGCCGCACTGTCAGAGGGTCAGTGCTGAGGGAGTGCCGCACTGTCAGAGGGTCAGTGCTGAGGGAGTGCCGCACTGTCAGAGGGTCAGTGCTGAGGGAGTGCCGCACTGTCAGAGGGTCAGTGCTGAGGGAGCGCCGCACTGTAGAGGGTCAGTGCTGAGGAGTGCCGGGGGGGGACTGTCAGAGGGTCAGTGCTGAGGGGTGCCGCACTGTCAGAGGGTCAGTGCTGAGGGAGCGCCGCACTGTCAGAGGGTCAGTGCTGGGGGAGCCGCCCACTGTCAGAGGGTCAGTGCTGAGGAGCGCCGCACTGTCAGAGGGTCAGTGCTGAGGGGCGCCGCACTGTCAGAGGGTCAGTGCTGAGGGAGTGCCGCACTGTCAGAGGATCGTGCTGAGGGAGCGCCGCACTGTCAGAGGGTCAGTGCTGAGGGAGTGCCGCACTGTCAGAGGGTCAGTGCTGAGGGAGTGCCGCACTGTCAGGGGGTCAGTGCTGAGGGAGCGCCGCACTGTCAGAGGGTCAGTGCTGAGGGAGCGCCGCACTGTCAGAGGGTCAGTGCTGAGGGAGTGCCGCACTGTCAGAGGGTCAGTGCTGAGGGAGTGTCAGACATGTGGAGTTTGCACATTTCCTCATATCTGCATGAGTTTCCTTTGGTGCTCCGGTTTCCTCCCTCGGTCCAAAGACATGTAAGCTGCTGGATTGGCCATGTTAAATTGCCCCTTAATGTCCAAAGATGTGCAGGTTAGATGGGTTGGCCATGAGAAATGTGTGGGGCTGAGGAGTGGTGTGGAGGGTGGGCCTGGGTGGGACGCCCTATCAGAGTCAGTACGGACTTAATAGGCCAAATGGCTTGTCTGCACTATCAGGATTCTATGACCCAGCATCACAAATTCAGACAATCTCCCGCCAGCCCTGACACTCTCATCGTGATAACCTGCTGTGGTAGCTAACACTGATGCTGACAGACAAGTTCGATAGCCTCTCTCCTCATGCTAACCTGGTGCTGTCTGATCTCTTCCCACAGCCCGGAGAGGTGGTGGTTCAGAAAGACTGCAAGAGAAGATGTGAATGTTCCAGCATGGGTCTAATCTGTCATGACATGGCCTGTAGCAGTGATGAGAGGTGTGAGGTGAAGAACGGAGTGCGGGGATGTTATAACAAAGGTATGAATCTCTGACTGAGTTTGGCTGTGTGTATTAACCACGAGGGGGGATAGTGCCGGTGCCAACACGAGGAGCAAGGCCTCAAGGTGTCAGGGTCTGGCAACCCCATTTACCACACAGTTCCCCAATTTTGTGTCCCAACACAAGTTCTGCTCTGTATCCCTGTCCCTCGCTCTCTCGTTCTCTGTTTCCCTCTCTCTCTCTATGTCCTCTCCTCTGTCCCTCTCTCTCCTGTATCCCTCTCTCTCTGGTATCCATCTCTTCTCTCTATGTGGTTCGTGTCTTGTTGGTTTGTTTCTTGTATGGGTCCCGTCGTGTTTTGTTTGAGTGTTGTGATGTTTGTTGTTCCGTTTTTTGTGTGTCTTCTTTTTTGTTCTGTGTATGTCTGGTTGTGTTTTTTTTCCTTATGTCTTGTTTGTCCCTCGTCTCGTCTCTCACGGAGGTCCCCCGGCAATCGCACCAAAACTCTGGTCCTCATCATCTCCGCGCCCTCCCTCTGTCCCTCTCTCTCGTCGCTGGTTCCCTCTCTCTCTCTATGTCCTCTCCCCTCTGTCGCCTCTCCTCTATCTGTATCCCTCTCTCTCTGGATCCCTCTCTCTCTCTAGTGTCCCTCTCCTCTGTCCCTCTCTCTCTTCGCTGGTTCCCTCTCTCTCTCTATTGTCCTCTCCCTCTTCCTCTCTCTCTGTATTCCCCTCCTCTCTCTGTATCCCTCTCTCTCTCTATGTCCCTCTCCCTCTGTCCTCCTCTCTCATCTCTCGCTGTGTCCTTCTCTCTCTCTGTCCCTCTTTGTCTTTCTCTCTCTGTCTCTCTCTGTGTGTTCCTTTGTCTGTGTCTCTGTGTATCTATGTGGCTCTCTCACTATCTCTCTCTCTCCGTGTTCCTCTCTCTCTCTCTCTCTCTGTCTGTCTCTTTCTTTGTCTCTCTTTCTCTTCTGTATGTCTCTCTTCTCTGTGTCTCTCTGTCTCCCTCTCTGTGTGGCTCTCTCTCACTGTCTCTCTCTCTGTCCCTCTCTCGGTATGTCCCTTGCTCTGTGTGTGTCTCTCTCCGTGTGTTTGTCTCTCTCTCTCTCTGTGTCCCTCTGTTTCTCTTTCTGTCTGTCTCTCCCTGTGTCCCTCTCTTTCCCTTCTCTGTGTCTCCTTTTCTCTGTGTCTCTCGCTCTCTCTGTGTAGCCTTCTCTGTCTCTGTGTGTGTCTCTCTCTCTCTTTGTGTATGTGTATGTGTCTTTCTCTCTGTGTCTCCCTATCTCTTTCTGTCTATGACTCCCTCTCATTGACTCTCTCTGTCTCCCTGTTTTTTTCTCTCTCTTTCTGTGTCTCGCTGTCTCTCCCTCAAGTCACTCCTTTATACCTGATCTTTTTAATTCGGTTTGTGGTTCAATGTCCCTCATGTGTCCAGTACAGTCTTGGGGTCAAATTCCAATCTCCATTGAGAAGTCTGGACAATGTTCTTGTCAGATTTAAACTGTGCTTGCTGTTTGGTTAGAGGGGTGCTGAGAATCCCAGGTGGTTGGAGTTGCTGAGGGTGTGCGGCAACTTGCATCGTTACTGAGTCTTTGCTTGCCCACAGATCCCTGCAAAGCTGCCAAGTGCAGAGTGAAGGAGAGGTGTGTGGTGGAGAAGGAGACTGCAAAGTGTGTGCCATTGTATACGGGTAAATGCTGGGCATGGGGAGATCCCCATTACCATACCTTCGACAAGTTCAACTTTGACTTCCAGGGAACCTGCACCTACATCATTTCGGAGACCTGTGGCTCCGACCACAGCCTGACTCCCTTCAAGATCGAAGCTAAGAACAATATCCGTGGAAACTATGCAGTATCGTACGTGAAGATTGTTCACATCAATGTGTATGGCTACACTATATCCATCGATAAAGACGAGATTGGAAAAGTCATGGTAAGGATTACACGATGTTTAACATCACAGATTCACACTCAAACCATCCAACCCATGGCCATGCAGAGGGAGCTTTACTCTGTATCTAACCCCATGCTGTACCTGTCCTGGGAGTGTTTGATGGGGGGACAGTGTAGAGGGAGCTTTACTCTGTATTTAACACCGTGCTGTACCTGTTCTGGGAGTGTTTGAGGGGGGACAGTGTAGAGGGAGCTTTACTCTGTATCTAACCCCGTGCTGTACCTGCCCTGGGAGTGTTTGATGGGGGGACAGTGTAGAGGGAGCTTTACTCTGTATCTAACCCCGTGCTGTACCTGTCCTGGGAGGGTTTGATGGGGGGACAGTGTAGAGGGAGCTTTACTCTGTATCTAACCCCATGCTGTACCTGTCCTGGGAGTGTTTGATGGGGGGACAGTGTAGAGGGAGCTTTACTCTGTATCTAACCCCATGCTGTACCTGTCCTGGGAGTGTTTGATGGGAATTAGCAGTTCTGTGCGATCTCACTGTGATGTATTTCGATTGGTCCTGTGAGATCACATTGAGAGATTTCTATTCTGGTGCAGGTCGATGGGGTGCGAAGACACTTACCAGTGAAGCTGGCGGATGGGAAATTGTATCTGTCTCAGAGTGGTCAGTTTGCCGTGGTGGGGACAGATTTTGGTCTGAAAGTGTTGTATGACTGGAACTGGTATCTGATCATCGAGATTCCAAGCAGTTACTTTGGACAGCTTTGTGGTCTGTGTGGCAACTTCAATGAGAAGGCTGGAGATGACAAGTTCTTTCCGAATGGCACCAGCACTTCCTCAATCATTCAATGGGCCGGCAGCTGGAAGGTCAACGATCGGGATCCCTTCTGCTGGGACTATTGCCATGGCTACTGCCCAACTTGCTCAGACAAGCATCGTAAGCTTTATGAGAGTGAGAAGTACTGTGGGTGGCTGGAGAGGATCTTCAAACCATGTCACGCAAAGGTGGATCACCAACCCTTCTTTGACAGCTGTGTCTATGATGTGTGCCTGAACCAGGGCAGGAGGAGCATGCTATGCCAGGCCCTGGCAGCCTATGCCACAGAGTGCCAAAAGGAGGGAATCATTGTGAAAAACTGGCGCAAGGAAACATCCTGCCGTAAGTGATGTGCAACCCCAGCATTCCCACAGTGTGTGTGAACCCCGTACCCCAGTGAGAGTCAGTGTGTGTGAACCGCGTACCCCAGTGAGAGTCAGTGTGTGTGGGAGCCGTACCCCAGTGAGAGTCAGTGTGTGTGGGAGCCGTACCCCAGTGAGAGTCAGTGTGAGTGGAACCTGTACTCCAGTGAGAGTCAGTGTGTGTGGGAGCCATACCCCAGTGAGAGTCAGTGTGTGTGGGAGCCGTACCCCAGTGAGAGTCAGTGTGTGTGGGAGCCGTACCCCAGTGAGAGTCAGTGTGTATTAGGGATTGTTAATATTGTACATTGAGTGAAATGGGTTGTTCTATGTGATTCATGCATTCCATTGGGAAGAGGAAGGAGAGAATGAACAGGGTGGGCTGAGAAGTTGATTCCTTCCCTCTCGGGGCCAGGGTTGAGGGGGAACATAGAACATAGAACGTTACAGCGCAGTACAGGCCCTTCGGCCCTCGATGTTGCGCCAGCCAGTGGACCCTCTAACCTAAACTATTCCAATATCATCCATATGCCTATCCACCGAACATTTGAATGCCCCCAAAGTAGGCGAGGCCACAACTGCTGCAGGCAGGGCATTCCACGCTCTCACCACCCTCTGTGTAAAGAACCTGCCTCTGACATTTGTCCTATAACTACCACCTCTTAATTTAAAGTTATGTCCCCTCGTGTTGGTCATCACCATCCAAGGAAAAAGGCTCTCACTATCCATCCTATCCAATCCCTTGATCATCTTACACGCCTCAATTAGGTCACCGCGTAACTTTCTTCTCTCTAATGAAAATAACCTCAGGTCCCTCAGCCTTTCCTCATAAGGCCTTCCCACCATACCAGGCAACATCCTGGTAAACCTCCTCTGCACCCTTTCCAATGCTTCCACATCTTTCTTATAATGCGGCGACCAAAACTGTACGCAATACTCCAAGTGCGGCCGCACCACAGTTTTGTACAGTTGTAACATAACCTCACGGCTCCTAAATTCAATCCCTCTACCAATAAAAGCTAACACACCGTACGCCTTCTTAACAACTTTATCAACCTGGGTGCCAACTTTCAAAGAGCTATGTACTTGTACCCCAAGATCTCTCTCCCTGACAACACTATTAAGAGTCCTTCCATTAGCCCTATTTTTCATATGCCTGTCATTCCTACCAAAGTGAATCACCTCACACTTATCCGTATTGAATTCCATTTGCCACTCACGGCCCAGCTCTGCAACCTATCTATGTCCCTCTGCAAACTGTAACATCCATCCTCGCTGTCTACAACTCCCCCCACTTTGGTATCGTCAGCAAATTTACTAATCCAACCCTCTACACCCTCATATAGGTCATTTATAAAAATGACAAACAGCAGTGGCCCTAAAACAGATCCTTGAGGTACACCACTTGTAACTGCACTCCAGGTTGAATATTTCCCATCAACCACCACCCTCTGTCTTCTATCAGCTAGCCAATTCCTAATCCAAACTGCTAAATCACCTTCAATCCCATGCATCTGCACTTTCTGCAGTAGCCTACCATGGGGAACCTTATCAAAAGCTTTGCTAAAATCCATATACACTACATCAACTGCCTTACCCTTATCTACCTCTTTGGTCACCTCCTCAAAAAACTCAATAAGGTTTGTGAGGCACGACCTACCCTTCACAAAACCGTGCTGACTATCCATAATCAATTTATTCCTCTCTAGATGCTTATAAATCCTATCCCTTATAATTCTTTCCAAGACCTTGCCCACAACAGAAGTCAGGCTCACCGGTCTATAATTTCCAGGATGGTCCCTACTCACCTTTTTGAACAAAGGGACAACATTTGCCATCCTCCAGTCTTCCGGCACTATACCTGTAGCTAACGACGACATGAAGATCAAAGCCAAAGGCTCTGCAATCTTCTCTCTAGCCTCCCAGAGAATCCTGGGTAAATCCCATCTGGCCCAGGGGACTTATCAATTTTCATACCCTCAAGATTCGCTAACACCTCCTCCTTATGAACCTCAATCCTACTCAGTCTACAACCTGGTATCGCAGTATTCTCCCCGACAACACTATCTTTCTCCTGCGTGAATACTGACGAAAAATACTCATTCAGTGTCTCTCCTATCTCCTCAGGCTCCATGCACAACTTCCCACTGCTATCTCTGACTGGCCTTAATCTTGCCCTAACCAATCTTTTATTATTTATATACCTGTAAAAAGCTTTAGGATTCTCCTTAATCCTATCCGCCAAAGTCTTCTCGTGTCCTCTTCTAGCTCTTCTCAACTCCCTCTTTAGCTCCTTCCTGGCTGATTTATAGCTCTCCATTGCCCTAACTGAGCCTTCACGTCTCATCATTATGTAAGTCTCCTTCTTCCTCTTCACCAGAGATTCAACTTCCCTAGTACACCATGGTTCCCTCACTCGACCACTTCCTCCCTGCCTGACAGGTACATATTCATTAAGGACATGCAGAAGCTGTTCCTTAAATATGCTCCACATTTCAGATGTCCCCAGCCCCTGCAATATCCTGCTCCACCCTATGCATCCTAAATCTTTCTTAATAGCCTCATAATTACCTTTCCCCCAGCTATAACTATTGTTATTCGGTATGTGTCCATCCCTTTCCATCACTAAGGTAAACGTAACCGAATTGTGGTCACTATCACCAAAGTGCTCACCCACCTCCAAGTCTAACACCTGGTCTGGTTCATTACCCAGTACCAAATCCAATATAGCCTCACCTCTTGTTGGCCTATCTACATACTGAGTCATGAAACCTTCCTGCACACATTGAACAAAAACTGACCTCTCTAACGTACTTGAACTATAGCTTTTCCAATCGATATTAGAAAAGTTAAAGTCCCCCAAGTTGGGGAAGTTGGGGAAATAATCCCATGGTGAGAAGGGCAGGCATTTTGAACTGAGATGAGAAAGTCTTTGGAGCAGAGAATTTTTTGGAAATCGAATTATCAAGGTTTACCGCATGGAAACAGGCCCTTCGACCCAACTTATCCATGCCATCCTTTTTTTAAACCTCTAAGCTAATCCCAATTGCCTGCTTTTGGCCCATATCCCGCTATATCCATCGTACCCATATAACTATCTAAACTCTTATTAAAAGGTAAAATTATCCCCGTCTCTACTACTGCCTCTGGCAGCTTGTTCCAGACACTCACCACCCTCTGTGTGAAAAAATTGCCCTTCTGGACACTTTTGTATCTCTCCCCTCTCACCTTAAACCTGTGCCCTCTAGTTTTAGACTCCCCTACCTTTGGGAAAAGATATTGACTATCTCGCTGATCTGCACCCCCTCATTATTTTATCGACCTCTATAAAATTACCCCTCAGCCTCCTACGCTCCAGAGAAAAAAGTCCCAGTCCATCCAGCCTCTCCTTATAACATAAACCTCGGGCCCAGAGTGTCTCTGCAATCAGTGGATCTGTGGGCACCGACGGAGAGGGTGGGATTGGTGGGTTGAAGTTGAAGGTCAGCCAGGCTGACATTGGGAGGGGTACCAGGTCCATGGGGCTGAACGGTTCTCACCGGCTCCTCTTGCTGGTTTTTTTTTTGGAGCCGGTTGGGTGTGTGATACTAGGCATGTGTCTTGACTTTAACATCTCTCTCCTCCATCCACAGCCTACAAGTGTCCCGCGAACAGCCATTATGAGGCCTGCAGTAGAGCCTGTCCGGCTACCTGCGATGACCCCAACGGGCAGGCAGAATGCAAGCAGCCGTGCGTAGAGAGTTGCCAGTGTGACTCGGGCTACGTGCTGATGGATGGCAAGTGCGAGGCCATCGCTGCGGCCTGTGGCTGCACCTATCAGGGAATTCACTACAAGCCCAAGGAGAGGTTCTGGGCGGACAAAAAGTGCCACAAGCAGTGCTACTGCGACCCTGACCTCAGGATGGTCGTTTGTGAGGAGAAGAGATGCAAGGCCAGCGAAGTGTGCGCCACCATCAATGGGGTCCAGGGCTGCTTCCCCGCCAAATATTCCACCTGCTCCGCCAACGGGGACCCCCACTACCAAACCTTCGACGGAACCAGATACAACTTTATGGGCACTTGCGTCTACAAGCTGTCTGGCCTGTGCTCCAAGGACCCCGACCTCACCCCATTTGAGGTGCGTGTGGAGAACAATCATCGCGGCAGCAAGGCAGTCTCCTACACCAAGGTGGTGACAGTGCTGGTCTACGGAGCCACCATCGTCCTGAGTGTGACCGAACCCTACGCAGTGATGGTGAGTGTGCCCCCCAGTTTGTAATAACTCCCCCCACCCTTCCCCTGGACACCATCAAACAAAACCCCTGAAAACAACTCAGAACCAACTAATCAGGAATGCTATCACCTCGAACTAGTATCAGGAGAGAGAATGACTGAGGCTGATCGCTTGCATCACATTCCCCTCCCTATCCCCCGGGTCCCTCAATCTCACCCTTCCTCCTTATCCCTCAGTCTCAAACTTTTAGAACAGTCGGTGCTGAGGGAGTGCCGCACTGTCAGAGGGTCAGTGCTGAGGGAGTGCCGCACTGTCAGAGGGTCAGTGCTGAGGGAGCGCCGCACTGTCAGAGGGTCAGTGCTGAGGGAGTGCCGCACTGTCAGAGGGTCAGTGCTGAGGGAGCGCCGCACTGTCAGAGGGTCAGCGCTGAGGGAGCGCCGCACTGTCAGAGGGTCAGTGCTGAGGGAGCGCCGCACTGTCAGAGGGTCAGTGCTGAGGGAGTTCCAGCCAGTGAAGGGTGGGGACCAGTGTGAGGAGAAGAGGTTGACTCTATCTATGTATTGTCCAGGTGAATGGTGTCCTCACATCGCTGCCCTATTATGTGGACAATGACCAGATCGTCATCTACAGGAGTGGACAGACTGGCGTGGTCCAGATGGACTTTGGCCTGAAGGTGACCTTTGACTGGCGCAGCTACGTGACGGTCACTCTGCCCAGCAGCTACGCGGGAGCCGTCTGTGGCCTGTGCGGGAGTTACAACGGTCATAGGCAGGGCGACTTGCGCCTGCCGGACGGTCAGATCACTCGCGACGCTGAGGCCTTTGGGAATGCCTGGAAGGTGGCCGATGTCCTGGGCTGTGTCCCTGGCTGTGGGAAGCAGTGCCCCGTCTGCCCCAAGGATCACGAGGGCAAGTTCAGCGGAGACGATTACTGCGGGAAAATACCCAGCGCTTCAGGACCTTTCCGCGACTGCCTCAAGGTGGTGGATCCCGCTCCTTTCTTCCGTGATTGTCTCTACGATGTCTGCCACTACCGAGGTCTCCGTAAAGCCCTGTGTGATGCCCTCAGCCTTTACACTGCCGCCTGTCAGGAGGCCGGCGCCAAGGTCCATGCTTGGAGGACCAACAACTTCTGCCGTGAGTATCTTCCTGCACTCTGACCCTCTGCTTACCTTCCTCTCCCCCCCCTCCTCCCCTCTACCCCTGACTCTGAGCAAACAGGCCATTCGGCCCCTCTGCTCCATGCCTGGGTTGTGTGGAGTGCACATTGCTCCTTCCTGTCTCCCAGCATCAAGGATACAGAAACCAATAGAGGGAGCGGGAGAGAGTTGGGTGGTGGATTAAGGGAGGAAATTCCAGATCTTAGGGCCCCCGCCTCAGGCAGCTGAAGGCAGAGCGATGGGAATCAGGGGAAGCTCAAAAAGCCGGAATTAGAGGAGCATAAAGATCTCCGAGGGGTGTAGGGACTGGAGGAGGTTACAGAGATTGGGAGGGGTGTTGGGGCTGGAGAAATAGTACAGTGTTAAATGTTCAGTACTGAGGGAGCATCTCATTCTTGGAGATGCTGTCAGTCATGATGTGACATTGAACCAAGGTCCCATCCATCCTTTTGATGTGGGAATGAAAGATCCCAGGTTCAGTATTTGCGAGAGGGAAAGGGTGGGAGGTTGGGGGTAGTACTTCCTGTGTCCCTCAAGTGGACATCACAGATCTGGTCATTACCACATTGCTGTGTATGGGATCTTGCTGTGTGTGAATTGGTCACTGAGTTCCTGCATTCCAACCATGAATCCATTTACAATGAAGTTCCTGACTGGTTGTGAAAGGATTTGGGGATGTCCTGATTGGCAGGGAGGGGGTGATTCTTTCTCTGGTCACCAGTAACTGGGGCATGGATGGCAAGCTGCGATGCTTGTTGGAGATTCGGGGAGGTTCTGTATCTTGTTGAAAGTTCATGGGCTTGGTGGATTGTGTCTCTAACATTTCTCTCTTTCTCCCTCCACCCCTACTCCTCACAGCTGCTGAATGTCCAAAGAATTCCCACTATGAACTGGCTGGTACTGGCTGTCCAGCTACCTGCTACAGTCTGACTGCCCCTCAGGGCTGCCAGGCCTCCCCTCGTGAGAGCTGTCAGTGTGACAACGGCTTCATCCTGAGCGGTGACCAGTGTGTCCCGCTGTCCGAGTGTGGCTGCGTCCACCAAGGAAGGTACCACAAGAAGGGCGAGGTTTTCTACCCTGATGCCCTCTGCAAGCAGCGGTGCGTCTGTCGGGGGGACAATGAGGTCGAGTGCAAAGGCATCGTCTGCGGGCCAGGGGAGGTGTGCAAGACGGCCAACGGGGTGCAAGGCTGCCACCCTGCCGGACACGCCAAGTGTGTGGCCTCGGGCGACCCCCACTACGTCTCCTTTGACGGAGTGAGATTTGACTTCCAAGGAACCTGCACCTACGTGCTGTCCAAAGCAGTGAAGCTGAGTGGCGGCCTGCAGGAGTTCAGCGTCTTGGTGGATAACGTCAAGTGGGGAAATGGCAGAGTGGCGGTCACCCGCATGGTCATGGTCAATGTCTACGGGCATCACTTCATCATGGAGCAAGGGGTGAAGTGGAAGGTTCAGGTGAGCATGTTCACGATTGTGAGGCCTGGGGAGGGGGAAGGGCTGCAGGGAAGGGGCAGGATTGGAGGTTGGCATTGATTGGAGTTGGCAAGGGAGGTGGGACTGGCAGGGGATTGGAGTTGGCAGAGGGGTTTTGTTGGCGGGGGAGTTGGACTGGCAGAGGCTTGGGGTTGGTAGGGAGGTGGGATTGATGGATGGAGGTGGGAAGTGTAGGGGGTTAGGTTGGCAGGGGAAGGTGCGACTGACAGGGGGTTGAGTTGGCAGGGGGAGGTGGGACTGGCACTGAGATGGGGTTGACAGGGAGGTGGGACTGGCAGGGGGTTGGGGTCGGCGGGGGTGGGAGTTATGATGTAGAGATGCCAGCGTTGGACTGGAGGGTGGATGGCGTTGGCAGGGAGGTGGAATTGATGGATAGAGGTGGACTGGCAGGGAATTGGGTTGGCAGGGGAAAGTGGGACTGGCACTGAGATGGGGTTGATGGGGATGCAGGGGTGGGGGTTGGCAGGCGGGTTAGGGTTAGAAGGAGTTTGGAGGTTGGCAACGGGGGTTGGTGAGACTGGCAGGACTTGGCCATAGCATTGTATTTTCAGTGGTGATAGTTGACCCGCTCCTTTTATGTCTCACAGGTCGATGGAGAACTCTTTAATCTGCCCTTCCAGCTGTCGTGTAAGAGTGTAAAGGTGACCCAGGAAGGGAACAAGATAGTGCTGCGGACAAGGTTTGGTCTGCAGGTGATGTACGATGCAGTGTATTATGTGGCTGTGGTGGTCCCCAGCACCTACCAGGGCAAACTGGGTGGTCTGTGTGGGAACTACGACACAGACAAGAAGAACGAGTTCACCTTGTCTGACGGCAAGGTGACCCAAGATGTGACAAAGTTCGGAGTGAGCTGGAAGGTGTCGGTCGAGGGGGTGCAGTGTAGCGATGGCTGTGGAGACAAGTGTCCACACTGCGATGCAAAAAAGACCAGCTTGTACAGCCAGAACGATGCTTGTGGCCTCTTACAAGCTAGCAATGGGCCGTTTGCTGCTTGTAAGCATGTGATTAAACCTGAAGCCTTCTTTAAGAACTGCCTGTATGATGTGTGTGAGGCCAATGGACAGAAGGAGGTACTCTGTAATAGTCTCCAAGCATATGCTATTGCCTGTCAGTCTGCTGGTGTTCACATCAAACCCTGGAGGAACAAAGACTTCTGCCGTGAGTATTGGATTCCTTTGTACAATGTATGAAGGGGGTGGGGGGGGGATTGAGGCCAACTGTGAAACCCATGCTCAGTTCACCCCACCCATCAGCCTAGACTCACTAGGAATGGAGGCGGAATGTTAATCAAAGGCTTAATGCTGAATTAATGCTAACCTTTCACAATGGTGTCAATTGGACCCAACATATCAACACCATCTCCCCATGTCCCTCAATGCCACCATCTCCCCATGTCCCTCAATGCCACCATCTCCCCATATCCCTCAATCCCACCATCTCCCCATATCCCTCAATCCCACCATCTCCCCATATCCCTCAATCCCACCATTTCCCACATCCCTCAATCTCACCATCTCTCTCAATCCCACCATCTCCCCATATCCCTCAATCCCACCATCTCCCCATATCCCTCAATCCCACCATCTCCCCATATCCCTCAATCCCACCATCTCCCCATATCCCTCAATCCCACCATTTCCCACATCCCTCAATCTCACCATCTCCCCATCTCCCCATATACCTCAATCCCACCATCTCCCCATATCCCTCAATCCCACCATCTCCCCATATCCCTCAATCCCACCATCTCCCCATATCCCTCAATCCCACCATCTCCCCATGTCCCTCAATGCCACCATCTCCCCATATCCCTCAATGCCACCATCTCCCCATATACCTCAATCCCACCATCTCCCCATATACCTCAATCCCACCATCTCCCCATATCCCTCAATCCAACCATTTCCCACATCCTCAATCTCAACATCTCCCCATCTCCCCATATACCTCAATCCCACCATCTCCCCCATATCCCTCAATCCCCCATCTCCCCATATCCCTCATCCCACCATCTCCCCATATACCTCAATCCCACCATCTCCCCATATCCCTCAATCCCACCATTTCCCACATCCCTCAATCTCACCATCTCCCCCAATCTCACCATCTCCCCATATCCCTCAATCCCACCATCTCCCCATATCCCTCAATCCCACCATCTCCCCATATCCCTCAATCCCACCATCTCCCCATATCGCACAATCCCAACATCTCTCCATATCCCTCAATCCCACCATCTCCACATATACCTCAATCCCACCATCTCCCATATCGCTCAATCCCACCATCTCCCCGTATCCCTCAATCCCACCATCTCCCCGTATCCCTCAATCCCACCGTCTCCCCGTATCCCTCAATCCCACCGTCTCCCCATATCCCTCAATCCCACCGTCTCCCCATATCCCTCAATCCCCCATCTCTGCATATTCCTCAATCCCACCTTCCCCCCATATCCCTCAATCACCCATCTCTGCATATTCCTCAATCCCACCTTCTCCCCATATCCTTCAATCCCACTTCTCATCATATCCCTCAATCCTCCATTTTTGCATAACGATTAATCCCATTTTCTCCTCATGTCCCTCAATCTCACCTTCTCTTCATATCCCTCAATCCCACCTTCCCCATGTCCCTCAATCGTGCCATCTTCCCATGTCCCTCAATCCCACCATCCCCCCATGTCCCTCAATCCCACCATCCCCCCATGTCCCTCAATCCCACCATCCCCCATGTCCCTCAATCCACTTTTCCCCATGTCCCTCAATCCCACCATCCCCCCATGTCCCTCAATCCCACCATCCCCCTATATCCCTCAATTCCACCTTTCCCATGTCCCTCAATCCCATCATTTCCCCATGTCGCTCAATCCCACCATCCCCCCATGTCCCTCAATCCCACCATCCCTCCATATCCCTCAATTCCACCTTTCCCATGTCCCTCAATCCCATCATCTCTCCATGTCCCTCAATCCCATCTTTCCATGTCCCTCAATCCCATCCTCTCCCCGTATCCCTCAATCCCATCTCTCACCATGTCCCTCAATCCCACCCTCTCCCCGTGTCCCTCAATCCCACCTTTCCCGTGTCCCTCAATCCCACCTTCCCCATGTCCCTCAATCCCACCTTTCCCCATGTCCTCAATCCCACCTTTCCCTGTCCTCAATCCCACCCTCTCTCCATGTCCCTCAATCCCACCCTCTCTCCATGTCCCTCAATCCCATCACTCTCCATGTCCCTCAATCCCACCATCTCCCGTATCCCTCAATCCCACCTTCCCCATGTCCCTCAATCCCACCATCCCAGTCCCTCAATCCCATCCTCACCAGTCCTCAATCCCATCATCTCCATGTCCCTCAATCCCACCCTCTCTCCATGTCCCTCAATCCCACCATCTCTCCATGTCCCTCAATCCCACCCTCTCTCCATGTCCCTCAATCCCACTCCCCACGTCCCTCAATCCCACCCTCCCCGTGTCCCTCAATCCCACTTCCCCACGTCCCTCAATCCCACCTCTCCGTGTCCCTCAATCCCACCTCTCTCCGTCCCTCAATCCCACCCTCTCCCATGTCCCTCAATCCCACCTTTCCCCATGTCCCTCAATCCCACCTTCCCCATGTCCCTCAATCCCACCTTCCCCATGTCCCTCAATCCCACCTTTCCCCATGTCACTCAAATTCACCTTCTCTTCATAACCCTCAAACCCATCTTGCTGACCCTCCCGCTTGCTTGAATCTTTCTGGAAATTGAATGGGTGGTAGGGTGGGAGATGATCGCTTCCCAAGACTGCCTTGTCGCTATTTCCTCTTGTTGAGGATTTTCTTCCTTCTCCTCCCCTGCCTGTAGCTCTCTCCTGTCCAGCGAATAGCCACTATGAACTCTGTGCAAGTACCTGTGAATCCAGCTGTTCTGAAATCCTTGCCCCTGGAGGATGCGATGCCACATGTTCAGAGGGTTGTCAGTGCGATGCTGGTTACGTCTTCAGTGGCAAAGAATGTGTTCCTATGGAAAACTGCGGCTGCATCTATCAAGGAAGATATTTCCAGGTAATTCAGGAAAACTTCATTGCTGAGAATTCCAGTGTGTGCATGTATTGCAGTGCATTAATGTAGAGAGCGCTTTACCCTGAATCTAACTTTGTGCTGTACTTGTCCTGGGAGTGTTTGATGGGAACAGTGCAGAGGGAGCTTTACTCTGTATCTAACCCCATTCTGTACCTGTCCTGGGAGTGTTTGATGGGGGGGACAGTGTAGAGGGAGCTTTACTCTGTATCTAACCCTGTGCTGTACCTGTCCTGGGAGTGTTTGATGGGGGACAGTGTAGAGGGAGCTTTACTCTGTATCTAACCCCGTGCTGTACCTGTCCTGGGAGTGTTTGATGGGGGACAGTGTAGAGGGAGCTTTACTCTTTATCTAACCCCGTGCTGTACCTGTCCTGGGAGTGTTTGATGGGGGGACAGTGTAGAGGGAGCTTTACTCTGTATCTAACCCCATGCTATCCCTGTTCTGTGAGTGTTTGATGGGAAGAATGTAGAGGGAGCTTTACTCTGTAAATGTGGGACTGGCTCTCACGAGGAGTGGGGAAGAATGTGGAACTCGGTCCCAAGGGGAATGGGGGAGAATGTGGGACTCGCTCTCTCAGGGAGTGGGGGAGGTGAGTAGTATCGATATATCTAAGGGGGAAAGTTGGATAAATACTTGAGGGAGGAAGGAATAGAAGGAGATGGTGGTGAGGTGCTGAGGGGATTGGGAGGAGGCTGGTGTGGAAGATGGGTTTGTTGGGTGGAATGGGCCTTCTTCCACTCTGAAGTGGTTGTGTGTCACAGATTTGTTTTGTGTGGCTTACAGGTGAAGGAGGTTGTCTTTAAACGGAATTGTCTGGAGAAGTGCACCTGCTACCCCACAGGCGCGGTGGTGTGTGAGAAGGTGGGCTGCGCAGCCAATGAGGTGTGCCAGTTCCGGAATGGCGTGCGAGGCTGCTACCCAAAGGAAGGTGTCTGCTCGATCACAGGAGGACAGAGGCTGACCACGTTCGATGGCCGAGCAGCCGAGGTGCAGGCAGCCGGGATATACGAGGTGGCCTCCATCTGCGATCAGCGCTCAGCAGTGTGGTTCCGAGCACTGGTGGAGTTCAAGGCCTGCAGCAAACAGGCTAAGCTGGGTGCGGCAGCCATGTACGTGTATTTCGAGGGTGCCTTCATCGCTGTGACTGAGGAGAAAGCTGTCTGGGTAAGTACCCCATCGCCGTGGCTCCTGGGACTCCAGCTTACGGCCCACCCTGTCTGATAAACCTAGAATCTAGCACGCGGTGGCGAGGACTGTCTCCCTCTGAGTGACTGTGCCACCCAGAAGTGACTATCTCCACTCCTGACCGTTCTTTCATTCCCCTCACTTCCCCCCCACCATTCCACTACCACAGTAACCACTCCCTCCCGCCATGGTAATCACCCTCCCGCCATGATAACCAACCTTCTGCCCCCCATGGTAACCATATCCCCACAACATAACCACACTCCCTACCCCACCCCCTTCCTGTCAGGGAAACCATCCCCTCTGCACCATGGTAACCACCCCTCCAAATGCCCATCATCTCCCATTCTTCTGCAGCCAAGAATGGCCATTCCCCACCCCCCAATCAAAATGGCCATTCTCCCACAATGCTTACACCTCATGTGATGGCCTTCCCCCAGGGCCTCTTTCCCACTCCAACGTGCTCCCCTGCTCTGCGTGTAGGTGAAGGTGCCCAGTAACGTCTTCACTTCATATCAATCTCCAATGATGAAAGCTGAAGGAATCTGAAGCTCAGGCTAATAATAGATGACCCACTGGACACTGGCTGTTTGGGGACCGTGTGTAATGAGACTGATGGTGGATGGACAAATTGGGTGATTCTATTTGTGATTAATGAATGGACAGAGGGAGGGACAGACTGATGGATGGATGGACAGAAGTACAGACTGATGGGTGGACAGAGGGACGGACAGACGGATGGGTGGACGGACAGAGGGGCAGACGGATAGGTGGACAGACGGAGGGACAGACCGATGGGTGGACAGAGGGAGGGACAGACCGATGGATGGGCACAGGGGGGGACAGACCGATGGGTGGGCACAGGGAGGGACAGACCGATGGGTGGGCACAGGGAGGGACAGACCGATGGGTGGGCACAGGGAGGGACAGACCGATGGGTGGACACAGGGAGGGACAGACCGATGGGTGGACAGAGGGAGGGACAGACGGATGGGTGGACAGAGGGAGGGACAGACCGATGGGTGGACAGAGGGAGGGACAGACCGATGGGTGGACACAGGGAGGGACAGACCGATGGGTGGACACAGGGAGGGACAGACCGATGGGTGGACACAGGGAGGGACAGACCGATGGGTGGACACAGGGAGGGACAGACCGATGGGTGGATACAGGGAGGGACAGACCGATGGGTGGACACAGGGAGGGACAGACTGATGGATAGACAGAGGGACAGACCAATGGGTGGACGGATGGAGGGAGGCACAGATTGATTGGTTGAGTGATGAATGGAGGGATGATGGTTGTGATCTTGGTGCTCTCATGCACTTTCCCTGGCCCAGGTGAATGGACGGCCTGTGAAACAAGACCAGCTGCCATTTAAAGCTACCTCCAAAGTGACCATTAAGATTGAAGCAGGAGGGGTGATGGTGGAACATGATGGCAAGGTGCGCCTGTTGTTCCGGGGATTTGGAGATGTCACAGTGACTGTGGCGGACACATTGAGGAAGCA
This sequence comes from Sphyrna mokarran, assembly GCA_024679065.1. Taxonomy (NCBI): domain Eukaryota; kingdom Metazoa; phylum Chordata; class Chondrichthyes; order Carcharhiniformes; family Carcharhinidae; genus Sphyrna; species Sphyrna mokarran. Next base: position 705,778 of record JAGIQG010000016.1, on the reverse strand, counting down.
GCTGTGTGGGGCATGTGGAAACTTTGATGGCAGCGGCAAGGATGAGCTGAGAATGCCCAATGGAAAAGTGACGGCTGACGTTGAGCAGTACTTCCGGGCATGGCTGGCAAAGGAGTTCTCCAGCTGGTGAGTATCCCTGTCCAGACGTGTAACTGCACCTTGCTGAGTGGGTTACACTCCCTCGGAGAACCTCTCTCTATCTCTCACGTTTCCCACCCTCTCCTTCCGATATATTTCTCCCTCCTTTTTTTCCTCCCTCTCTATAGAAACATAGAAGATAGGAGCAGTAGGAAGCCATTCGGCCTTTCGAGTCTGCTCCGCCATTCATTTTGATCATGGCTGATCATCCAATTCAATTGCCTAATCCTGCTTTCCACCTATATCCTTTGATCCTGGATTCTTGAAATCACAAAACATTTTGGTCTCAATTGTTTCTGTGCCAGTGAATTCCACGGATTCACCATTTGAAGTGAAGGAATGTCTCCTCATCTCCATCTTAAATGGTCTACACTTACCCTCAAACTGTGCACCCTGAGTGTGGACTCCCTCACCATTGGGAACATTCTTCCTGCATCTACCCTGTCTGCTCCTGTTAGAATTTTATTGGTTTTTATGAGATTTCCCCCTCATCCTTCTGCACTCCAGTGAATACAATCCATCTGATGCGTATATCCTTCTTGTTTTCTATTGTCCTTCCGTCTTCCTCTCCATCTCTCTCCCTCTCTCCTGTCCTCCTCAGTCACCCATCTTGCTCTGCCCTTCTTCTCTGTCTCTAGCCCCTGCCCCTCTCCCTCCCCTTCATCCCTCTATCTAACCCCCTCCATCTCTCTCTCTCTCTTCCTCCCTCCATCTGTATCTCTCTCTCCCTTTCTGCTCCATCTCTCTGCCCCCTCCCCCAACTGCATTTTCCCCTGTCTCTCTAAGCCTTCTCTCTCCCTTCGTCCCTCCATCTGTCTCTTTCCCCCCTCCCTCTGTCTCTCTCTCTCTCTCTCCCCCCATCTATATCTCTTCATCTACACCTGTTCCTCCCCTTCTCTTCTTTCCAATTCTGTCTCCCTCCCCCACTCCCACTCTCCCTCTCACCCCTCTGTTGATGTCTCTCTCCCCCCTCTACCTTGTTGTTCAATCACTCTTCTGTCCTCTGTATGTCTCTCTCTCTTTTCTCATATCTATTCTCCATTCCCTTTGTCTGACATTTAAATGGGTGGTTAAAGGGGCTGTCCGGGGAGTATTTGAGTTTCAGGCTGAAGATGATGAGTTCCTCAATACGGAATTTTTGCTATCATTTGAGATTGGAGGTGAATGATTGTCCTGGTTCAGGCATTGGCTCAGTCGCAGGATATGGAGTCGGGATGAAGCACAGAGTCATTAACCAGCCGGATTGTGAGTTGCTCCCAACAAGGATTTGGCTGTCAGAATTTCACCCTACTCACTAACAGCTTGGATACTGAGACAGAAAGCTCCACAGCCAAATTGTTGGCGAGATGTTGTTAGCTGATATTGTAAACAGTGGAGAGAGATACTGACAGATCAACTTAATGACTTCACTGTAGCTAACATCACCTTATCCACCATGGAGGCAAAACGGATTGGGAATGGTGCCACGCGAGATCTAGGTGGGGGTCCAGGTAGACTTGTGTGTGGGGGAGTTTGAGTACCAAAGGTCAGTCAGAAGTCACAAAGTGTGACAAAATAATCCAATTAGCGCCGTTATTTCCCATCTCTGGACTTGTCCTGATCTATGCTCTATGTTAACCATCTTGAACTGGTATTAATTTGACAGTGTCGCTCACCAATCATCTCTCTCCATTTTATAATTCCAAGGTAATAATTCCTACCTTTTTTAATTTTCAGTTTAATTTAAGGAACATCAGGCAAGGAAAATTCTCAGGATCCAGCACAACCTCTGCTTCTCAAGGTCTTCTGATTCTCGACTGGCGAACGACTTACTCCAACTTTACCCGTAAATTGCGTTGAAGAAATTCTATAAATTGAAGGAGGTGTGGGTTAATTTTATTGTACAATGCACATTCCATAAAATAAAATCACTTTCTTGCACTATTTGACAAGTGTGTTTCTGAGTCTATTTTTATTCACTGAGAGATTCACGTATATTCAGATACACAATAAAGAACAAATTAGACTGTGTGGGATATTAAAGGATGAGAGAGTGAGGGGGAGAGTGGGATTAGAGTCATAGAAGTTTACAGCATGGAAACAAGCCCTTCGGCCCAACTTATCCACGCTGCCCTTTTTTTTAAATCTCCCAAGCTAATCCCAATTGCCAGCATTTGGCTCATATCTCCCCATGTCCACGTAACTAAGTGCTTTTTAAAAGATAAAATTGTACCCGCCTCTACTACTACTACATCTGGTAGCTCTCTGTTCCAGAGACTCACCACCCTCTGTGTGAAAAAATTGTTCCTCTGGACCCTTTTGTATCTCTCCCCTCTCACCTTAAACCTATACCCTCTAGTTTTAGACTCCCCCCTACCTTTGGGGAAAAGATATTGACTATCTCGCTGATCTGTGCCCCTCATTATTTTATAAACCTCTATAAGATCACCCCTCAGCCTCCTACGCTCCAGAGAAAAAAGTCCCAGTCTATCCAGCCTCTCGTTATAACTCAATCCATCAAGTCCCGGTAACATCCTAGTAAATCTTTTCTACACTCTTTCTAGTTTAATAATATCCTTTCTATAATAGGATGACCAGAACTGTACACAGTATTCCAAGTGTGGCCTTACCAATGTCTTGTACAACTTCAACAAGACGTCCCAACTCCTGTATTCAATGTTCCGACCGATGAAACCAAGCATGCCGAATGGCTTCTTCACCACTCTGTCCACCTGTGACTCCACTTTCAAGGAGCTATGAACACGTACCCCGAGATCTCTTTGTTCTGTAACTTTCCCTAAAGTCCTACCATTAACTGAGTAAGTCTTGCCTGGTTCAATCGACCAAAATACATCACCTCACATTTGTCTAAATTAAACTCTATCTGCCATTCACTAGCCCACTGGCCCAATTGATCAATCGGAGATAACTTTCTTCACTGTCCACTATGCTATCAATCTTGGTGTCATTTGCAAACTTACTAACATCCCCATCCCCCCCCCTATATTCTCATCCAAATCATTAATATAAATGACAAATAACAGTGGACCCAGCACTGATCCCTGAGGCACACCGCTGGTCACAGGCCTCCAGTTTGAAAAACAGTTCTCTATAACCATCTGTCAAGAAGCCAATTTTGTATCCATTTCGATACCTCACCCTGGATCCGGTGAGATTTAACCTTATGCAACAACCTACCATGCGGTACCTTGTCAAAGGCCTTGCTAAAGTTCATGTAGACATCAACTGCATTAGACTGGGTGGGATATTAAAGGGTGCGAGGAGTGAGGGGAGAGAATGGGATTAGGTTGAGTGGGATATTAAAGAGTCTGGTGAGGGAGGGGATGTGAGATTAGACTGGGTAGGATATCAAAGGGTGCAATGGCAGAGGTGGGGACAGTGGGATTAGGTTGAGTGGGATATTAAAAGGTCTGAGGAGGAAGATGGAGTGTGAGGGTTGGAGAGATGGTTGTCAATGAAATGTGTGTTGAGGAGGGGTTTCAATGGACCAGGTATTTGGGAGAGGGTTTCCTGCTTTTCCAAGGCAGCAGGAAATATAAACAGAGTCAATGGATGGGAGGCTGGATTGTGTGATGGATTGGGCTACGTTCACAACCCTTTTATAGCTTCTTGCGTTCTTGTGCAGAGCAGGAGCCCAGACCAAGCTGTGATACAACCAGAAAAAATGCTTTCTATGGGATATCTGTAAAAGTTGGTGAGAGTCATAGTGGACATACCAAGCCTCGTGAGAACAGGCATTTGTGGGGCTTTGTGAACTATAGCGTCAGCATGGCGGGGGACGTGGCCAGGTTTTTGGTCATCTGGACATCTAGAAACCTGAAGCTCTCAACCATTTCTGCTTCGCCCCGTTAATGTAGACAGGGGCATGTCCTCCTTTACACTTCCTGAAGTCGATGATAATCTCCTTCGTTTTGTTGACATTGAGGGAGAGATTATTGTCATTGCACCAGTTCACCAGATTCTCAATCTCATTCCCGTACTTTACACCTCAATCAGGTCGCGCCCCCCCCCCCCACCATCCTCAGTCTTTTCTGCTCCACAAAAACAACCCAAGCCTATCCAACCTCTCTTTATAACCTAAATGCTCATTGCCAGGCAGTCCCCTGGTGAATCTCTTCTGCACCCCCTCCAGTGCATTCATGTCTTTTTTACAATGTATTGAGCAGAATTGTACAATACACTAGCACCCTTTAGGGGAAGGCTTTGGCGCAGTGGTATTATCGCTAGACTATTCATTCAGAAACTCAGCTAATACGCTGGGGATCCAGGTTCAAATCCTGCCGCGGTGATAGTGGAATTTGAATTGAATAAAATTATCAGGAACTAGAAATCTACTGATGACCATGAAACCATTGCCGATTGTCGGAAAAGCCCACCTGTTTCACTTGGCCTTCAGGGAAGGAAATCTGCCATCCTTACCAGGTCTGGCCTACATGTGACTCCAGATCCACAGCCATACAGAATCACAGAACCCTACAGTGCAGAAAGAGGCCTTTCGGCCCATCGCGTCTGCACTGAATACAATCCCACCCAGGTTCTACCCCCATATCCCTTCATATTATATCCACTAATCCCTCTAACTTACACATCCTTGGACATAAATGGCCAATTTCTTGGTATGGCCAATCAACCTAACCTGCACATCTTTGGACTGTGGGAGAAAACCGGAGTACCCAGAGAAAACCCACACAGACACGAAGAGAATGTGCAAACTCCATATAGACAGTGACCTGAGCCGGGAATCAAACCCAAGAGCTGTGAACCCAAGACCCTGGAGCTGTGAAGCTGCAGTGCTAACTACTGTGCTACCGTGCTGCCCCACAACTGCCCTCAAAGTGCAACTAGGGATGGGCAATAAATACTGGCAGCTGGCGATGCCTATGTCTACTAATGAATAAAAAAAAGCTGTGGCTTCACCGACACTCCAACTCCAACATGACTTCCCTGCTTTTGTAATCGATGCCTGGATTAATAGGGACAAGTGTCCCATATGCCTTTTTCACCAACCCACTAACATGCCCTACCATTCATCCATTGCTTTAACAGACCACGGCCAGGATCCTCCCAGCTCGAGTAGCACTGCAGGCTGGGAGACATCAACAGTGGCCAATTCGTGGGGTTCACGCCTGGTGCCCAGGCTACATTTTTGACCTCATCAGCTCTGCGCTAATTTCAGCTCTTCAATATGCTGTTCTGACAGATCAGCACATGCACAATGGCCCACTCAGTGCTATACTATTCTCTGGTGGAGTAAGGCCCATCCCCTCCTTACCAGAGTGAGTGGATTGGTTGTGGTTGGAGGGGGGGAGTAGGTGCCCACTGAACCTTTGAAAAGGTGAGAAAATGGGTTTCAATCTCTCTCAAAAATAGCTTCTTCCCTGCCATTGTCAGGCTTTTCACTGGGCTTAACCTTGAGTTGACTTTCTCTACACCCCAGCTATGACTGTAACACTACATTCTGCACTCTCTCCTTTCCTTCTCTCATCAAATCAAATCTCTTCTCTCAGTCTTTCCAAGCAGCTCAATCTAATTAACATCCTCGCTCGTACGAAACAATGGACAAATCATCTGAGTCATTGTTTGTGACGAGCTGGAGGAAGAGTTCAGAGTGCAGATCCACCCCACCCCATTGCAAGAACTCTGGTAAACAACACCAAGGAAGGTTTTTGACCATGACGGGACCAAAGGTTCACTGTCACCATGATCAAAATCCTGGAACTCCCTAACAGCAGTATGGGTGTACCTACAAAACACTGGGATTGCAGTGAGTGCGTGGATGTGGCTCACCCACCACCTTCTCAAGGGGAAATTAGGGATGGGCAACAAATACTGGTCTATGCAAGAGAAACTCACATTCCGTGAAATGAAAGAGGAAGGAATTAAGAAACCAACTGCTGTCCGTTTCGAAAGAATGACAATGCGTAATAGTGGAATAATTGAGGAATAGGAACCTCCTCCTCGTCCCAGAAAAAAACTGCTGAGTTCACTGCAAAGGGAAGCATCTAAATATTCAACTACAGAAGGTTGTTTTATTGGTTAATTCCAGCATTATAATGGGTGCTCCTTCGGAAGGTCGAACGGCCTGTTCCAATGCTATTCTGATCTTTGTTCTTTGTTGTATATACTGTGCTTGGATTTGGTGGCTCTCTCTAAGGTTATCAGGGATTAATTTTTGAACTGTTATTTTACTGATTCATTTGCTGAGAGAATGTTGTAAGGATGGGTTCGGCCTCAGTGCTGTTACAATCACATAGAAGTAATTTCTTCACTGAAGGCCTTGCAGTTTCCGAACCAAACCTCAACTTTTCACCCCTTCACTTGACAAGAAGGAATTGAAGTAATGTCCACAACAATAGCTCTGAGACTGATGCAAAACCTCACCTTTAAGTATGGTTTCTTTGCCTCATGAGCATCTTAATCTTTGTGTCTCAGTTAACAATTTATCTGTTTGACTGATGTAACTTGCAGCAATAGTTAGTAATAATGCTAATTTTCTCCCAGCAGTCAGGCAGATTTTTGTCCATTTCCATAGCTAGTAATTCCTGGAAAAGATTGCGCACCTGTCATTAGGGGCTTATACCTTGGGGGAGCTCCACTGCACATCGAGTGCTGACTAACCAGGAGTCTATCCCATTCTTCTAACCTTGGTGTGTTTGGAAGGATTTTACAGGTTGATATTCACTCTGTTTGGCTTTGCTTGGCCATGGGGTACTGGGGTGGAACTTGAACTCATAGCTTCTGGCTGTGAGGTAGGACACTAACCCATGGCGCCACAACACCCCCAGTCTTGTTTAGGAATAGTGCTTAACTGCAGAGAATTTTAAATTGAATCACTCACAAATTAAAAAGTGGACTACACACATACTAACACAGACACACACACTCACACAGACACAGACTCTCACAGAAACACACACTCACATAGACACACTCTCATAGACGCACACACACTAACACAGTTACACTTACATAGACACACTCACAGACACACACACTCTCACAGACGCACACATGCATACAGACACACAGTCTCTCAGACACACACGCTCTCACACAAACACACACTCACACAAACACACATTCACACAGACACACACAAATACAGACACATGCACTCACACACACTCTCACAGCTACACACTCTCACACAGACAGTCTCATACAGGCACATACACTCTCAGACACACACTCTCTCACACACACACACATAGATACACACTCACACACACTCTCACAGCTACACACTCTCACACAGACACACCTATTCACTCACAAACACACACTCACCATACTCACACAGACACATACACACACAGACACACGCTCTCACACACTCACACTGACACACTCACTCACACAGACACACAAACTCTCAGACATATACACTCACACAGACACCTGCTCAGAGACACACACAGTCACACTCGCAAACACACACACACACACAAGCAGAATCACTTTCACGCAGATTCACACTCTCTCTCTCTCTCACACACACACAAATAAACAAACACGCAGACACACACTCACGTAAACAGTGAAGAAATTACTTCTACATGATTGTAACAGCACTGAGGCCGAACCCATCCTTACAACATTCTCTCAGCAAATGAATCAGTAAAATAACAGTTCAAAAATTAATCCCTGATAACCTTAGAGAGAGCCACCAAATCCAAGCACAGTGTATACAACAAAGAACAAAGATCAGAATAGCATTGGAACAGGCCGTTCGACCTTCCAAAGCAGCACCCATTATAATGCTGGAATTAACCAATAAAACAACCTTTTGCTCTTGCCTCTATCCCTCTATTCCCTCCCTCGCCATATATCCATGAAGAAGTCATTCAGCCCATTGAGTTTGCACCAACCTTCCCAAAGAAGATTTTACTCAGACCTGGTCCCATGCCCTTTTCCCATGCATATACCGTGGCCAATCTACCTAACGTTTTTGAAAAAGTGACCAAAGAGGTGGATGGGGGTAAGGCAGTTGATGTGGTATATATGGACTTTAGTAAGGCATTCGATAAGGTGTCCCATGGAAGGCTTCTGCAGAAAATGCAGATCTATGGGATAGAGGGTGATTTAGCTAATTGGATTAGGAATTGGCTAGCGGATAGAAGACAGAGGGTGGTGGTTGATGGGAGATATTCATCGGGGAGTTCGGTGATGAGTGGTGTGCCTCAGGGGTCTGTTTTGGGGCCCCTGCTGTTTGTAATTTTTATAAATGATCTGGATGAGGGTATTGAAGGATGGATTAGTAACTTTGCGGATGACACTAAAGTCGGTGGAGTGGTAGATAGTGAAGAGGGGTGTTATAGTTTGCAGAGAGACTTGGACAAGTTGCAGAGCTGGGCCGAGAGGTGGCAAATGGAGTTTAATGTGGACAAGTGTGAGGTAATGCACTATGGCAGGAATAATAAATGTGTAGAGTATAGGGCTAATGGTAGGATTCTTAATAGTGTTGATGAACAGAGGGATCTTGGTGTATATGTGCGTAGATCCCTGAAAGTATGCAGTCAAGTCGATAAGGTTGTTAAGAAGGCATATGGAGTCTTAGCTTTTATTGGTAGGGGGATTGAATTTCGGAGCCGCAACGTCGTGTTGCAACTGTACAAAACTCTAGTGCAGCCGCACTTGGAGTATTGTGTGCAGTTCTGGTCCCCACATTATAGGAAAGATGTGGAGGCATTGGAGAGGGTACAGAGGAGGTTTACCAGGATGTTGCCTGGTATGAAGGGCAGGTCTTATGAGGAGAGGCTGAGGGATTGAGGTTGTTTTCGTTAGAAAGGAGGAGGCTAAGAGGGGACCTGATCGAAACATATAAGATGATTAGAGGTTTAGATAGGGTGGACCGTGATAGCCTTTTTCCTAGGATGGAAAAAGCTAGCACGAGGGGACACAGCTTTAAATTAAGGGGTGATAGTTATAGGACGGATATCAGAGGTAGGTTCTTTACCCAAAGGGTGGTTAGGGAGTGGAATGCCCTGCCTGCAGCAGTTGTAGATGAGCCAAGTTTGGTGGCGTTTAAGAGGTTAGTTGATAAGTTTATGGAAGACAAGGGAATGGTTTAGTTTGGAGGGTCATTGCTTTTTTCATAATTGGTCGGCGCAACATCGAAGGCCGAAGGGCCTGTTCTGCACTGTAGTGTTCTATGTTCTATGTTCTAACCCACTCATCTTTGGAGTGTGGGAGGAAAGCAGAACACCCGGAGGTAACCCGCGCAGACACAGAGAAAATGTGCACACCAGACCACCCGGAGGAAACCCTCACAGACACGGGAAGAACATATAAACTGGAGCACCTGGAGGAAACCCATGCAGACACGGGGAGAATGTGCAAAGTGGAGCACCTAGAGGAAACCCACGCAGACACAGGGAGAACATGCAGACCAGAGCATCTGGAGGAAACCCACGCAGACACAGGGAGAACATGCAGACTGGAGCATCCAGGCGAAACCCATGCAGACACAGGGAGAACGTGCAAACCAGACCACCAGAGGAAACCCATGCAGACAGCAGAGAATATGCAGACTGAAGCACCTGGAAGAACACCACGCAGAGACGGGGAGAATGTGTAGTCTGGATTATATTTCATGGCACTCAGGTTGATTTTAACTCCTACCTTCCCTACATCAGTCATTTTTGTTCCAACAATTCTGGAAGTTCTCAAGCTCTAGTCTCTCTCTGAATGTCTGGAATCGGTGTACTGAGTGAGTTGTAGTTTTGAGGGCAGAGAACAGAACACAAACCAGTGGACTCAAAATAGAATGGTTACAGGAGGCCATTTAGCCTCTCATCTCTATGTCAGCTCCCTTGCCTCAGTTCCACTTCACTCCCCCTTTTTCCCATGGTCCTATAAATATTTCCAATTCAGATTACTTTCCAAATCTCTTGTGAAATGCTGGTATTGTGAGAGGGATGTAAGGAGTGAGCCATCTGCATCTGGTTTCACTACCTCATGGGTTACCACAGACTGAGATGATTTTTGAACATAGTCATACAGTCAGACAAGTGTCATGGTGATAGAGCTTTACAGCACAGAGTGAGGCCTACAGCCCATCATGTCTGTGCCAGCCGTTATTCTATCAAATTGGGCCTGATAGGTCCAAAGTGAAAAACTTCGACTGCATGTCTCTTTGTCAGCAACACTCAGGTTTACACATCCTGTGTTCAGTCTGGAATTGGCAACCCCACTCCCTCTGAACATGTTACCCCTTCTTCAGTGAATCATCTATTTGCCACTGCTACATTCAGTAGCAGAATTCATCCCTCTCTCACACAATGTTGTTAAATTTTATCTGACCAGTGGGGAAAAAGAAAAGATTTTTTATATTCTGGGGAGGGTCAATTTCAAAGTAGGATAAGGACAATAGGCTCAAGATGAATATTTAAGCAGCGATGAAAGAGTTGTTTGAGTATTAATTGTTGAAAGATTAGTTAGCGGTTAAATGCCAGGGGAGATTGTGGTGATGGAGAGAGAGAAAGCATAAAGATGGATGGGGAGAGTGCGGAGATGGAGAGAGAGAAAGAATATGGGGATGGAAAGAGAGAGTGTGGGGGTGAAGAGAGAGAGAGAGAGCGCGGAGATGGATAAAGGGAAAGAGATGTGGATAGAGGGAGATATCAGAGATTGATAGAGGGAGATAGAGGGAATAGATAGAGGGGGAGAACACAGGATGGGTAGAGGGAGAGAATGGATTTGGATAGAGGAAGACGTGGGGATGAAAGAGGGGGAGAGTGGATGGATAGAGGAAGAGAGTAGAGATGGATAGAGGGAGAGAGAAGAGATGGATGGAGAGAGAGAGAAGAGATGAATAGAGTAGGAAAGAGTAGAGATGGATAGGAGAGAGTGGGATGGAAAGAGGGAGGAAAAACATAGAACATAGAAAAACTACAGCACAAACAGGCCCTTCGGCCCACAAGTTGCACCGATCATACCTCTACCTACGAGGCTTATCTATAACTCTCAATTCTATTAAATCCCATGTACTCATCCGGAAGTCTCTTAAAAGACCTTATCAAATTTGCCTTCATCACCACCGATGATAGCCGATTCCACGCACCCACAACCCCCCAAGTGAAAAAATTACCCCTGACATCTCCTCTGTACCTGCTTCCCAGCAACTTAAATCTGTGTACTCTTATGGCCAGAACACTGCACTTGCCTGAAGAAGACACGGGAGTGTTGAAAGCTCGCTTTTTTACTATCAAATAAATCGGTTGGATTAATAATTGGTGTTGCTAAATTCTTACTGTACTCTTATGGCAGCCATTTCAGTTTTGGGAAATAGCCTCTGAGAATCCACTCAATCAATACCTCTCATCATCTTATACATCTCTATCAGGTCCAAGGAGAAAAATGCGAGTTCTCTCAACCTATCAATCTGAGCTTTCTCAACTATTTCTCTCAACCTAAGAGACGAATAGAGGGAGAGAGCGGGGATGGATAGGTGGAGAGACTGAAGATGGATAGAGGGGGAAAATGGGGATGGATAGATTGAGAGAGTGAGGATGGATAGAGGGTGAGAGCGGGGATGGATAGAATGAGAGAGTGTTGATAGATAGATGGGGAGAGTGGGGATGGATAGAGGGGGAGAATGGAGGTGAATAGAATGAGGATGGGTAGAGGAGGAGAGTGCAGGAGTGAAGACAGGTACAGAGTACACAAGAAAAACCCCTCAGGTCACAAAGACTATATGAAGAAATTGCCCATCCTGTCCTCCTCAGATATTGCAGGGGTGGGAGAGGAGGACCATGGAAATGTCTTTTGGCCTTGGCTGGGATTTTCCAATTATGGGACAATCCCGCCCAATTTTCTGAAGCCTTTGTACACTCTGTGGGGAATTTATACGGGTGCCAAACACTGCATTGCTGCAAGAATATACCAGAAACTGCTTGCCCTCACATCAATAAACAAATTTACAATAATTAACTTCAACTTTACATTTCTTCATAAAAATTCAATTTTATTCATATGATTATTGCTTCATTAATTGCCAGTTAATTAAGGCTTGCGAATTGTACAATCATTAGTTTTATGGCTGGTTACTGTCTGAATCAGATAACTGAGCATAAGTAATTCATATGAAATACAAAATGGCTCCTTTAGCCATGTGACTGTCTCAAAATGGTTTCCTTAACCTTGTTAGTTATTAGGGTGAATGCAATATAAAAAATGGGCTAAAAGTAGCAAGTTCGGCTGACTTGACCACCCGCTCCTACATACAGAGAAGATAAGGGAGAGTGGGAATACAGTGGGATATTAAAGAGGGTGGCTGCAGAGAGAATACGAGTTTTGGTTTAAACAATGTTGCATTTCTCCTCTTGGAGGGGAGAATTGAACAAGGGGACACAGTTTAAGAACAAGATGGGGATGATTAGAATCTTTTTCTTCTCTTGGCAGTGTGTTGGTTTGTGCAACTCTCTAGTTCCGGAGAGAAATGGAATTTGGATCCAGATCGCTCTGGTCTCATGCACCTTGCCCCCACTGCCAGCTGGAACAGAGAATTGGGCACTCAGCCAAATCTCCAATCAATGCAGTGAGACCGGAGAATACCAGCCAAGGGTGAGGCTGGAGAATTCCAGCCTGGGCCATTAAATTTACCAAAGGATGAATTCCACAGATTTCTGATTGACACAGAGAGTTGAGGATTACCGAGGAAAATAAGTTGAGACCACAATGGGATCAGTCACCATCTTATCAAATGGTGGAAAGGGTCAAAGAGAAATGTCCAATTCCTGCTCCCAAGTTCTCTTTTCCAATATGATGGTGAACATCTGGGAGAAATAGAGAAAGGGCATGAGAAGGACAGGGGTGCTGGACGACGAGGCGGGCGAGGGGGGGGGGTTGTCCAATCAGGGAAGCTGGATATTGGAGAGAGGCTTTCGGATGGAAATGGGAGTGTGGGAGGGAGGGATTCCGATGGAATGGGAGTGTGGGGGGTTGGGATGTGATGGGAGTGGGAGTGTGAGAGGGAGCATTCCCAATGGGAATGGGAGTGTGGGAGGGAGGAATTCTGATAGAAATGGAAGTGTGAGAGGGAGGAATTCTGATAGAAATGGAAGTGTGAGAGGGAGGAATTCTGATGGGAATGGGAGTGTGGGAGGGAGGAATTCCGATGGGAATGGAACTGTGGGGGGAAGGGATTCCAATGGAATGGGAGTGTAGAACATAGAACAATACAGCACAAACAGGCCCTTCGGCCCCCAAGTTGCGCCGATCACATCTACCAATCCACAGACCTATCTATAACTCCCTATCCTATTCTTTTCCATATACTCATCCAGAAGTCTCTTAAAAGACCCCAGTGAGTTTGCCTCAACAACCTCCGACGGCAGTTGGTTCCATTCACTCACCACCCTCTGAGTGAAAAACCTACCCCTGACATCTCCTTTGTATTTGCTTCCCTGCACCTTAAATCTGTGTCCTCTCGTAGTGACCATTTCAGCTCGGGGAAATAGTCTCTGAGAGTCCACCCTATCTATTCCTCTCAACATTTTATAAACCTCTATCAGGTCGCCTCTCAACCTACGTCTCTCCAGTGAGAAGAGTCCCAGCTCCCTCAACCTATCTTCATAAGGCCTGCCTCCCAATCCAGGCAGCATCCTTGTAAATCTCCTCTGAACTCTCTCAATAGCCTCTACATCCTTCCTATAATGAGGCGACCAGAACTGCGCACAATACTCCAACTGGGGTCTGACAAGAGTCTTATAGAGCTGCATCATTACCTCCTGACTCCTAAACTCTATTCCTCGATTAATGAAGGCCAGTACACCGTACGCCTTCTTGACCACTTCCTCCACCTGCAAGGCCGATTTAAGAGTCCTATGGACCCGGATCCCGAGATCCTTCTGCTCTACAACACAGCTAAGACTCCTACCCCTTATATTGTACTCCTTCATCCCATTATTCCTGCCAAAATGGACCACTACACATTTATCTGTAGGAGGGAGTGTTGCCGATGGGAATGGGAGTGTTGCCAATGAGAATGGGAGTGTAGGAGAAACAGATTCCGATGGGAATGGGAGTGTGGGAGGGAGGGGTTCCAATGGGAATGGGAGTGTGGGAGGGAGGGGTTCCGATGGGAATGGGAATGTGGGAGGGAGGGGTCTCGATGGGAATGGGAGTTGGGTTCGGAAGGAGGAAATTCCCAATGGAAAAGGCAGTTGAAATACTTCAGGGAATTTTCTTCCCGTTCGGGCAATATTGTAAACTCAGAAAGACAAGATTGAAGTTCTCCCTGAACTTGACAAGGGGTTGGTGTTGGTTGGTGGGAGACACAGAATGTTCTTCTGGGAGCGAGCGAATCAATCAGTAAACACCAGAGCTGCCCCTTACTCCTCCCATCAGCTCATGCCTCACCAGCTTCCAGAAGGATGCCTTGAAAACTGATGGCTCCCATCTCACTCCATGTCTTCCCAGTTTTCAGGCAAATCCAGACTTGTTCTCCTTTCTTGAGAAACAATATTGTGCTCATGGATGATGACTGGGCTTCATTCCCGTTAAGGACACTGTGTAAGTAATTTTGACTCTCTTGATTCTTCATCAGGATCACGCTTGTATCTTTCTCGCCAATGACCCCAAGCATCGAAAAGGTGAAGTGATAGGTGCCGGACACAGGGGCAGTGAATACTCCAGTCAAGGGATTGTAAGCTGATCCTTTGTTGAGAGTAACTGCATCATAAATGAGGCGTTTCTTTGCTATTGGGTTCTTCTCATCAGACACTCTTGCATGGAAAATAACACTCGGCACATCTAGAATGAAAGGTTACAGGAGGAGGAAGCAGACAAGTGAAGAAAGTTTGGCATTTATGTAACACCATCAATATCCCGAGACAATGATGATCTCGTGGCGGCACGGACTCGGATGGGCCAAATGGCCTAATTCTTCCCCAGCGTCTTATGCTGTTGTGGCAATGTCAGTTCTGGCCCTTAGCCACGTACTGGGATGTCAGACTGGTGATCAAAAGCTGAGTCAAAGAGATCTGTTTTAAGGAGCGTCTTAAAGGGCAGAGAGAGATGTGGAGAGGTTTTAGGGAGGGAATTCCAGAGCTCAGGCCCCCGCCCCCCAGGGCTGCTGAAGGCATGGCTGCCAATAATGGAGTGATGGGAATTGAAGGATGCTCCAGAGGCTGGAATTGGAGAAGCAAAGAGATCTCAGGAGGGGTATGGGGTCTGGAGGAGGTAACAGAGATATGGAGTGTTGTAGGGGGCTGGAGGAGGTTACAGAGGTAGAAAGGGGTGTAGGGGCTGGAGAAGATTACAAACATAGGTAGTGGAAAGGAGGCCACAGAGGGTTTTGGAAACAAGGGTAAAGATGTTGAAATTGTTGTGCTTGTGTGAGGTTTGGAATTGCATCATTGAGCTGCTATTGACTGCTGATTCCTCCCAGCAGAATCTATCCACTGACCTTCTACGTGTTCAGGTGAAATTGTTCAGTGTTTTTCCATTTTTCAGGCTGTATGAACTCCCGCAGTCTGTAACTATTTTCTCACTCTTTACCACATTCCTGGGTCATTTGTAAAGTCTGAGTAAAATATCTTTGCTTTTGTACCCTTTCATATTCCTTTCTGGAATGTGAATGCTGCTGACTAGGTATCATCCTGAATTGCCGCATTGGGAAGGGGGCGGGTGAACCGCTATCTTGTACCTGCTGCAGTTCCCGTGTGGTGTAGGTACACCCACAGCGCTATTACAGAAGGGGTGCCAGGATTTTGACCCCAGCGACAGTGAAGGAACGGCCAATATAATTCCAAGTCGGGATGGTGAGTGACCCGGAGGGGAACCTCCAGGGGGAGGGGGTGGGATGTTCCCAGATATCTGCCTTGTCCTTCTAGATGGTAGAGGTGGTGGGTTTGGAAGGTGCCGCCTAAGGAGCCTTGGTGAGTTGCTGCAGTGCATCTTGTAGATGGTACACACGGCTGTCACTGTGCGTCGGGGGATGGAGGGAGTGTGTTTGTGGTTAGTGTGTCAATCAAGTGGGGCTGCTTTGTCCTGGGTGGTGTCGAGCTTCTCGAGTGTTGTTGGAGCCGCACACATCCAGGCAAGTGGGGAGTATTCCATCACACACCTGACTTGTATCCTTGTAGACAGTGGACAGGCTTTGGGAGGAGTTAGGAGATAAGTTACTTTTTGCAGGATTTCGCAGGCATCTGGCCTACTCTTGGAGTCACCATTTTTATATGGCTGGGTCCAGTTCAGTTTCTGGTCAATGGTAACCCCCAGGATGTTGATCGTGGGGGATTAGCGAATGTCAGGGCAAGTGTTATATATTTAAGTGGTTGCAGATTGCTTTAAGAGCTGATCACATGATTTGATGAGGTATCATTAGGGTGTTGCACAGGCTGTTTTATTTTCAGTTTGTCGTCTATGCAGACAAGAGCTCTTTCAATAAATCTGTTGGTTTAGTTTGAATCAACACATGAAAATCACATATTTGTTTATGTGTAAAACACACAACCTAGAGTGATCCTCTTTTGTTGAGATAGTTTTTGCTCGCTAGTTTGCCCCTTGTTTAGTTGGTTAAAACAGCTAAGCTTACAGTTTACTGAGCAGCAGTAATTCCCATAATCCCATGAGCTTCAAAGACATGGATGATCTCTGCGGACAAAGTGTTGGAGAAGTAGCACCAGTGGAATATTACAAGACCTTCCAAACATCAGCAGACTCTCCCAGGCTCTCCAGATGCCTGTGGGAGTGGGAGATATTGTCGCCGGAATTTTGAAGCAAACCTTGGATTCAGAATCTAGTCGTGGATGGAGAATCCTGAGGAGGCACTGGGAATCCCTAAGGGACGTCCCCAAAGCATCCCTGAAGAGATGAAACATCAGAGCTGACTGGCAGAAGTCTTTTAGCTGGCAGAGAAAGCTCATTGGGACAGCACCAAACACGGAGCAGCATTGTGGGGAAACGTGCAAGAGGTGAGGTTGAAGCTTTGGAGGGAGGGTCTAAAGTACCGGACAACTTATCGACCCAATCCAAGGACCACCATCGGCCCCACATGGTGCCCAGTCCACAGATAATTAAAGTAAGTAAAGTTTTTTATTAATCATAAGTAAGGCTTATATTAACACTGCAATGAAGTTACTATGAAAATCTCTAATCGCCACACTACAGCACCTGTTTGGGTCAATGCACCTAACCCACACATCTTTGGAGTGTGGGAGGAAACCGGAGCACCAGAGGAAATCTGTGCAGACAGGGAGAATGCGCAGACTCTGCACAGTGACCCAAGGCTGGAATTAAACCCGGATGCCAAGCGCTGTGAGGCAGCATGCTAACAACTGTGCCAATGTGCTGTCCCCATGGTGTATCAGGGCCATCTCAGAACACTTTGAGCTGGAAATTAAACCAATTCAACTTTGATCCTCAAAGACAGCCTAAGAGAGAGGAAAAGATGACAAGGTCCAGGTCTGCAACATTCTCACTTACATTTCTTTAGAGTGGCCACTTCTGCTTCCAAGACAGCAATCCGATTGGTCAGGGCATCAAACTCTTTAATTTTATTGAGGGCGCTTTTTATTTCTTGAAAGCTTATCTGAAACAATTAGAGAAACCTCATATTGCGTGTATAAGGGACATCAAAGGAAGGAGATATTCTCTGACAGTGCGGCGCTCCCTCAGCACTGACCCTCTGACAGTGCGGCGCTCCCTCAGCACTGACCCTCTGACAGTGCGGCGCTCCCTCAGCACTGACCCTCTGACAGTGCGGCGCTCCCTCAGCACTGACCCTCTGACAGTGCGGCGCTCCCTCAGCACTGACCCTCTGACAGTGCGGCGCTCCCTCAGCACTGACCCTCTGACAGTGCGGCGCTCCCTCAGCACTGACCCTCTGACAGTGCGGCGCTCCCTCAGCACTGACCCTCTGACAGTGCGGCGCTCCCTCAGCACTGACCCTCTGACAGTGCGGCGCTCCCTCAGCACTGACCCTCTGACAGTGCGGCGCTCCCTCAGCACTGACCCTCTGACAGTGCGGCGCTCCCTCAGCACTGACCCTCTGACAGTGCGGCGCTCCCTCAGCACTGACCCTCTGACAGTGCGGCGCTCCCTCAGCACTGACCCTCTGACAGTGCGGCGCTCCCTCAGCACTGACCCTCTGACAGTGCGGCGCTCCCTCAGCACTGACCCTCTGACAGTGCGGCGCTCCCTCAGCAGCCTGACCCTCTGACAGTGCGGCGCTCCCTCAGCACTGACCCTCTGACAGTGCGGCGCTCCCTCAGCACTGACCCTCTGACAGTGCGGCGCTCCCTCAGCACTGACCCTCTGACAGTGCGGCGCTCCCTCAGCACTGACCCTCTGACAGTGCGGCGCTCCCTCGGCACTGACCCTCTGACAGTGCGGCGCTCCCTCGGCACTGACCCTCTGACAGTGCGGCGCTCCCTCGGCACTGACCCTCTGACAGTGCAGCACTCCCTCGGCACCGACCCTCTGACAGTGCGGCGCTCCCTCAGCACCGATCCTCTGACAGTGCGGCACTCCCTCAGCACTGACCCTCTGACAGTGCAGCACTCCCTCAGCACTGACCCTCTGACAGTGCGGCACTTCCTCAGCACTGACCCTCTGACAGTGCAGCACTCCCTCAGCACTGACCCTCTGACAGTGCGGCACTCCCTTAGCACTGATCCTCTGACATTGCGGCACTCCCTCAGCACTGACCCTCTGACAGTCCGGCACTCCCTCAGCACTGATCCTCTGACATTGCGGCACTCCCTCAGCACTGACCCTCTGACAGTCCGGCACTCCCTCAGCACTGACCCTCTGACAGTGCAGCATTCCCTCAGCACTGACCCTCTGACAGTGCAGCACCCCCTCAGCACTGACCCTCTGACGGTGCGGCACTCCCTCAGCACTGACCCTCTGACAGTGCAGCACCCCCTCAGCACTGACCCTCTGACGGTGCGGTGCTCCCTCAGTACTGACGCTCTGACGGTGCGGCACTCCCTCAGCACCGATCCTCTGACAGTGCAACACTCTGTCAGCACTGACCCTCTGACAGTGCGGCAGTCCCTCAGCACTGACCCTCTGGCAGTCTGTCGAGTATAAGGATTATTATTAAGAGAGCAAAAAGGAAGTTACAGCACTGCTAATACTCACTGGAGTAAGATTGGCTTCTGAGGGATTATAGATGGACTTTACTGGAGCCTTAAATCAGCCAGCCAGAGTCCACTTATAAATATGAAAAATGAGATAGGATCACAATGAGATCATTTGGCCCCTCATGCCTGCTTCACCATTCAATAAGATCACGGTCAATGTGATTGTGCTCTTAACCCCACTCTTCCATATTTCCCTCTTCCCCATAATTCTCGACCTCCTTGTTAAACAGAAATCTCTTTAACTCAGTCTCACACATATTCAGTGCCCCACCCCCACCCCACCCCACCCACCAAAACTGGCACTTAAGAAGAAACTAGAGAAAATCCACGCAGACATGGGGAGAATGTGCAAACTCTGCACAGTCTGACAGTGATCTGAGGCTGGAATTGAATCTGGGTTCCTGGTACTGTGAGGCAGCAGTGCTAATCCTTGTGTCAGTGTGCCTTCCTTTGGGAGAATTCAACCATTCACCACTGTCTCTAATTCTCAACAAGCAAGCTGATACCAAACACTTACCTCAACAAGTCCAGTACAATTCTGATGGGTGGCAGTGTGAAGGTTCAAGAGGCAGAGAATCAAAAACAGCCAGACCACCTGATGTAAATAATAATAAAAATAGCAATTCTAATGTAGTCATTCATACAAACTGTCAAATCAAACGCTGGCTCCTGCAAATCCACACCTCAGTTAGTGTGTCAACATTCAGCGGCAATTCCAATCTCCCTCGATTTTGACAAGCCCTTGACAACACGGACAGAAAGGATAGATTTCCACATTGCAGCTTTTTAAATGAGACAAAGGCTCAGGGAAGCCAGACATCCCCTGCTTTATTCCCTATGGCAAGGCCTTGGGCAATCAGAACCAACCTGCCTGACAAGCATGCCATACAGCTTCTTAATCATCTTATCCACTTGTTCACACTTTCAGGGAATTGTGGACCTAAATGCCTACATTCCCCTGTAGGAATGCTTCTAAGGGTTCTACCATTTACTGTATACTTCCCTCTTGTATTAGACCTTACTATGAAATTGTTGTAAAATCCCATCTAGTTCACTAATATCCACTTTGGGAATGAAATCTGTCCTAACCTGGTCTGGCCTACATCTGATTCCACAGTAATGTGGTTGGCCCTTAACTGCCCCGCTGAAATGGCTGAGTGAGACATTCAGCTCAAGGGGCATTTAGGGGTGGGCAATAAATGTTGGCCTAGCCAGCAACACCCACATCCTATGAAAAAATAAACAGTGGGTTTAACCTTAAATTGAATGTTTTGAAAATCTGAAAGGTCCATTGATCTCAGAATGGTTTTTCTGGAAAGTGGCCTCACAACAAATGAATCAGAATACTCCAAAATTAATCCATGATAATCTTATTTTTAAAAAATCATTTCTAACCAAGCAAAAGGTAAACACAGGATTATATTCTGCAGGAATGAACATATACCTTCCCCATATCAGTCATCTTTCAGGTAATGGATTTGAGTTACCGGCTCTCTCTGGATATGCGAGTCTTAGTCTGAGCTCCTGTGCACATAGTGGACATTGAGAAACAGGAAGCGGAATTGAGAGCAACACCCACAATGAAACCAGTGAAGTGGAACTTCTTGAAATAGAATCACTGGAGACTATTGAGCCCATCATCTCCGTGCTAGCACTCTGCATGAGCTACTCACCTTCCACTGTAGCCTTCCATTATACTCGATTCAGATTCCAATCCTGTTCCCACTCAATTGAATCTGACTCCCCCACATTCTCAGACAGTCTACTCCCCATCCTAACCACTCATTGAGTGAGAAAGTTTCTCGTGTCCTCCCCTCACTTCTCTCACCGAACGCTTTGGATCTGTCTCTCCCCGGATCTTGATCCTTCCCCCAATGGGAAGAGTTTCTCGCTCTCAATTCCGTCCTGCATCTCCTCGTGACTTTGAACTCCTTGATCCAATCCCCCATTCCACCTTTTCCAGGAGAACATTCCCAATCTCTTCAATCCATTCACAGAACTAAAGTTCCTTATCCTGTTAACCATTCTTGTGAATCTTTCCTGCTCTGTCTGTGATATTTTCACCAGAACGGGATAAAATACTTTGATTTATTATTTTCATATGTATTGAAGATACAATGAAAAATATTGTTTCTTGAGTGTTATACAGACAAAGCATACCATTCATAGAGAAGAAAACCAGAGAGTGCAGAATATTGTGTCACAGTCACTGCTAAAGTGTTGAGAAAGATCAAGTTAATGCAAGGTAGGTCCACTCACAGTAGCAAGGAAGAGGCTGTTCTTGAGTCTGTTGGTGCATAACCTCAAACGTTTGTATCTTTTCCCTGACAGAAGATGGAAGAAAAAATGTCTGAGTACATGGAGTCCTTAATTATATTGGCTGCTTTGCTGAGGCAGCGAGAAGTATAGACAGAGTCAATGGATGGGAGGCTGGTTTGAGGATCGATTGGGCTACATTCATGGCCTTTTATAGTTCTTTGCGGTCTTGTGCAGAGCAGGAGCCCAGACCAAGCTGTGATACAATCAGAAAGAATGCTTTCTATGGGGCATCTGTAAAAGTTGGTGAGAATCGTAGCTGATATGCCAAATTTCCTTAGTCTTCTGAGGAAGTAGAGGCATTAGTGGGTTTTCTTTACTATTGTGCCAGCATGGGGCCCAGGACAGGTTGTTGGTGATCTGGACACCTAAAAACCTCAGGTTTCGGCCATTTCTACTTTGTCCCTGTCGATGTAGACAGGGGCGTGTTCTCCTTTACACTTCTTGAAGTCGATGTCAATCTCCTTCGTTTTGTTAACATTGAGGGACAGATTATTGTTATCTCACCAGATTTTCTATCCCATTTCTGTACTCTGTCTCGTCAGTATCCCTGAAAGTAGGCAGTCAAGTCGATAAGGTTGTTAAGAAGGCATATGGAGTCTTAGCTTTTATTGGTAGGGGGATTGAATTTCGGAGCGCAACGTCATGTTGCAACTGTACAAAACTCTAGTGCGGCCGCACTTGGAGTATTGTGTGCAGTTCTGGTCCCCACATTATAATAAAGATGTGGAGGCATTGGAGAGGGTACAGAGGAGGTTTACCAGGATGTTGCCTGGTATGGAGGGCAGGTCTTATGAAGAGAGGCTGAGGGATTTGAGGTTGTTTTTCGTTAGAAAGGAGGCGGCTAAGAGGGGATCTTATTGAAGCATATAAGATGATTAGAGGTTTAGATAGGGTGGACAGTGATAGCCTTTTTCCTAGGATGGAGAAAGCTAGCACGAGGGGACACAGCTTTAAATTAAGGGGTATGAGTTATAGGATGGATATCAGAGGTAGGTTCTTTACTCAAAGAGTGATTAGGGAGTGGAATGCCCTGCCTGCAGCTGTTGTAGATGCGCCAAGTTTGGTGGCGTTTAAGAGGTTAGTTGATAAGTATATGGAAGAGAAGGGATTGGTTTAGTTTGGAGGGGCATTGCTTTTTATTTTGGTCGGCGCAACATCGAAGGCCGAAGGGCCTGTTCTGTGCTGTAATGTTCTATGTTCTATTGTTTGAGATCCAACCTGCTACGGTGGTGTCACCAGCAAACTTGAAAATCAAATTGGAGAGGAATTTAGCCACACAGTCATAAGTATATAAAGAATATAGTAGTGGCTGAGAATACAGCCATCTTGAGGTATTTTCTGCCCTCAGATGGATGCATTCTGAGTGAGAGGTGTTTCATAGGCTTACTTGATGTGGAGTTAGTTTTAAGAGATTCACTGGTAGGATTAAGAATTAGTTAAAGGGAGTTAAATCCCACTTTCTCTGCCTTTTAGCTTTGACAAGGGGTCATTCTGGATTCAAAACATAAGTTCTTTTCACTTTTTACAGATGCTGCCAGACCCACTGAAATTTTCAGCCTTTTCTCTTTTGGTTTCAGATTCCAGCCATCCACAGTAATTTGCTTTTATCTAGTTAAAGGGATAGTTAATAAGGTTGATACATTAATTGACAGTTGAGCCCGTCAGCGATTGCCCTCTGAGACTGGGCCAACCTCTGGTCCCTCTCAGCGAGTGTCCTCTGAGACTGGGCCAAGTTCTGAAGCCCCTCAGCAAGTACCCTCTGAGACTGGGCCAAGATCTGATGAAGGCCCTCAGCGAGTGCCCTCTGAGACTGGGCCAAGTTCTGAAGCCTCTCAGCAAGTGCCCTCTGAGGCTGGGCCAAGTTCTGATGAAGGCACTCAGCGAGTGCCCTCTGAGACTGGACCAAATTCAGAAGCCCCTCTACAAGCGCCCTCTGAGACTGGACCATGTCTTGAACCCTGCCAGTGCATTGTGATCATTTCCTGCTCAAGAGTTTCCTCCATGGCTGCTACCCTAGCAGCGATGGCCTGGGTGCCATGCTGTGCTAGCATGGTTTCCTACAATTAAAGGCTTGGCCAGGCTCTTAAACCCCTCAGCAAGTTTCCACAGTGGGAGAAGTGACGATTCCTTACAGCCCAGACTCATTGCTGCAAAACAAGACACTTGGTTAGTGAATACGAGAGGGAGTATCTGGGTAGATCACCACTTACTTCAGCTAGGAAATATAAAAGAAGGCTGTGCAGCTTCTCAATGCTGTGGTACAGATTATTATTAACACAGAAACTAGAACGAATAGGAGGCCATTTGGCCTTTCGAGCCTGCTCCATCATTCATTTTCATCATGGCTGATCATCAAATTCAATATCCCGATCCTCCCCTTCCCCATAAACCTTGATTCCTTTAGTCCTAAGAGCGATATCTAATTTCTTCTGCAATCAGACTTTTGGCCTTGACTACTTTCCATGGGAGTGAATTATACACATTCACCACCCTCTGGGTGAAGAAATTTCTCCTCATCTCAGTTCTGAAAGGTTTATCCCTCATTCTCAAACTCTGACCCCTAGTTCTGGACTCCCCCCACCATTGGGGAACGTTCTTTCTGAATTGACCTTGTCTAAGCCCATGTGAATTTTATAAGTTTCTATCAGATCCCCTCTCACTCTTCTAAACTCCAGTGAATATAATCCTAACCGACTCAGTCTCTCCTCATATGACAGACCTGCAATCCCAGGAATCAGCCTGGTAAACCTTCACTGTGCTCCCTCTATAACAAGGAACATCCTTCCTCAGATAAGGATCACTGAAGGATTGGTATTAAGGGGTAACTGTTCCAAAGTTATTAATTCAGAATTATTATTTAAGGAATATTATTTTTGAAGCAATGTTATTAAAGGGATAACTGCTGAAAGATTATTATTAATTCAGACTAATTATTTAAGGATTATTATTGAAGGATTACGTTATCCAAAGATAATTACTTATTAAAGATTATAATTCAAAGATTATAATTTAAGGACTACTTTATTTAGTGCATTTTATTGAACGATTAAAATCAAAACATAATTTAGGAGTTATTATTCTTATCGAGGAATTATTTTTAATTAAGAGGCTAATACTATTTAAAGGTTATTGTTAACTCAGGATGATGATTGAAGGATTATTATTATCTGGGGTTTATTTGATCTGGGATTAATATTCTGTGGGGGGTTATTATTTGAGGGTTTATTCAATGGGGTTATTATCTGGGATTAATATGTATGGGGGTTATTATTCTATGGAGATTATTATTGGGATGATTATTCTCTGGGGGTTATTATTCTTTAGGGGGTTTGTTCTCTGGGGGTTACTATTTTCTGGAGTTATTATTGAGGGTTATTATTAGAGATTATTACAGGGTGTATTTACTCTGTGGGGGTTATTATTCTGTGGGGATTATAGGAGGTTTTTATTGGGGTTACCATAGGGCCCTTCACAGCTCACCATCCACTGCGGCGGTTTTTTCCGTCGCTCTGGCGACGAGTTTGAAATTTGAACAGTGCGCAGGCGCGGCACTGGGGGCGTGGCTGCCTGGAGACAGTGCGCAGAAGGAAATCTCACGGCACCAGCTTAAACTGTCAAACAGTGCGCAGGCGCAGAATTGGGAGCGGGGCCACGAGCCGGGAGGGGGCAGGGCGGAGAACGGACAGTGCGCAGGCGCAGGAAGCGGATCCTGTGAGAAAGGCGGCGGGAAAAGTGAGGAAGCGCAGCGATAGGATCGTGAGGGTAAGAGGGATATGGGAGTGGACTAGGGGTGTGAGGGGGAGAGTGGAGAGGGGTAGTGGAATGGGTGGGGTGGGGGGGGTGGGGGGTGTGGAATGGTTGACAACTCAATGTTCCCTCCCTCAGTGACCCCCTGGCAGTGCGGCACCTCCTTGGACCTGACCCATTGTGTGTGTATCTATCCTCTGCCTTGTCATCGGGTGACTGACGTCTGCCCTCTGTGTTTAGCATCAGAGTTTAACGTATGGTCTTCTTGAGCTGAAGCTAATCCTTTTCTCTCCGACAGGAAAGTGAGGAATATCAAGGGGAATCTGGAATGGTATCCTTCATGTTGTGCTCAGGTTTCAACACCAGTCCCGGAGAGCTTTAGTGATAGGTGCACAGGACTGCGTGTCTGCTGGATTTTGGACTGGGGGTTGGGGGGAACTGACATGTCATAGTAATCCCGTTTTCCCATGCTAATCCCATATCCTTGAATGTTATATTTCAAGTGCTCATCCAAATACTCCTCAAACGTTGTAAGATTTCCACTACCTTGACAAGCAATGTGGCGCTCCCTCAGCACTGACCCTCTGACGGCGCGGCGCTCCCTCAGCACTGACCCTCTGACGGCGCGGCGCTCCCTCAGCACTACCCTCTGACGGCGCGGCGCTCCCTCAGCACTGACCCTCTGACGGCGCGGCGCTCCCTCAGCACTGACCCTCTGACGGCGCGGCGCTCCCTCAGCACTGACCCTCTGACGGCGCGGCGCTCCCTCAGCACTGACCCTCTGACGGCGCGGCGCTCCCTCAGCACTGACCCTCTGACGGCGCGGCGCTCCCTCAGCACTGACCCTCTGACGGCGCGGCGCTCCCTCAGCACTGACCCTCTGACGGCGCGGCGCTCCCTCAGCACTGACCCTCTGACGGCGCGGCGCTCCCTCAGCACTGACCCTCTGACGGCGCGGCGCTCCCTCAGCACTGACCCAGTGTATTCCAGATTCCCACCACGCTCTGAATGAATCTTTTCTCAAATAATAGAATCCTTACAGTGCAGAGTGAGAACATTTTGGCCCACGATCTCACACGGACCTATCCCTGTAACTATACTGATTCATCCTGCTGCTTTCTCTTACACTAAGGGACAATTTAGCATGACCAGTCCACCTAACCCGCACAGCAGTGGGGAGAATATGCAGGCTCTGCACTGACAGTGTTCCAAAGCCAGAATCAAGCCCGGGTCCCTGGCATGGTGAGGCAGCTGTACTAACCACTGAGCAGCTCCCCTGTAATCCCCTCTCAGTCTTCTGATCCTAAAACTGTGCCCCCTCATGACTGACCCTTTAACCCACGCTGCTCCCTGTTCCTACCCCTCAGAATCTTACCCACCTCAATCATGTCTCCCCCTCAGCTTTGGAGAAAACAATCCCAGTCTCTCCTTATAGCTCAAACGCTCCATCCCAGGGGAATCTCCTTTGCACCCTCTCCAGTGCAATCACATCCTTCCTGTAGCAAGATGAGCAGAACGGCACACAGTGCCTCAGCTGTGGCCTCACCAATGCTCTGTACAGCTCCAACATCACCACCTCACTGTTATAGTCAAAGCACCAGACTCCATGAAAGATTAATCTCCATGAGATTAAACGGTAATGCTAACAGCATTGGCCAAAGATGTAGTACTGACAGAAGAGCCTTGCGGAAAGAGAGCGTGAGGTGGTGAACGGAGGCACAGACTGTTCTCTAAATGGGGAAAGCCTTTGGAAATCGGAAACACAAAGGCACTTGAAGTCTTTGTTCAAGATTCTCTTAAGGTTAATGTGCCGGTTCAGTTAGCAGTTAGGAAGGCAAATGCAATGTTAGCATTCGTGTTGAGAGGACTAGAATACAAGAGCAGGGATGGACTTCTGAGGCTGTATCAGGCTCTGGGTCAGACCCCATTTGGAGTATTGGGAGCAGTTTGGGGTCCCGTGTTTAAGGAAGGATGTGTGGCCTTGGAAAGGGTCCAGAGGAGGTTCACAAGAATGATCCCGGGAATGAAGAGCTTGTCGTATGAGGAACGGGTTGAGGATTCTGGGCTTGTACTTGTTGGAGTTTAGGATGAGGGTGGGATCTTATTGAAACTTAGACAATACTGCGAGGCCCTGGATAGAGTGAACATGGAAAGGATGTTTCCACAAGTAGGAAAAACTAGAACCAGAGAGCACAACCTCAGGCTAAAAGGATGACCCTTTAAAACTGAGATGAGGAGGAATTTCTTCCCCAGAGAGTGGGGAACGTGTGGAACTCTTTGCCGCAGAGGAGGCCGGGTCATTGAGTGTCTCTAAGATAGAGATAGATAGGTTCCTGATTAACAAGGGGATCAGGGGAAAAGGCAGGAGAATGGGGATGAGAAAAATATCAGCCAGGATTGAATGGGGGAGCAGATTCGAGGGGCCGAGTGGCCTCATTCTGCTCCTATGTCTTCCGATTTTACAGAGATAGGGACGGGGTGTAGGGGCTGGAGGATATTAAAATAAGGAAAGAGTGGAGGGGTTACAGAGATCATGCGCAACCAGGAGCCAATGGAATGATTGGAAATACAGAAGGGTAGAATTTGATTATCTGGAAACAGGTTATTTTTCTGCAGAGACTTTTGAGACTTTCCTTGACTCATTAATCAGGAACCGGTGGGTGAAAGGCTCTCAGGTGAGTGGTGAGGACAAGACCTGTCCATGCAACACTCTGTAAAAAATGTCTCAATGCCTGCTCTCTGGGCATCTATAGGTTAGATACAGAGTAAAGCTCCCTCTACACTGACCCATCAAACACTCCCAGGACAGGTACAGCACGGGGTTAGATACAGAGTAAAGCTCCCTCTACACTGTTCCCCCATCAAACACTCTCAGGACAGATACTGCACGGGGCTAGATACAGAGTAAAGCTCTCTCTACACTGTCCCCATCAAACACTCCCAGGACAGGTACAGCACGGGGTTAGATACAGAGTAAAGCTCCCTCTACACTGTCCCCCCATCAAACACTCCCAGGACAGGTACAGCACGGGGTTAGATACAGAGGAAAGCTCCCTCTACACTGACCCATCAAACACTCCCAGGACAGGTACAGCACGGGGTTAGATACAGAGTAAAGCTCCATCTACACTGTCCCCCCATCAAACACTCCCAGGACAGGTACAGCACGGGGTTAGATACAGAGTAAAGCTCCCTCTACACTGCCCCCCATCAAACACTCCCAGGACAGGTACAGCACGGGGTTAGATACAGAGTAAAGCTCCCTCTACACTGTCCCCCATCAAACACTCCCAGGACAGGTACAGCACGGGGTTAGATACAGAGTAAAGCTCACTCTACACTGTCCCCCATCAAACACTCCCAGGACAGGTACAGCACGGGGTTAGATACAGAGTAAAGCTCCCTCTACACTGGCCCCATCAAACACTCCCAGGACAGGGACAGCACGGGGTTAGATACAGAGTAAAGCTCCCTCTACACTGTCCCCCCATCAAACACTCCCAGGACAGGTACAGCACAGGGTTAGATACAGAGTAAAACTCCCTCTTTGCAAGTCCAGTTGCCATTCACCATTAGGATTGAATTTTCTGCAGCTTTTCTTGTGTTCCACTATAGGTTAAATTGTCCGGCAAGGAACAGGACAGGAGGAGGAAGCTTCTGGAACAGTTGGTGACTCTGAGGGCAGATGTGCAGCAGCTGGATGAGAGCAGTGACCGAGAGCAGCAGGACATCCAGGGTGAGCCATTCATCAGTGGCTGTCAGTAACTGTGGATGGCAGTGAGCTCCACTCTTCCCCCATCCAGACAATCTCTCTCTCCACTATCATTAACACGCTGAACCAGCCAGCTGTGTAACCAGAACTGGACTGGAAGCCTTTGTAGGATGTGCCAGAAACATTTCTAAGCTGGGTCCCGGAGGTGATAACGATCACAATAGCTGGGACTGAGAAGGGTGACTTCAGTAAACGAATGTAAGATTCACATAGATAAGCTACTTGTGTGGGGGAGAGAACAGAACTCGGGGGACATCGATATGTGATAGTCACTAATAACGCTAATGGAGAAATCAGGAGAAACTTCCTTACCCAGAAAGTGGGGAGAATGTGGGACTCGCTCCCACGGGGAGCGGGGGAGAATGTGGGACTCGCTCCCACGGGGAGTGATTGAGGTGAATATTATCAATAAGTTGAAGGAGAAAGCTGGATAAACACATGAGGGAGAAAAGAATAGAAGGATGAAGTTGAAATGTTGAGGTGGGTGGGAAGAGGGTGGTGTGAGGCAGGAACACCAGCACAGAGCAGATGGGCCGAACAGCCTTCTCCTGAGCCTGGTGAGTCAGTCTAATCAAATGTTCATTTTCAACATTTCATTGATTTACCTGAACTTTCCGATGGATGAGAGGATTTCAGTTTGTCATCTGAACTGAAAGGAGAAATGCTTTTTTTTTAAATTCATTCCTGGGACGTGGGTGTCGCTGGCTGGGCCAGTATTTATTGCCCATCTCTAGTTACCTTGGGGGGCAGTTGTGAATCGACCACATTGCTGTGGCTCTGGAGTCACGTGTAAGCCAGACTGAGGTAAGCACAGCGGATTTCCTTCCCTAAAGGATATTAGTGAACCAGGTGGGTTTTTCCGACAATGGGTCATCAGTAGATTCTTAATTCCAGATATTTATTGAATTCAAATTCCACCATCTGCCATGGTGGGATACGAACCCGGGTCCCCAGAACATTAGCTGAGTTTCTGAATTGACAACCTAGTGATAATACTATTAGACCATCACCTTCCCTGTAATTGGGATCATTCCCCTCAGAGCAGAGACGGCTAAGAGAAGCTAACAAGAACGTTCCCAGGGATGAGGGGGCTTCGGTTCGCACGGAGATATGGGGAGAAGCTGGGATCGTTCCCCTCGGAGCAGCAAGGGTTAAAGGTTGGGGTGGGGGCTGCAGGGTAGAGGGTTTGGATGGAGTGAACGAGGAGGAAGTGTTTCCAGTGACAGGAGGCTCAGTAAGCAGAAGGGACACCGATTGAAGAGAATCGGGAAAAGAACCAGGGGAGGGGTCGGGAGATGAGAATTTTATTTTGGACACACAGTGATCTGGAAGATGCTGCCTGAAAGGGCGGTGGGAGCAGATTCAATAGGAACTTTCAAAAGGGACAACTGGGGAAATACTGGAAAGGGGAAAATTGGCAGTGATTGTGAAGAGAGAAAGCAGGGGAGAGAATGGGGGCAAATTGGTTAGTGCTGCTGCCTCAGCACCAGGGACCTGGGTTTGATTCCTGGCTTGGATCACTGTCTGTGTGGAGCCTGCACATTCTCTCTGTGTCTGTGTGGGTTTCCTCTGGGTGCTGTAGTTTGCCCCCGACAGTCCAAAGATGTGCATGTTAGGAGCATTTTCATAATAAATTCCCCTTACTGCGCAAAGGTATGTAGGTGGATTTTGGGAGGTAAATATGTGGGATTATGGGGTAGAGCCAGGGTAACATACAATTTTGGAGAGTTGGTGCAGACTCGATGGGTTGAATAGCCTCCTGTACTGCAGGGATTTGATAAAGACACTTTTAATTCCATTGCTATTGAATTCAACTTTCCCCACCTGCTGTGGTGGGATTTGAACCCGGCTCCCCAGAAGGTCATCCTGGGTGTCTGGATGAGTAACCCAGTGACAATATCACTAGGCCACCTCCCGTTGATGGGTCTTTCAAAGAGCAGGCAGTGGTACAATGGGACATGTACTGTGTAACGAGAGCAGTGCTGGACTGGCCCTTCTTCATGTTACTGACTGTTTCGATGCAGAGCAGACACTGAGGGAGACCCGGGAGAGGC
This sequence comes from Sphyrna mokarran, assembly GCA_024679065.1. NCBI lineage: Eukaryota > Metazoa > Chordata > Chondrichthyes > Carcharhiniformes > Carcharhinidae > Sphyrna > Sphyrna mokarran. The sequence continues at coordinate 674,654 of JAGIQG010000016.1, read as the reverse complement.
TGCAGGATCTGAAAGATCGCAACACTCTGCTGAAAGCTTTCCTGCAGCGGGCAGTAAGCCAGAGGAAGAGGCTTCAGGAACAGAGCAAGAAGGTGGATAACCGACTCGACACTTTCAGGCATATTGGCAGGTGAGCTAGGGCAAGGGGAACAATCCTCTCTTTCTGTTCGCTTGCCGAGGGGGCGCCGCCCTGTCGGGGGGGTCAGTGCCGAGGGGGCGCCGCCCTGTCGGGGGGGTCAGTGCCGAGGGGGCGCCGCCCTGTCGGGGGGGTCAGTGCCGAGGGGGCGCCGCCCTGTCGGGGGGGTCAGTGCCGAGGGGGCGCCGCCCTGTCGGGGGGGTCAGTGCCGGGGGGCGCCGCCCTGTCGGGGGGGTCAGTGCCGGGGGGCGCCGCCCTGTCAGGGGGGGTCGTGCCGAGGGGGCGCCGCCCTGTCGGGGGGGTCAGTGCCGAGGGGGCGCCGCCCTGTCGGGGGGGTCAGTGCCGAGGGGGATTCGACCCAGAATAGCTTGCTTTACGAGGCGCTTTCACACAATTAAAGTTGCTGACGTTTTTTTTTCACTTTCTTTCTCTGTCCCGTCTCCATTTACCTCCCCCCACTACCCCCCCTCCAACTCCCCTCCCCGCCCCCCCCCCTCTCCCCATCTCCCCCCCCTTCCCCCCCCCCCTCACCCACAGTAAAGCAGATCAAGGGGTTGGATTGGGCAGTGCACACGATGGCAAATTGTGGCATGGGACTGGTCAGGAACCCAAGGTTTTGGTAAGTCGATTGTCCTGTGGTTTGTTAGAATTTATTGCGGGTGAACTGGAGCATCAAAGTCAGCGAGTTTTTTTTTACAGTTTACAAGGCCTTTTTCGTACTCATCCGTGGGATGTGTGTCGTCAGCTGGCCAGCATTTATTGCCCATTTTTACTTGCATTTGGAGAGCAGTTGAGAGTCAAGCACATTGCTCTGGCTCTGGAGTCACATGTAGGCCAGACCGAAAAAACACAGCAGATTTCCTTCCCTAAAGGGAGCCAGATGGGTCTTTCTGACAATCGACAATGATAATCAGTTAGTTCTTAATTCCACCGTCTGCCATGGCGGGATTTGAACCTGGATCCCCGGAACATTATTCTGGATTCTGCACTAATAATCCCTGTTTCTGGATCAATAAGCTAGTGATAATACTGTTCGGCCATTGCCTTCTAAACATAACCGCGAGGAGGTGATGTTGGAGCTGTACAGAGCGTTGGTGAGGCCACAGCTGGAGCACTGAGTGCCATTCTGCTCACCTCACTATAGGAAGGATGTGATTGTACTGGAGGGGGTGCAGAGGAGATTCACCTGGGATGGAGCGTTTGTAAGGAGAGACTGGATAGGCTGGGATTGTTTTCTCCAGAGCTGAGAGGGGTAAGATTCTGAGGGGTAGGGACAGGGTGAACTGCTGTTCCCCTGGGATGAGGGGGCAGAGTTTTAGGGTGGGGGAGGCAGGAGATTCAGAGGGGATTTGGAGGGTGGTGGGAATCGGGAATGCTCTGCCTGGGAGGGTGATGGAGGTCGGAAACCTCACAAAATATCTGGATCAGCACCTGAAATATCAAAACATTGCAGGATATAGAACAAAGAACACTACAGCACAAACAGGCCCTTCGGCCCGCAAGTTGTGCCGCTCATATCAGTACTTACCAGGCCATAGAACTATCTGTAACTCCCAATCCCATTAAATCCCATGTACTCATCCAGAAGTCTCTTAAAAGACCCCAGCAAGTTCGCCTCGACCTCCACTGATGGCAACTCATTCCATTCACTCACCACCCTCTAGGTGAAAAACTTACCTCGAACATCTCCTCTGTATTTGCCCCCCCCAATACCTTAAATCTGTGTTCTCTCGTAGCGACCATTTCAGCCCTGGGAAATAGTCTCTGAGAATCCACTCTATCTATTCCTCTCAATATCTTATAAACCTCTATCAGGTCGCCTCTCAACCTTCGTCTCTCCAGGGAGAAGAGTCCCAGTTCCCTCAACCTATTTTTATAAGGCCTGCCTCCCAATCCAGGCAGCATCCTTGTAAATCTCCTCTGCACCCTCTCAATATGGGAGAAGTGCAGGAAAATGGGATTAGCACCACTTTGGGGGTAGATATTGTCAGTACAGACTGGCCTTTTCTGCGTCGTCTGACTCACAGAAGGTTCACCCGACTATGAGGTCGGATATATCGTGAAGAAAGGCTGGATGATTGGGGCCTGTATTGATTTGAGTTTAGGAGAATAAGAGGTGAATTTATTGACAGCATGGAACCCTGATTGATATTTCGCCCAGTCAGGAGGGATTAGAACGAGGGTAGCTGTGGAAGGGTATGTTTCTGAATGAAGGGCTGTGACAAGTGGTATTCCTCAGGGATCAGTACTGGGGCCTTTGCTGTTTGTAATATATGTAAGTATGTATATATATATATGGAGGAAAATGTAACTGGATTGATTAGTAAATTTGGGAACAATACAAAGATTGGTGGATTTCAGGATAGTGATGAGGACCATCAGAGGATACAGCAGGTTATAGATCAGTTGGAGACTTGGGCAGAGAGATGGCAGATGGAGTTTAATCTGGATAAATGTGAGGTAATGCATTTTGGAAGGTCTAATACAGATAGGAAAATACAGTAAATGGCAGAACCTTTCAGGGTATTGATAGGCAGAGGGATCTGGGTGTACAGATACACAGGTCACTGAAAGGGGCAATGCAGATGGAGAAGGAACTCAGGAAGGCATACAGCATGCTTACCTTCATCACTGTGGCATTGAGTTTAAAAATTGGCAAGTCATGTTGCAGCTTTATAGAACCTTAGTGAGGCCACACTTGGAATATAGCGTTCAATTCTGGTCGCCCACACTACCAAAAGGATGTGGAGGCTTTGGAGAGGGGACAGAAAAGATTTACCAGGATGTTGCCTGGTGTGGAGGGCATTAGCAATGAGGAGAAACTTGATTTATTCTCACTGGAATGATGCTGGTTGAGGGGAGACCTGATAGAAGTCTACAAGATTATGAGAGGTACGGACAGAGTGGATAGTCAGAAGTTTTTCCCCAGGGTGGGAGAGTCAATGACTCGGGGACACAGGTTTAAGGTGTGAGGGGCAAGGTTTAAAAGAGATGTATGAGGCAGATTTTTTAGAGGGTGGTGGGTGCCTGGAACTCTCTGCCGGGGGAGGGAGTGGAAGAGGATACGATAGTGAGTTTTGAGGGGCATTTTGACAAATCCATGAATAGGATGGGAATAGAGGAATACGGTCCCTGGAAGGGTAGAGGGTTTTTGTTCAGTTGGGGCAGCATCGTCAGTGCAGGCTTGGAGGGGCCGAAGGGCCTGTTCCTGTGCTGGAATTTTCCTTGCTCTTTGTAGAGAGTTAGTTTATTCTTATACACTCGAACACAAGAGGAGGGGCGTAACGTAATCTCTTCACGAGTATGATAAAGGAGGAGGGGATAAGGAGAGAGAAGTTCACAAGACAAAGATCACAGAAGAAATGGCCTTTTATAAAATCCCTTTGAATGTCCACACGGTCATTGGCGTATCTTTAGGGATAAGAAAGACAAATGAGTCACCTGATCCCACTGCTATCGATGGGGTTTCTTATTGATCCGGTGGGTGACAGGCGGGATAGAGAGATGGACACTGGATTCAGTGGAACCAGACATTCCCGCCGGCAGGAACTGAGCGAAAATTCCGCCCTTTTGAAATCTATATCCAGTTTTAATTATTTTAGTAAGTAGCTGTGTTGAAAGTATATTCAGATTTGCAAATAATAACGTGAGGCCTTAACTCCACTATCCAATAACGAAACAAAACACACTGTCTACGACAGTGATGGAAGCAGAGACGGGCAATGATTTCATAAAGTGGTTGGACGGAGATTGAGGGAAATAGGTTTGCAGTGATATGGGAATGGAGCAGAAGACTGGCTTACTCGACACAGAGTTAGAGTGAATAGCCTCTTCCCACACTGTAATCATTGACTGTATGCAGACTGTTACTCTGGGAATCCGTGAGAATTATAATACTCGCTCTTTCTCTCTCTCTTAGCAAGATGTTCGTGGAGCTTGTTTCACCAGATTTCAGCTCTTAAAGTCACTCTATGATGAGCAGCAGACAGCGCAAGGAGGCAGCAGGTGAATAACTCTCACAGCTCTGTCAGAACCCTCGGCCCCCTAACCAGGAGAACCTCAGAGAAGAGGACACGGATCCTGTGGAAAGGTTCAGCAGTAGGACAGAATAAAGAAGCAACAAGGTTTCATAAGATGGGAGTGAGAGATGGAGGTTATAGAAATAGGGAGGGAGATGTAGGGGGCTGGAGGAGGGTTACAGAGATAGGGACGGAGGTGTAGGGGCTGGAGGGGGTTACAGAGATAGGGAGGGAGGTGTAGGGGGCTGGAGGGGGTTACAGAGATAGGGAGGGGGCTGGAGGAGGTACAGAGATAGGGAGGGAGGTGTAGGGGTGGAGGGGTACAGAGATAGGAGGGAGGGTGTAGGGGGCTGGAGGGGTTACAGAGATAGGGAGGGAGGTGTAGGGGGCTGGAGGGGGTTACAGAGATAGGGAGGGGTTGTAGGGGGCTGGAGGGGGTTACAGAGATAGGGAGGGGGTGTAGGGGCTGGAGGAGGTTACAGAGATAGGGAGGAGGTGCAGGGGGCTGGAGGAGGTTACAGAGATAGGGAGGGGGTGTAGGGGGCTGGAGGAGGTGCAGGGGGCTGGAGGAGGTTACAGAGATAGGGAGGGGGTGTAGGGGCTGGAGGAGGTTACAGAGATAGGGAGGGGGTGTAGGGACTGGAGGAGATTACAGAGATAGGGAGGGTGTGTAGGGACTGGAGGAGATTACAGAGATAGGGAGGGGTTGTAGGGGCTGGAGGAGGTTACAGAGATAGGGAGGGGGTGTAGGGTCTGGAGGAGGTTACAGAGATAGGGAGGGGGGTGTAGGGGCTGGAGGGGTTACAGAGATAGGGAGGGGGTGTAGGGGGTGGAGGGGGTTACAGAGATAGGGAGGGGGTGTAGGGGACTGGAGGAGGTTACAGAGATAGGGAGGGGGTGTAGGGGGCTGGAGGAGGTGACAGAGATAGGGAGGGGGTGTAGGGGGCTGGAGGAGGTGACAGAGGGAGGCAACAAGGCATTGGAACAAAAGATTGTACACGATGCTGTCACAGACAATGTACTTAATGCGCCTCCTTTGTGTACTATCCTTATTGAGAAGTTTAATTTCTTTTGCTTCTTTTTAACCCAACATTTCTCAAAATCCATTTCTTCACGAAGCGATGTGGGTCCAGACGTGAGGAGTGGCAATTATCAACTGTGGCTGAACCAGATAGAGGTGAGTGTTCATTATATAGACTGACTCTCCCTGGGGTCCCACACACACTGACCCTCCCTGGGGTACGGGACCCCCACACACACTGACCCTCCCTGGGGTACGGGACCCCCACACACACTGACCCTCCCTGGGGTACGGGACCCCCACACACAATGACCCTCCCTGGGGTACGGGACCCCCACACACACTGACCCTCCCTGGGGTACGGGACCCCCACACACACTGACCCTCCCTGGGGTACGGGACCCCCACACACACTGACCCTCCCTGGGGTACGGGACCCCCACACACACTGACCCTCCCTGGGGTACGGGACCCCCACACACACTGACCCTCCCTGGGGTACGGGACCCCCACACACACTGACCCTCCCTGGGGTACGGGACCCCCACACACACTGACCCTCCCTGGGGTACGGGACCCCCACACACACTGACCCTCCCTGGGGTACGGGACCCCCACACACACTGACCCTCCCTGGGGTACGGGACCCCCACACACACTGACCCTCCCTGGGGTACGGGACCCCCACACACACTGACCCTCCCTGGGGAAGTGTAATTCTGTTTGGAGGAGCTGGCAGTGCTATGTACAGATGTTTGGAGTGTGGTCTCTGTATTTCTGCCATCACAGGGGATCAGTGCGAGTTACGCACCAAACCACATCCTCGCAGCAATCGAGAACCTTGCAGCCGAGAATAAAGAGGAGCTGGTGGAACTCCAATCAAAAGTGGACGTGGTGAAGGACATGGAAGCTCTCAGGTAGAATGGCTACACTATCTACCTAACTCCGTGCTGTACCTGTCCTGGGAGTGTTTGATGGGGGGGACAGTGTAGAGGGAGCTTTACTCTGTATCTAAACCCGTGCTGTACCTGTCCTGGGAGTGTTTTGATGGGGACAGTGTAGAGGGAGCTTTACTCTGTATCTAACCCCGTGCTGTACCTGTCCTGGGAGTGTTTGATGGGGGACAGTGTAGAGGGAGCTTTACTCTGTATCTAACTCCGTGCTGTACCTGTCCTGGGAGTGTTTGATGGGGGACAGTGTAGAGGGAGCTTTACTCTGTATCTAACCCCGTGCTGTACCTGTCCTTGGAGAGTTTGATGGGGGACAGTGTAGAGGGAGCTTTACTCTGTATCTAACCCCATGCTGTACCTGTCCTTGGAGAGTTTGATGGGGGACAGTGTAGAGGGAGCTTTACTCTGTATCTAACCCCATGCTGTCCCTGTCCTGGGAGTGTTTGATGGGGTACAGTGTAGAGGGAGCTTTACTCTGTATCTAACCCCGTGCTGTCCTTGTCCTGGGAGTGTTTGATGGGGGGACAGTGTAGAGGGGGCTTTACTCTGTATCTAACTCCGTGCTATACTTTTTACAGGTTCTCCTACAGTAGCTCCCGCTTGCAGGATGTCTCAGTGCCTCCTCCTCTTCTGCGCTCTGTCAAGTCTTTGCTTGAGGTAGGTTTGTATGTTGGATTCTTGTTATTTTTTAACATCATTCTGTGAAGGTGAAACAGGTATTAAGAAGGCTAATCAAATCCTTAGGTTATAAACAGAGGCACAGAGTGTAAAAGCCAGGAAGTGATGCTACACCCCCACACATTGTTGGTCAAGGCACATTCAGAGCAGTGTTTAGTTCCGGGCTCCTGACCTGAAGGAGGATGTTAAAGTCTGAGAGAGAGAGAGAGTGCAAAAGAGATTTACTGGAATGATACCCGGAGACGTGGAATTTTGAAGACAAGGAGAGATGAGAGAAGTGAGGCTTGTTCTCCTGGGGGAGAGATGAAGTGGTGAGGTGTTCAGAATGATGAGCTATTGAGACAGGATGAAGGAGAGTAATGTGTTTCCCCTCGTTGGGATGTCAGTGACACAGGGTGACAATTTCAGGCTGGTCAGTGCGAGAGCTCGGGCTGAGGTGAGGAGAAGCTTCTTCACTCGGACAGGATTTGGAGTGCGCTCCCTGAGAGGTTTGAAAAGAGAGCTGGATACATACCTGAAACTGATGAGTGTTGAGGGTGACAGAGACAGAGCTGGAGAATGCGGCAGGCTGGGTTGCTCTTTCAGGAGCTAGCGTAGGTACGATGGGCTCAATGGCCTCTAGTGCTGTGAAATTCTATGCTGCTAATGAGGGGACATTTGCTGGTGTGAGTGTTGGGGCAGGGGACGTTATTGATCTCTCGAGGGGAGCCGGCTCTTTGGTTTGTCAAGTGGTTGCACCCTTTTCTGATTGGAAAGCAAGCTCTGTCTTCAACCAGATTCTGCCTATCTAAAGGTACGTGTGAATGACGATATCTTATTGTGTACTTATTCTCAGGAGAGTGTCTGTCAACCCATATTGTTGTAGTTTACAGGGGAACTATTTCTCCTTTAACAAGATATTAACCCCTTTGGTAAACAGGTTATCGTAACCAGTTCTTGTCTTTACTAGTGTTGGTCAATCCCTTTGACCTGTGCTCTTTAACCATCACTTGGTGTGTGATCACGAAGGTTCTGACAGTCTCTTATTGCCCTGTCGAAGAGATGTTATCGAGGATGCAATACAATAGGGTGTGGGAAATAGCGAAGAGGAGAGCCTTTGATTTTCGAGAAGCGTTAGATATCGCACTTGGGCCGAGGGGGATTAAAGCTTATTTGTCGGGGGGATCGGGTTAGATGATCAGCCACGATTGTAATGAATGGTGGCGCAAGCTTGAAGCCTCCTCCTCCTCCTCCTATCCTCTATGTTTCTAAGATGATATGGACGGGCTGGTTGGATGGGCAGAACGGTGGCAACTGGAATTTAACCCTGAGAGGTGTGAGGTGAAGCATTTTGGGAGGACCAACAAGGCCAGGGAATATACAATGAACACTAGGATGCTTGGACAGAGGACCATTGGGACTTTGGGCTGTGTGTGCAAAGATTCCTGAAGGCAGGGAAAGAAGGTGGTTAAGAAGGTGATATGGTGACATTTGTCTTTATTAACCAAGACAGTGACTAGAAGAGCAGGGAGGTGATGATGGAGCTGTATAAAACACTGGTTAGGCCACAGCTAGAGCACTGTGTGCAGTTCTGGTCGCCATGCTATAGGAAGGATGTGATTGTATTGGAGGGGGTGCAGGGGAGATTCACCAGGTTGCTGCCCTGGGCTGGAGTGTTTCAGCTATAATGGACAGCTTTATGGACTTTAGTAAGGCGTTTGATAAGGTGGCCCATCGAAGACTTCTGCAGAAAATGCAGATGTGTGGGATAGAGGGTGATTTAGCTAATTGGATTAGGAATTGGCTGGCAGATAGAAGACAGAGGGTGGTGGTTGATGGGAGATATTCATCGTGGAGTTCGGTGACAAGTGGTGTACCTCAGGGGTCTGTTTTGGGGCCCCTGCTGTTTGTAATTTTTATAAATGATCTGGATGAGGGTATTGAAGGATGGATTAGTAAATTTGCAGATGACACTAAAGTCGGTGGAGTGGTAGATAGTGAAGAGGGGTGTTATAGTTTGCAGAGAGACTTGGACAAGTTGCAGAGCTGGGCCGAGAGGTGGCAAATGGAGTTTAATGTGGAAAAGTGTGAGGTAATGCACTATGGCAGGAATAATAAATGTGTAGAGTATAGGGCTAATGGTAGGATTCTTAGTAGTCTTGATGAACAGAGGGATCTTGGTGTGTATGTGCATAGATCCCTGAAAGTAGGCAGTCAAGTCGAGAAGGTTGTTAAGAAGGCATATGGAGTCTTAGCTTTTATTGGTAGGGGGATTGAATTTCGGAGCCGCAACGTCATGTTGCAACTGTACAAAACTCTAGTGCGGCCGCACTTGGAGTATTGTGTGCAGTTCTGGTCCCCACATTATAAGAAAGATGTGGAGGCATTGGAGAGGGTACAGAGGAGGTTTACCAGGATGTTGCCTGGTATGGAGGGCAGGTCCTATGAAGAGAGGTTGAAGGATTTGAGGTTGTTTTCGTTAGAAAGGAGGCGGCTAAGAGGGGACCTTATCGAAACATATAAGATGATTAGAGGTTTAGATAGGGTGGACAGTGATAGCCTTTTTCCTAGGATGGAGAAAGCTAGCACGAGGGGACACAGCTTTAAATTAAGGGGTGATAGTTATAGGACGGATATCAGAGGTAGGTTCTTTACCCAAAGGGTGGTTCGGGAGTGGAATGCCCTGCCTGCAGCAGTTGTAGATGCGCCAAGTTTGGTGGCGTTTAAGAGGTTAGTTGATAAGTATATGGAAGAGAAGGGAATGGTTTAGTTTGGAGGGGTATTGCTTTTTATATTGGTCGGCGCAACATCGAAGGCCGAAGGGCCTGTTCTGTGCTGTAATGTTCTATGTTCTATAAGGAAAGGCTGGTTAGGCTGGGGTCATTTCCCTTGGAGCAGAGAAGGCTGAGGGGGGACCTGATCAAGGTGTACAAAATGATGAGGCACACAGATAGGCTGGATAGGAAGGAACACCTCTGTGGAGGGGTCAGTCACCAGAGGGGAGAGACTGAAGGGGCAGGAGGTTTCGAGGGGATTTGAGGAGAAAGATTTTCACTGAGGGTGGGGTGGGAATGTGGGACTCACTGCCTGAAAGGGTGGGGTCAGCGGGAGAACTCTCACAACGATTAACAAGTGTTTAGATGAGATTTGAAAATCCCGAGCACACAGGTTACAGAGCAAAGTGCTGGAAAATCGGATTAGAATAGATAGGGTTTGATGGCTGGCACAGACAGAATGGGCTGAAGGGTCTCTGTTTGTGTGCGATGAACCTTACTGATATGGGGCTGGTGTGGGATGTGGTTCTCTGCCGCGTGGCCTTTGGGAAGGATGTGACTCACAGTGGTTCCTCTGGCAGGATGGATGGCGGGACTGCGAGGTGCGGGCAGTGGAGAAGACTGGAGCTATCAGGAGAGGCAAAGCAATCAGCTCCAAACTGATGTCCCTGTCCTGGGAGTTTAATCTGCTGATGGAAGAGCAGTATGGACACAACCCTGAACTCCTCACCGCGGCCAGGTCAGATCCCCCTCCACCCCACTGCCCCCAGTCTTCCATCCTCTTGCCCCAATCTTCAGCTGCAAAGCATTCCTCCAGTAAAACATCCCCAAATAGCTTGGCAGGGATCAGCTATCAGACACAACTCCAACTCAGCCGATGAGGATTGGATTTAAGGATCTTGGAAGCGAAGGTGGGGAGATTTAGGGAGGGAATTCCAAAGCTTAGAGCCCCACCTCCCACCTCCCAAGCAGCTGAAGGCACAGTCATCAAAGGCGGAGCAATGGGAATCGGGGAATGCTCGAGAGGCAGGAATTGGAGGAACGCAGAGATCTAGGAGGGTTGTAGAGACTTGAGGTTACAGAGATAGGGAGGGGGTGAGTGGGGGCTGGAGGGGGTTACAGAGATAGGGAGGGGTGTAGGGGCTGGAGGAGGTTACAGAGAGAGGGAGAAGTGTAGGGGCTGGAGGAGGTTACAGAGATAGGGAGGGGTGTAGGGGCTGGAGGAGGTTACAGAGATAGGGAGGGGTGTAGGGGCTGGAGGAGGTTACAGAGATAGGGAGGGAGTGTAGGAGCTGGAGGAGGTTACAGAGATAGGGAGGGGGTGTAGGAGCTGGAGGAGGTTACAGAGATAGGGAGGGGTGTAGGGGCTGGAGGAGGTTACAGAGATAGGGAGGGGTGTAGGGGCTGGAGGAGGTTACAGAGATAGGGAGGGGTGTAGGGGCTGGAGGAGGTTACAGAGATAGGGAGGGGTGTAGGGGCTGGAGGAGGTTACAGAGATAGGGAGGGGTGTAGGGGCTAGAGGAGGTTACAGAGATAGGAGGGGGGTGTAGGGCTAGAGGAGGTTACAGAGATAGGAGGGGGTGTATGACCAGATGCAAATATGAAAATGGAGACATTTGCAAGCCAGGAAGCAGAGTGGATCCAGTGTGTTTGGGCTGGGGCGTTAGGGGTGGGGAATGGGGCAGGAGGGTAGTGGTGAGTGACGGCGGTATGTGGATGGGGTGGGTGGGGGTAGCGGTGAGTGATGGCGGTATGTGGAGGGGGAGGGGGGGGGGGTAGCGGTGAGTGACGGTGGTATGTGGAGGGGTAGCAGTGAGTGACGGCGGTATGTGGATGGGGGGGGTAGCGGTGAGTGACGGCGGTATGTGGCTGGGGTGGGGGAGAATGTCTCGGGAGTGAGTTTGGAATCCGTTCCGGGGAGTGTGGAAATGGGAGAGAGCACTCACTCTAACATTTGGTCAGTGTGAACTACCCCCCTCCCCCACCGACCCTTTCCCAATTGTTTTGGCATCGTTGCAGTGTCTGCCACTCTGTCTAACTTGTGGTTGTGACAGGGAGGCCTTGGAGCTGGAGTTGAGTGTGGCGGAGAGGCGAGCATATTGCCAGGAGTTATTGGAACAGGCTCACATCCTCACCAACTCCATACAGAGCAAGAACCGGGAGTTCCAGATACTGCACCACAGACACAGCCGCATCATTGACTTCCAGACACTGGTGGTAAGCACTCTGCCTGTCCTCCGAGGTCCCTGCCCATTCCCAGGGACCATCTCCCCAGTCCGACACATGCCGGCCCCCGTTGGTGCGGCGCTCTCCCTGCACCAGCCCCCCGTCGGTATGGCTGTGTACACGCTCGGCCATCACGTCTGTGTTGTTTTTTGCCTTTGGCTACACTCTGCGTCTGGACGATGTGATATTCACTGTCAATGTCACTGAGCGCTCTCAAACTGACTCTTTACAGGACACAAAACAACATCTGATCCGAGCTTTAGTGAAAGGCAATTCATCGGCCAAGAGTCACTTGATAAAGACACAAATGGAGGTAAATCTTCCACTTCACACCGTTCACTGTGCAATCTGCCCCTCTCTCTGCACCCGGTGAGTTTACAGATGACACCAAGATTGGTGGCATGGTGGACAGTGAAGAAAGTTATCTCCGATTGCAACGGGATCTTGATCAATTGGGCCAGTGGGCTGACGAATGGCAGATGGAGTTTAATTTAGATAAATGTGTGGTGATGTATTTTGGTCGATTGAACCAGGACAGGACTTAATCAGTTAATGGTAGGGTGTTGGGGAGAGTTACAGAATAAAGAGATCTCGGGGTACAGGTTCATAACTCCTTGAAAGTGGAGTCACAGGTGGACAGAGTGGTGAAGAAGGCATTCGGCAATGCTTGGTTTCATCGGTCAGAACATTGAATACAGGAGTTGGGACGTCTTGTTGAAGTTGTACAAGACATTGGTAAGGCCACACTTGGAATACTGTGTACAGTTCTGGTCACCCTATTATAGAAAGGATATTATTAAACTAGAAAGAGTGTAGAAAAGATTTACTAGGATGTTACCGGGACTTGATGGATTGAGTTATAAGGAGAGGCTGGATAGACTGGGACTTTTTTCTCTGGAGTGAAGGAGGCTGAGGGGTGATCTTATAGAGGTCTATAAAATAATGAGGGGCACAGATCAGCGAGATAGTCAATATCTTTTCCCAAAGGTAGGGGGGAGTCTAAAACTAGAGGGTATAGGTTTAAGGTGAGAGGGGAGAGATACAAAAGGGCAATTTTTTCACACAGAGGGTGGGGAGTGTCTGGAGTAGTGGAGGCAGGTACAATATTTTCTTTACAAAGCATTTAGAGGGTTCCATGGTAAGATGGGTATAGATAGAAATGTGCCAAATGTGGGCAATTGGGACTTGCAAAGGTATTTAAAAAATAGGTGGCACAAACAAATTGAGCCGAAGGGCCTGTTTCCACGCTGCAACCCTATTTCTCTCTCTGTCTGTGTCTCTCTGTTTCCCTGTGTCTGTCATCATCAGTTGCCCTCTCCCTCCTTGTCTGTTGGTCGGTCAATGGGTCTCTCCTTGACTGGCTGGCCCTCTGATCTCAGATGGATGGAGGTGTTTAACCTGGGTAATAAAGGTTGACAGCATGGAAACAGGCCTCTTGGCCCAACTTGTCTTTGCTGCCCTTTTTAAACATCGAGCATGTCCCAGTTATCTATGTTTGGCTCATATCTCTCGATACCCAATCTTCCCCATGTAACTGTTGATGTATTTTTGTTTTTGTTGTGAATGTCACCTCCCCGATCCTCCACTGCATCCTCTCTCACTTCTTCTTTAGTTTTGCTTTCACTGATTATTGACCTTTGTTTCAAACATTCTGCTACCTTACCCTTATACCCCTCTCAGCACCTTCTTCAGTTTCTAATCCTCCCATTAACCTGGATCTGTGACAGCTCTCAGCTATCCCTGTCCCAGTCGGCTATGGCAATACGCTGTGTTGTTGTTGTAGATTGCAGCCTTTATTGAGGAGAAGGTTGGGAAGCACGAGGAGACGATCGGGACTCTAACAGAGGAACTTCACAATTCCATCAGCAGGGAGTTTGAGCTCTTTATGGCTGTCTCACTCCCCAACCTGGATCGCAGGATTGTACAGAGGTGAGTGAGGTTCCTCTGTAACAGCCATCAACTTGGAGCAGTCTTATCGGGCTGAGAGAGAATTAGCTACATCCTTACTCTCTGTCTGGATCATCACTGAAGCAGGTTCTGACCCTCCAGCTTATCCAAGGCAAAATGTTCTCCCATTCTCGTCTTTTCACATCGCTCAGCACTGAGATCAGTGCCGAGGGAGCGCCGCCCCGTCGGGGGGTCAGTGCCGAGGGAGCGCTGCCCCGTCGGGGGGTCAGTGCCGAGGGAGCGCCGCCCCGTCGGGGGGTCAGTGCCGAGGGAGCGGATTCTGTTGATGTGTTGTTGCTGGGTCCAAACTGAATGAGGTTGAATCAGTCACACACAGACTAGTGTAGAGCCGATGGGCAGAACGATCCGTGTGTATGGAATCCTGGGTTGATTTGATTTATTGTCACTATTAACAAACAGTGAAAGTATTGTTTCTTGCACACTATAGAGACAAAACATACCATAGAGAGGGAAACCAGAATATATTGTTACAGGCAGAGCAAGGGTGTAGAGATTAGCTTTTTCATTGTGGTGAATGTGGAAGTTTAGGATTTTCTCCTGTTGTGTTCAGGGAGCAGAGGGTTCCTGTCCACAAGCTATCGATTCACCGACTGGACTCCTCGTTCAACAGCCCACAGTTCTTCCGGGATCTGAAGAAGAGTTTAAATATCCCCCTCTACAAGGTAATCAGCACCCTGAGCTCAGGCACCCCGCACTCGGTTCAACTCCAAACCTGACCCAGGAGGAAAAACATCAGCAGCTAGTGACCCACACACTCACTCACAGAGATCAATTTAAACAGAGCCAAATAGAACAAAACTCAGAGAGAGAGATCGGGAGGGAATTCCCCTAAAGTGGGGGACGGGGAGAATGGTGGGGAACAGGGTGGAGTCATGGATGGGGGGGTTGGAGTCAGGAACGGGGGGAGGAGTCGGGGACGGGGGGTGTGTGGAGTCGGGACGGGGAAGGGGGTGTGGAGTTGGGGATGAGAGGGTTGTGGAGTCAGGGATGGGGGGGCGTGTGGAGTTGGGGATGGGGAAGGGGGTGTGGAGTTGGAGATGGGGGTGGGTGGAGTCGGGGAAGGGGGTGTGTGGAGTTGGGGATGGGGGGGGTGTGGAGTCAGGGGAGGGGGAAGTCAGGGACGGGGGGAGAATCGTGAGGGAGGAGTTGTGGAGTCAGGACATAGGGGCAGTGGGAATCAGTGGGAATTGGATGGTTGAGGTTGGGATTGGTCGGGTGCAGTATCCCCAGTGATCCCGACTGCAATCCCGAAGGAAGTCAGGAAGTTCTGGGTGTGGTTCACAGCACTGAGAAAATCTGGGAATGCTGGAACTGAACTCCTGCTCGCTGAGGAAACATCACCAACTCACCCAGCACTGGAGGAGGCCCTTTGGCCCATCAACCCTCTGTTGTCTCTCCAAAAGAATCAGTCCCTGTTCCCTTCTCCGCCCCGTTATGATTTTGAACAGCTCCATTGGAAATAGGAACAGGAGTAGGCCATTTGGCCCCTCCAGCCTGCTCTGTCACTCAGTAGGATCCTGGCTGATCCCGACATTCCGCATGTCCACTTTCCTGCTATTTCCCCAAAGTTCTTGTTTCTATTTACTGATCAAAAATCCATCACAGCCTTAATTATAGATATGGGCCAAATGTGGGCAATTGGGATTAGCTTAGTGGCTTAAAGAAATAGAGGCAGGGACAAGTTACAGAAAGACCTGTTTCAATGCTGTAAGCCTCTGACTGCCCCCCCCCACCCCCACCCCCATTCCGCTCCCCAGGACTGTGTCCCTCCCCCGGCTCCCTGTGACTGTGCCCCCCCCCACTTTAACAAGGAGTTCCAAAGATTCTCAACCCTCTGGGAGAAGAGACTTCTTATCTCAGTATTAAACTGGTGTTCCTTTACTCTGAGACTCTCCCCTCTGTGTGAGACTCGCCCATGAGGGAATTCTCTCAGCATTGACCCCGTTAAACCTCTGAGGAATCCTGTAAATTCCCGTGACATCCCCTCTCGTTCTGCTGAACTCCAATACTCCAATGAGCAGATTCCCAGCTGATTTAACCTTTCCTCACCGGACAATCCCTCCATCCCTGGGGATCATCCCAGTGAACCTTCTCTCAACTGCCTCTAATGAAATAATATCGTTCCTTCAATAAAGGGACAAAAACTGCTCCCAGTGCCCAGATGCACCTTGATTCAATCTTCCCCTGAATCCTCTTTGCTCTGAGGGGAATGATTCCAGCTTCTCTCTGTCTCTCTGTGTGAACAGAAGCCTCCTCATCCCTGGGAACGTTCTACTAAGTCGCCCTCAGGAACCCTGTCTGAGGTCTTGGTGACCTTTCCGAGGTATGATGGCTCACGATGGGATGGTACACTCTCACCGCTGATATGTGAGTCTCGGCGTTCCCTGTCAGAGTAATCCAGTACCTTCTCCCTACAGGCCCCCGACTATCTGCTGGAACAAGCAGCCAGTGTGAAGATGGAGACAGTGTTTGTGAGGCTGATGTTACAGAGACAGAGAGAGGCGCTGGAATTACTGCAGTGTCAGTACGAAATCACACCAGTCACCGATGCAGACGGTAAGCAAAGGTGGGGGAGGCCATTTCGCCCATCCGGCCTGTGCTAGCTCTTTGAAAGATCTCTCCAATCAGTCTTCTCTCTCTCTCCCTGTAAATTTTCCCCTTTCCAGTATTTCCCCAATTGTCCCTTTTGAAAGTTCCTATTGAATCTGCTCCCACCGCCCTTTTAGGCAGCACCTTCCAGATCACAACAAAATAAAATATATATTTCCTGTTCACCTGCAAGGAGAAATGAGGCTGTGTTTTTAACGTCTTGGGGGCAATTTTTATCCCAAAAAGTTCAAAGTGTCCATGTTACCTGATCATTTTGTGGGTGAATTTAGGTGGTTTATGGCACTCTATAACATGGAGGCTGTCAGATGTTCACACCAGCAGGAGGGGGAGTCTAACCTAAACCTGCTGGAGAGGCTGGCAGCACTGTGCTCAGGGGGCCTTTGGGCATGCGCCGATCTCCATGTACACTGGGAGATTACCCTCCCCTGTACTCAGCGCTCCCTCAGCACCGACAGTGCGGCTGGTTTGTGGAGCGGGGGATATTAATCTCGGGCTGTTGTGAGGTGCAGGTGGTGATATTGAAGCTCTGTCTTCCTTTGCTCTCTCCCCCTCTCAGCTCTGATTGGGCGGATCAGGCAGTTGAATGAGGATTGCAGTCAGACGTCCATTCCCAGAATTGTGAAACTGCTGAGTAGATGTACGCAGGCCCTGGAGTTCACTGAAGAACTGCGGATTGATGTCAATGATTGGTGAGTGATCGGCTGTTTACAAACAGCAGCAATACTGTGAGTGCCCTCGTGAGATCGAGATCCAAGCTGGGGCCTGGGTTCAAACTCTACTCCGACTAACTGGGGAAGGGGGGGGAAGAGTGTTAAATTCAGGAAATCCAGAGTTTAGTTTGTGTCACAGTCACCATTCCTAACACTATCTGAGACGTGTTTGTGGAAGGAAGTTTACTGTCCTTATCCTGCCTGTGTGTGACTCCAGACCCACAGCAATCTGCTTCACTCCCAACTGCCCTGTAAAATAGTCCAGAGAGAGAGTTCAAGGGCAATTAGATCCTTACAGAGCAACATCTGATCAGGAGAAGGCCATTCAGCACCTCTGGAATGGTCCAGACAGCACCCCGAACAGTTGCACGGGGACTGCAGGAGACGAGTGATTAAATTCAAACCAGCGATTCCTGGGAAGTGTCAGCAAAGATTTCTGCACTTTTGAGGCCAGTTTCTCACAATCTCCGAAACGTCAAAAGAATCACTGGCTCACCCAACACAGGATGAGGCTGTTCAGCCCATCTATCCCATGCTAGCTCCATGAAAGATCTCTCCATTGCTGTCCCACCGTATCCCTGTATTGATCCCCTAACTAATTGTTATGCCCCTATGCTCTCCCCCCCCACCCCTTGTAAATTTTCAGTATTTTTCCCAATTGCCCCTTTTGAAAGTTCCTATTGAATCTGCTTCCACCGCCCTTTCAAGCAGCACCTTCCAGATCACAACAACTCGCTGTGTGTCCAAAATAAAATTCTCCCCCTCTCCCCCCACCTCTGGTTCTTTTCCCGAATCCCCTCTGGTTACAGAGCCTCCTGTCACTGAAAACACTTTCTCCTCATTCCCTCCATCCAAACCTCCCTCGTGATTCTGAACTCAATTCAATCTTCCCCTGAACCTTCTCTGCTCTGAGGGGAATGATCCCAGCTTCTCCCCGTGTCCCTGTGTGAACTGAATCCCCCTCATCTTTAAGGTAAATGAGTAACACAGTGGGTTAGCACTGCTGTCTCACAGCGCCAGGGACCCGGGTTCGATTCTCGGGGTAATGGTGACACAGTGGGTTAGTACTGCTGTCTCACAGCGCCAGGGACCCGCGTTCGATTCCCGGGGTAATGGTGACACAGTGGGTTAGTACTGCTGTCTCACAGCGCCAGGGACCCGGGTTCGATTCTCGGGGGGGCACGGTGACACAGTGGGTTAGCACTGCTGTCTCACAGCGCCAGGGACCCGGGTTCGATTCCCGGGGGACACGGTGACACAGTGGGTTAGCACTGCTGTCTCACAGCGCCAGGGACCCGGGTTCGATTCCCAGGGGACACGGTGACACAGTGGGTTAGCACTGCTGTCTCACAGCGCCAGGGACCCGGGTTCGATTCCCGGGGGGACACGGTGACACAGTGGGTTAGCACTGCTGTCTCACAGCGCCAGGGACCCGGGTTCGATTCCTGGGGGGCACGGTGACACAGTGGGTTAGCACTGCTGTCTCACAGCGCCAGGGACCCGGGTTCGATTCCCGGCAGCGCGGTGACACAGTGGGTTAGCACTGCTGTCTCACAGCGCCAGGGACCCGGGTTCGATTCCCAGGGGGCACGGTGACACAGTGGGTTAGCGCTGCTGTCTCACAGTGCCAGGGACCCGGGTTCGATTCCCAGGGGGCATGGTGACACAGTGGGTTAGCGCTGCTGTCTCACAGTGCCAGGGACCCGGGTTCGATTCCCAGGGGGCATGGTGACACAGTGGGTTAGCGCTGCTGTCTCACAGTGCCAGGGACCCGGGTTCGATTCCCAGGGGGCATGGTGACACAGTGGGTTAGCGCTGCTGTCTCACAGTGCCAGGGACCCGGGTTCGATTCCCAGGGGGCATGGTGACACAGTGGGTTAGCGCTGCTGTCTCACAGTGCCAGGGACCCGGGTTCGATTCCCGGCTTCAGTCACTGTGTGCATGGAATCTACACGTTCTCCCCGTGTCTGCGTGGATTTCCTCTGGGTGCTCCGGTTTCCTCTTGCAGCCTGAAAGGTGTGCGGGTTAGAGAGATTGGCCGTGCTAAATGCGTGGGTTTATGGCGATAGGCAGAGAGGCAGGCCTGAATGGGATGGACCCTTGGCGATTGATGCAGACTCGACGGGCTGAATGGCCTCTCTCTGTACTGTAGGGTTTGTACAGGACTGTCAGTCCAGAGGTGGTTTATTGTGGGTGTGGGTGTGTTTTCACATTAGCGGGTGTTGGGATAGTGGTTTGTTTGGACCGAGGGTACGGTACTGACTGTGTGTGGGTGTTTGTAGGTGGGAACAGCCTGCCCAGTTTGTGCTGCCCTGGGTCAGAGTGCACGGACACAGCGTACAAGGATGGGTCCACAAGTGGAACGAGCTGATTCACTGGGGTCTGCTGAACTCTCAGGGAGATACACGCTCCGGCCCCCTCTGACCCAGCACACCCCGATCCCACCAGACAGAATTCAAACATGTTCTCATCACCAGCCACTCGAGCGGAACGGAACTGATCTGATCTGATTGATGAGGAACTCTTTTATATCTTTGGAAATAAAGGTGATTATTTGAAGCAGTAATCAGCTCCTTTATAAAGTCCACAAGTGTGATAATGCAAGCTCCCCCCCCCCCCCCCCCCCCCCCCCCCCCCCCCCCCCCACCAGCCCCTCGCCCAGTACCCGGCCCCCCCAGCCCCTGCCCCTCACCCAGCACCCGCCCCTCCCAGCCCTTCGCCCAGCACCGGCCACCCAGCCCTCGCCCAGCACCTGGCCCCCTCATCCAATTACCCCCGCTCCTCGCCCAGCACCCGGCCCCCCCCAGCACCTGGCCCCCTCGTCCAATTACCCCCGCCCTCGCCCAGCACCCGCACCCCATCCAAAAAATTACCCCCTTGCCCAGCACCCGCCCCTCCAGCCCCCCCCCCCTCCGCTCACTGCCTGCTGCTGATAGGATGGGATGTAACCCTGACAAACTGTCAGTGATAAAGCTTGTAAATACTCACCGGACCCAACTCCGACTGAACACCTTCCGAACCTGAACCCAATCGTATTCACTCATCGGCTCCCACAGTGTCAGATTTAAATCCTGAGCTCACCTCCTGAAGCTGTGAACTCGGAGCGAGTATCCTGACCTCTCTCTGCGCCTTGAGGATTTTCCTGTGATGTCATACCTTGTCTTTATTGAGTTTTTGTAAAGATTGATGCTCTATCTTGGTGACGGGGATATCGATGGATTTGGAATCAAGGTGAGTGAATGGATGAGAGATTTGGATGAGTTGTGACCTGGTTTAATTGTGGATAAGACCCTGAGGAAATTATTGAGTCATTGGGCAGAATGTCTCAGCAGAACTTTTGTCTGCACCAAGACCCAGCTGGCTGCTGCTCAGAAAGGCCCGTCAACTCCTTCCTACACCCCCAGAGTCTCACCCCATCTGCATGTTCCCCTCGAGTGACTGATGGGGAAGATACTCATTTCACCTCCTTTGCAAAGTTGTGTGGAGAGTTGAGGTGATTTGTCAAGGTTCACCCCAAGTGATTCTGTGATGCAGGACTCTGCTCTAGGGACTGTTCCCAGGGACAGGGACTCTGTGCTCTACGAGCTGTTCCCGAGGACGGGGACTCCGTGCTCTACGAGCTGTTCCCGAGGACGGGGACTCTGTGCTCTAGGGACTGTTCCCAGGGACAGGGACTCTGTGCTCTACGAGCTGTTCCCGAGGACGGGGACTCTGTGTTCTACGGGCTGTTCCCAGGGACGGGGACTCCGTGCTCTATGAGCTGTTCCCGAGGACGGGGACTCTGTGTTCTACGGGCTGTTCCCAGGGACGGGGACTCTGTGTACTACGGGCTGTTCCCAGGGACGGGGACTCTGTGTTCTACGGGCTGTTCCCAGGGACGGGGACTCCGTGCTCTATGAGCTGTTCCCGAGGACGGGGACTCTGTGCTCTAGGGACTGTTCCCAGGGACGGGGACTCTGTGCTCTACGAGCTGTTCCCAGGGACGGGGACTCTGTGCTCTACAGGCTGTTCCCAGGGACGGGGACTCTGTGCTCTACGGGCTGTTCCCAGGGACGGGGACTCTGTGCTCTACGGGCTGTTGCCAGGGACGGGGACTCTGTGCTCTACGGGCTGTTCCCAGGGACGGGGACTCTGTGCTCTACGGGCTGTTCCCAGGGATGGGGACTCTGTGCTCTACAGGCTGTTCCCAGGGACGGGGACTCTGTGCTCTACGGGCTGTTCCCAGGGACGGGGACTCTGTGCTCTAAGGGCTGTTCCCAGGGACGGGGACTCTGTGCTCTACGGGCTGTTCCCAGGGACGGGGACTCTGTGCTCTACGGGCTGTTCCCAGGGACGGGGACTCTGTGCTCTACGGGCTGTTCCCAGGGACGGGGACTCTGTGCTCTACGGGCTGTTCCCAGGGACGGGGACTCTGTGCTCTATGGGCTGTTCCCAGGGACGGGGACTCTGTGCTCTACGGGCTGTTCCCAGGGACGGGGACTCTGTGCTCTACGGGCTGTTCCCAGGGACGGGGACTCTGTGCTCTACGGGCTGTTCCCAGGGACGGGGACTCTGTGCTCTACGGGCTGTTCCCAGGGATGGGGACTCTGTGCTCTATGGGCTGTTCCCAGGGACGGGGACTCTGTGCTCTACGGGCTGTTCCCAGGGACGGGGACTCTGTGCTCTATGGGCTGTTCCCAGGGACGGGGACTCTGTGCTCTACGGGCTGTTCCCAGGGACGGGGACTCTGTGCTCTACGAGCTTCCCCGAGGACGGGGACTCTGTGCTCTACGGGCTGTTCCCAGGGATGGGGACTCTGTGCTCTATGGGCTGTTCCCAGGGACGGGGACTCTGTGCTCTACGGGCTGTTCCCAGGACGGGGACTCTGTGCTCTACGGGCTGTTCCCGGGACGGGACTCTGTGCTCTATGGGCTGTTCCCAGGGACGGGGACTCTGTGCTCTACGGGCTGTTCCCAGGGACGGGGACTCTGTGCTCTACGGGCTGTTCCCAGGGACGGGGACTCTGTGCTCTAGGGCTGTTCCCAGGGATGGGGACTCTGTGCTCTACGGGCTGTTCCCAGGGACGGGGACTCTGTGCTCTACGGGCTGTTCCCAAGGACGGGGACTCTGTGCTCTACGGGCTGTTCCCGAGGACGGGGACTCTGTGCTCTACGGGCTGTTCCCAGGGACGGGGACTCTGTGCTCTACGGGCTGGGGACGGGGACACCCACCAAGATGAACATCAACTGCTGCTGGAGGGTCATCAACTTGGTGAAAGACACTCGTGGTCTGCCTGGAACCCGCTAGTTGTCTGATTTGACAGACTTGTCCCTGACCCAGACACTCCAGGATCCATCCAGGACCACATGCTGAGGAATGCACTAACATTCAGGCTACCACAGAGGCGCAATAGGTGACGGTCATTAAATCCCACCATTACTGACTGAGAGGCTGGAAACTGCAGATATCAGGAAATGTTTAAAAGCAGTGGAATTATAGATCATGACACAGATGCTGAAATCGGCCTGGTTACGCATACGCCACAGGTTAGATTTAACAGGGGTCGCACTACAGGAATCTAAGCAACATTAAGAAATGGTGTTAAGTTAGAAGATGGACCATGATCTAACTGGATAGTAGAACAGATTTGAGGGGCTGAATGGCCTACTCCTGTTTCAAGGAATTGCTGCATTGATATGATGGTTATTCACCTCATCAAAGATCAACAATGGGTTCCCTTCTTGTTCCAAAAATTCTCTGAATTTGTTCCTCAGTTCCAACATCCGATTTTAAAACATTTCCACGGCACATCCAGCGAACCTCTGAGTGCAGAATTAGACATTGATATTTTTGATTCTGTATCTTTGCAGAGTTGAGCCAATAACTTTTGTGGTTTTGCTTTGATGGAATTCACAATGTGCACATCTGATCTAGAACCAACTTCAAATCAGCTACAAGGCTCTTGGTGATTAATGCCTCTCTGTAAAAAAGTGAGTGGATGTTAAATCTGGACTTTTCTGTTTGATGAGTGCCGCCAAATCTCTCGCATTTGCTTTCTGGCATTCCGTCCGTACAAATTCCAGTACAAGAATCCCATGAGTTCTCAATTTTTTCCAAATACTCAGACAAGGTTTGGAAAATATTTTGTCCTCTGCTATTTTTTTCAGCTTCCGTATAAAATAGAAACTGTAAGATTATTTTGTCATTATCTGCTATCGAGTAGTAACTGTGTTTTTCCACTAATGTCGCTCAATTCATCAGCTTGAATGGCAAATGTAGAATTCTTCATACTTTCGGGATATTAGCTGGCGAATCAACTCTTCTTCTGTGAATTGTATTATTAGACAGAGAAATTTCCATAATTTCTCTCTCAGCATCATCACCCGAACATTTTCACAATCAAACTGCAAGTAGATTGAAATAATTTTCCAGCTATTGTGTGTGGTTTCTGTCTGTTGAGTAATTAATTCAGCCTTTCAAAATATTGAACATCCCCGTTTGCCAGATTTCCGTGTCTCTTCATCTTGCTTGGGACCATGTTGGAATTGGAAAGTTTCTCACCACAGATCAAAGCCATGGGCCGAGGTACATTTTCATCTGCAGTCCGTGTGAAACCGAGACTCAGATAGCTGTCCGTATACTGTTGACAAACTGTTTTTTGGAAGTTTGCTTGGGCCTGATACTGGTGTAGAATTAAACGACTTCTTCAGCACTCTGTTCAAACGGTGATTCTGGATTACAAGATGGACTCAGATCATCCACAGCATCACTTGGTGCTCTTGCTCTCACTTCGGAAAAATATCTATTTGTGATTTGCAAATTAAAAATTATTATAATTTAATACCAAATGTGATGATAACACACTATACCATATTGCACTTAACACAAAGAGAGAGAGCATAAAATCTGGAAACTCCCACAGGTTTCTATATATGAATGCTTAAATGTTTCTTTGATTGTTCTTGAATCTTCCCACCATACTTGCCATCCTCTCTCGCCACACCACTGTGTGCGCTGTACCTTTTGGGAACCATTAATCTAGCTGATCTGTGCCCCTCGTTATTTTATAGATCTCTATAAGATCACCCCTCAGCCTCCTACGCTCCTGAGAAAAAAGTCCCAGTCTATCCAGTCTCTCCTTATAACTCAATCCATCAAGTCCCGGTAACATCCTAGTAAATCTTTTCTGTGCTCTTTCTAGTTTAATAATATCCTTTCTATAATAGGGTGACCAGAATTGTACACAGTATTCCAAGTGTGGCCTTACCAATGTCTTGTACAACTTCAACAAGACGTCCCAACTCCTGTATTCAATGTTCTGACCGATGAAACCAAGCATGCCGAATGCCTTCTTCACCACTCTGTCCACCTGTGACTCCACTTTCAAGGAGCTATGAACCTGTACCCCGAGATCTCTTTGTTCTGTAACTCTCCCCAATGCCCTACCATTAACTGAGTAAGTCCTGCCCTGGTTCAATCGACCAAAATACATCACCTCACATTTATCTAAATTAAACTCCATCTGCCATTCGTCAGCCCACTGGCCCCAATTGATCAAGATCCCGTTGCAATCGGAGATAACTTTCTTCATTGTCCACTTTGCCGCCAATCTTGGTGTCATCTACAAACTTACTAACCATGCCTCCTATATTCTCATCCAAATCATTAATATAAATGACAAATAACAGTGGGCCCAGCACTGATCCCTGAGGCACACCGCTGGTCACAGGCCTCCAGTTTGAAAAATAACTCTCTACAACCACCCTCTGGCTTCTGTCAAGAAGCCAATTTTGAATCCATTTCGATCCCTTACCCTGGATCCTGTGAGATTTAACCTTATGCAACAACCTGCCATGCGGTACCTTGTCAAAGGCTTTGCTAAAGCCCATGTAGACAACATCAACTGCACTGCCCTCATCTACCTTCTTGGTTACCCCTTCAAAAAACTCTTAAATTTGTGAGACATGATTTTCCACTCACAAAGCCATGCTGACTGTCCCTAATCAGTGTCTGTGTCTCTAAATGCCTGTAGATTCTGTCTCTCAAAATATCTTCCAACAATTTACCCACCACAGATGTGAGGCTCACTGGCCTGTAGTTCCCAGGCTTTTCCCTGCAGCCCCTTTTTAAACAAAGACACAACATTTGCCCCTCTCCAATCTTCAGGCTCCTCACCCATGACTATCAATGATTCAAATATCTCTGTTAGGGGACCCACAATTTCCTCCCTAGCCTCCCACTGTGTCCTGGATGCACTTCATCAGGTCCTGGGGATTTATCTACCTTGATGTGCTTTAAGATTTCAAGCACCTCCTTCTCTGTAATATGTCCACTCCTCAAAACATCACTGTTTATTTCCCCAGGTTCCTGAACATCCTTGCTTCTCTCAACAGTAAATACTGATGAGAAATATTCATTTAGAATCTCACCCATCTCTTGTGGATCCGCACATAAATGACCTTGTTGATCATTAAGGGACCCTACTCTCTCCCCTGTTACTCTTTTACCCTTTATGTATTTGTAGAAACTCTTTGTTTTGGCAGATAGGGCAAAGGAGAATCCAATCCCATGTCCCCTTTTTGCTCTCCTGATTTCTCTCTCAACTCTACTCCTACACCCACTACACTCTTCAAGAGATTCACTTGATCCCAGCTGCCTATACATGTCGTGTGCCTCTTCTTCGTGACTCAATATCCAAGTCGTTCAGTGAAGGAAACGCACCACCTCCCCCCCACCCACCTCCACAAGCAGCAGACAGGCCCTTCCCCCCCCCCCTCCACAGAGCAGAGGAGGGGCCCCCTCTGCCTCACGGGGAACAGAGGTCATCTCATATTGAGGGGTTGCGAGAGATCTGGAGAGGTGAGGTGTGTTTTTTCTGGCCTGGGAGTGTGGTGTGTGGGGGGGGAGGGGGGGAGGGGTGGAGGTGGATGTGGAAATAACCTCATGAAGTCAGGACATTTTAAGAATACATTGAGACACCATGACTCTGGTTATAGACATAAAGATAGGAGCAGGACGAGGCCATTTGAACTCAATAGCCTCATCCCCCTTACTCTCCTTAATCTTTGATCCCATTTGCTCCCAAGTGCTATATCCAACTGCCTCCTGAATACATTCAATGTTTTGGCATCAACTCCTTCCTGTGGTAATGAACTCCACAGGCTCACCAGGTGAAGGAATATCTCCTCACCTCTGTCCTAAATGGTCTACCCCCAATCCTTAGACTGTGCTCCCTCCCTGCTTCTGGACTCCCCCTATCATTGGGAACAACCTCCCTGCATCTACCCTGTCTAATCCTGTTACAATTTTATAAGTCTATGGGATTCTTCACTCCAGTCCCTCCCCATTTCTTCTTGTACCTATTCTTGCTCCTGAAAATTTTCAGACATCTTCTCATTAGAAGACTGTGAAAATCCTGACAAAAGAAGCAGCATTAGTAAAACATCTCAGGATGTTTCTCAGGAGTGTACATTGGATAAAGTTTAATACCGAGCTATGTAGCAACAACACCTTTTCCACGATCGTCCTCAATACTGGTGCCCCATAAGGCTGTATTTTCAACCCTCTACTATACTCCTTGTACACCTGTGACCATACGGCCAAATCCCTCTCCAACTTGCTGACAACACCATCGTAGTGGGTCAGATCTCAAACAATGATGAGACAGAGTACAGGAATGAGATCGAGAATCTGGTGAACTGGTGCAGCAACAATAATCTCAAAGGAGAATATTCCTCTGTCTATGTCAACGGGGACAAAGTAGAAAGGGTCAAGAGCTTCAAGTTTTTTGCTGTCCATATCATCAACAACCTGTCTGGTCCCCCACGCCAACAGGCTGGAGGAAGTTACAGAGATAGGGAGGGGGTGTAGAGATCCTGGGGTTGATGGTTTACTGTGAGTTTCTCACCGACAGGAAACATCAATAATCCCGAATTATAGCTCAGGGCGAACAAAGAAAATTCCAGCGCAGGAACAGGCCCTTCGGTCCCTCCAATCCTGCACCGACCATGCTACCCCGATTGAACTAAAACCCTCTACCCTTCCGGGGACCATATCCCTCTATTCCCATCCTATTCATGGATTTGTCCAGACTCCCCTTAAAAATCACTATCTTATCCCCTTCCACTCCCTCCCCCGGCAGTAAGTTCCAGGCACCCACCACCCTCTGTGTAAAAAATCTGCCTCATACATCTCCTTTAAACATTGCCCCTCACACCTTAAACCTGTGCCCCCGAGTCATTGACTCTCCCACCCTGGGGAAAAGCTTCTGACTATCCACTCTGTCCGTGCCTCTCATAATCTTGTAGACTTCTATCAGGTCTCCCCTCAACCTCCGTCACTCCAGTGAGAACAAATCAAGTTTCTTCAACCTCTCCTCATTGCTAATGCCCTCTGTACCAGGATAACATCCTGTTAAATCTCTTCTGTCCCCTCTCCAAAACCTCCACGTGCTTCTGGTAGTGTGGTGACCCAGAATTGAACACTATATTCCAAGTTCGGCCTCACTAAGATTCTATAAAGCTGCAACATGATTTGCCAATTTTTAAACTCAGTGCCCCGACCAATGAAGGCAACCATACCGTATGCCTTCCTGAGTTCCTTCTCCACCTGCATTGCCACTTTCAGTGACTTGTGTACCTGTACATCCAGATCCCTCTGCCTATCAATACTCTTAAAAGTTCTGCTATTTACTGTATATTTCCCTACCCAGGGGCGTGTCCTTGGGGAGTCTGCAATCCCTCCTCCTGGCCACCGAGGGCGGTGTGGATGGGGAGCTTGCAGTATCTCGTCCTGGCCACCCGGGGCGGTATCCTTGAGGAGCCTGCAGTGTCTCCTCCATGCCTGAGGGTGGTGGTGTCCTTGTGGAGCCTGCAATCTCTCCTCCTGGCCACCTGGGGATTGTGGATGGGGAGTCTGTAGTCCTTCCTCCCGAGCAGCAGGGGCAGAGTGGACGGGAAGCCTGCAGTCTCCTTTCGGGTGACTGTATGGACGGGGAGCCTCCAGAGATCGCGTTTCCTGAGAACCGACATATCTTCATCTAGGCCGCGAGAGGACGCTAGAGATGGGAAGACTACTTTCAGCTGCTGCCCTACAGATGGCGCTGTATTTCTGTCGGTGGCTCTGTGGGTCAGGCTGATGCAGTTTCTCCTCCAATGCACCAAATGGCGTTGTGCATGAACGGGTTGTCACTCGGTGACGTTGCGTGTGTGCTGTGTGAGGCTGCTCCTCCAGTTCTTTGGGTGGCGCTGCAGTTGGGGAGGCTGTCATTCCACCTCCATCCCTCTCAGTGGCGCTGTAGTTGGGGAGGCTGTCATTCCACCTCCATCCCTCTCAGTGGCGCTGTAGTTGGGGAGGCTGTCATTCCACCTCCATCCTTCAGTGGCGCTGCAGTTGGGGAGGCTGTCATTCCACCTCAGTCCTGTGGGTGGGCTGGGTGCAGTTGCTCTTCCCAGGCTCTAGGGCGGCAGTGCAGCGGGAGAGGCGGAAGTCCTAGGCCCCAGTCTAAAGGCACGTGTGGCAGTGTGACCTCCTGATCCAGCAGCACAGACTGGAAGAGAATCAGCAGCAACATGAGGCCAGGTAGGAGAGAGACACAGAATCACACCAACCAGCCCACTATATTACTGCAATCTCTCTGTATCTAACCCCGTGCTGTACCTGTCCTGGGAGTGTTTGATGGGGACAGTGTAGAGGGAGCTTTACTCTGTATCTAACCCGTGCTGTACCTGTCCTGGGAGTGTTTGATGGGGACAGTGTAGAGGAGCTTTACTCTGTATCTAACCCCATGCTGCACCTGTCCTTGGAGTGTTTGATGGGGAGACAGTATAGAAGGAGCTTTACTCTGTATCTAACCCGTGCTGTACCTGTCCTGGGAGTGTTTGATGGGGACAGTGTAGAGGGAGCTTTACTCTGTATCTAACCCCGTGCTGTACCTGTCCTGGGAGTGTTTGATGGGGGACAGTGTAGAGGGAACTTTACTCTGTATCTAACCCCGTGCTGTACCTGTCCTGGGAGTGTTTGATGGGGGGACAGTGTAGAGGGAGCTTTACTCTGTATCTAACCCCGTGCTGTACCTGTCCTGGGAATGTTTGATGGGGGGACAGTGTAGGGGGAGCTTTACTCTGTATCTAACCCCGTGCTGTACCTGTCCTGGGAGTGTTTGATGGGGGACAGTGTAGAAGGAGCTTTACTCTGTATCTAACCCCGTGCTGTACCTGTCCTGGGAGTGTTTGATGGGGGACAGTGTAGAGGGAGCTTTACTGTGTATCTAACCCCGTGCTGTACCTGTCCTGGGAGTGTTTGATGGGGGAACAGTGTAGAGGGAACTTTACTCTGTATCTAACCCCGTGCTGTACCTGTCCTGGGAGTGTTTGATGGGGGGACAGTGTAGAGGGAGCTTTACTCTGTATCTAACCCTGTGCTGTCCCTGTCCTGTGAGCGTTTGATGGGAGACAGTGTAGAGGGAGCTTTACTCTGTATCTAACCCTGTGCTGTACCTGTCCTGGGAATGTTTGATGGGGACAGTGTAGAGGGAGCTTTAATCTGTATCTAACCCTGTGCTGTACTTGTCCTGGGAGTGTTTGATGGGGACAGTGTAGAGGGAGCTTTAATCTGTATCTAACCCCGTGCTGTCCCTGTTCTGGGAGTGTTTAATGGGGACAGTGTAGAGGGAGCTTTACTCTATATTGGGTCACTGTGTGGAATTTGCACATTCTCCCCATGTATGGGTACTCCCACAGTTCAAAAATGTGCCACGCTGAATGGACCCTAGCGTTGGGGTTAGCAAATGCATGGAATTACAAGGATAGCGCCGAGGTGGAATTGTGCTTGGTGCAGATATGATGGGATGAATGGCCTGCTTTCTGCACTGTAGGGATTTCCTGAAAGGACCCTTGCATCCCGGACATTCTCTC
This sequence comes from Sphyrna mokarran, assembly GCA_024679065.1. Classification (NCBI taxonomy): domain Eukaryota; kingdom Metazoa; phylum Chordata; class Chondrichthyes; order Carcharhiniformes; family Carcharhinidae; genus Sphyrna; species Sphyrna mokarran. The sequence goes on along the minus strand of JAGIQG010000016.1, from coordinate 644,690 downwards.
TTCCACCTTCTGTCAGAAAATATGTTACAATAGACTCGACAACAATTCATTTTCCTCTACACCATATCTGTAACTGTATTCTGCATCCTTTCTTTATTCTAATTGATTTATTAATGTCACAGGTATTGGGACACTGAAAAATATTATTTCTTACATACTATACAAACGAAGCATACTATTCATAGAATACATAGGGAGAAGGAAAGGAGAGAGTGCAGAATGTAGTGTTACAGTCATAGCTCGAGTGCTCGAGAAAGAACGACTTAATATAAGGTAGATACAGTCGAAAATCTGATAGCAAAAGGGAAGAAACTGTTCTTGAGTCGTTTGGTATTTGACCTCAGAGTTTGTATCTTTTTCCCCAAAGGAAGTCGGTGGAAGAGAGAACATCTGGGAGGTCCTTGATTATATTGGCTGCTTTGCCGAGGCAGCAGGAAGTGTAGACAGAGTTAATGGATGGGAGGCTGGTTTGTGTGATAGATTGTCTGCTCACAGCTGTCTGTAGTTTGTCTTCTTTCCTTCTCTCCAATATAGTTTATGAATGGTATGCTTTGTCTGTATAGTGTGCAAGAAAGAATACTTGTCCGCGCATCCCAGTACATGTGATAGTAATAAATCAATTAACTTTAACCCCGTGCTGTGTCTGTCCTGGGATTATGAGAAGTCAGCATGGAGATGTGTGGTTTGAGTACCAAGCTGAATTGATTTGAATTCCTCTTTGTTGTGTTATTAGCTGCGCGGGTTGACTAACCCCTACTGAACGGTGCCAACCTCACACCCTGCCTTTCTTTGGGAAAAATAGCGAATGCCTGGAACTCGCTGCCAGGGGAGGTGGTGGAAACGAATATGATAGTGACTTTTACTGGGCATCTTAACAAATACATGAATAGAAGGGGAATGGAAGGATGTGGAGGGCAGCATGGTCAGTGCAGGCTTGGAGGGCTGAAGGGCCTGTCCCTATGCTGGAATTTTCTTTGTTCCTTGTTCCATGTGTTATCACTGCTGTTTGTGGGAGCTTGCTGTGCACATATTGGCTATTGGGTTTGCCACAATACAACTGGAACAACAACTCCACGTCAGATGTCGTGCACTAACTGTAAACACTTTGGCCTATCCTGTGATTATGCTGTCAAAATGGACACTCTCTTTCCCCTGCTCACAAATGGACGGCGCCAGTCATTATTTAAACGGTAACTCACTATTTTCTCTTTGTTTTACAGGGTTTTCTCCGCGTGGTGGAGGAAGGGGGGGTTTCGGCGATCGAGGAGGACGAGGGGGTTTCAGAGGACGGGGTGGATTTGGTGACAGGGGCGGTCGAGGTATGTGCTGCCCCATCAAATCTGTATTTTCAATTGCAGTTGTGTGTAGCATCCAGATACATGTCACAGGGTCATAGCGAGCAAGGCCATTCAGTCCACCATGCTTGTACTAGTCTCTTAAAAGATCTGTCTAATCAGTGTTTCCTCCTGTCTATATCCTTGCAAATGTTCCCTCTTCTCCTTTTGAAAGTTCCTATTGAATCTGCTTCCGCCGACCTTTCAGGCAGCGCCTCCCAGATCACAACAACTCGCTGTGTGTCCAAAATAAAATTCTCATCTCCCCTCTCTGATTCTTTTCCTGATTTTCTTTAATCTATGTCCCCTCTGGTTACTGAGCTCCTGTCACTGGAAACACTTTCTCCTCATTCACTCTATCCAAACCTCTCCCTCTCCCTTGTGATTCTGAATGCCTCGATTCAATCTCCCCGTTACCCCAGTCCGAAAGATGTGCTGGTTAGGTGGATTTGCTGTGCTAAATTCTTCCTCAGTGTACCCAAACACTGGAGTGTGGCGGCTAGGGCATTTTCACAATAACTTAATTTCATTGTTAATGTAAGCCTTGTTTGTGATTGATATTTAAAGTATTAAATAAATAAACTTTTGTCTGAGGCCCTGACATCCTTCACCAGATATGTGGAGCTGAGATTTGGGCACACTGCTCCACCCGGGGTTTTGTAAATGTTCAGCCGAGTTGGTACTCGGAAAGACAAAAAGCTCAAAGAGATGGAACTGATAGAAGCACACTGAGGAAGGAGCTGGTCGAGGGAGATTGGAGTGGAATCAGTGCAGGTGGGAATTAGGAACATAGGAATTGGGAGCAGAAGTTGGCACTTGCTGCCCTTTGAGCTTGCTCTGCCATTCAATCAGATCATGGCTGATCGCTCCCTGGTCTCAAATCCACCTCCCCTTAACCCGGAATTAGGAACAGCAAGTGTCAGACAACACTGGTAGTTTGTACACCCATTGATGGCAGTTATACCATTACTCAGAGCATTACACAAGGAATTCTTGGACTCTGAACAAAGGAAATTAATATGTGTGAGGGATTTTGCACGTCATGTAATCAAAGTGGTGAGTGGGGTCTGGAAGATGGGTTTTAGTGACAGTTTCCTGAAGCAATGCATTAGTGGAATGAGATGGGGATTGAACTGTCTTAGAGCTAATATTGTACACATAGTCAATATCTATTCCCAAACGTAGGGGAGTCTAAAACTAGAGGGTATCGGTTTAAATGAGAGGAGAGACGTACAAAAGTGTCCAGAGGGGTAGTTTTTTCACACAGAGGGTGGTGAGTGTCTGGAACAAGCTCCCAGAGGCAGTAGTAGAGGTGGGTACAATTTTGTCTTTTAAAATGTCTTTCAACAGTTACTTCTATACGTTGGATATAGAGAGATGTGGGCCAAACGTGGACAATTGGGACTAGTTTAGTGGTTAAAATTTGTTTCCATGCATTATGTTTCTATAATTGGTTATATTATAGTAAAAGATCCAGTGGGAAATAGTGATTATAATATCACTGAATTCCATGTTTGGTTTGAAAATGACATACTCCAATAGCAAACAAAAATCTTAAACTAAAAACCACCAGTTGCCTTGGTTTGAGGGAACACTGATGAAGTTTGATCGGGTAAATAGACTAAAAATATGGAGGAAAAGCCCACTGTGGTTCACTCAAAGTTAAGAATAGTATTAGATTAAATGATGCACAGAAACAGCAGCTAGTCTGATAACTAGGGGTGTTTTGGGAAACAACTCGTAACCACCAAAAATTGATAAAGGGAGAAAGAGACTATGAGTAAATCAGCCTGAATTATGAAAGCAAGCATGTAAGAGCTTTTATAATTATAGAAAAAGAGAATAGCTAAAGTAATATTGTTCTGTTCAAATCAGAGACAGGAAAAATTATCAAGGGGAATGAGGAAATGGCAGAGGCATTGAACAAATGTTTTGTCTTCACAGTTGAAAACAGCAGAAGTAGATGGTAACCTAGGGGATAAAAAGAGTGAGGAAACTAATATCAGCAAAGTACTGGAGAAACTTAGGGACTAAAATCCAACAGATCCCCAGAGCGTAATGAGACGGTCAATGTGTCAGTTGTGATTTTCCAAAATTCCTTACATTCAAGAATGGTCTCACTAGATTGGAAGTTGGCAAATGTTACTCAAGAAAGGAAGAAAATAGAAAACTAGGAACTGTAGGTCAGTTAGAGTAACAACAGTTGTTGAGAAAATGCTACAATCTATTGTTTAGGAATTCTTAGCACTTGGAAAAACATAGTATGATCAGGAGAACGCCACAAGGGAAATCTTCTTTGACGGATCTTTTGAGGATGCAACTGGCAGGGTAGATAAAGGGGAACCAGTAGATGTAGCACAGTTGGATTTCCAAAAGGCCTTTGATGTGGTACCATACAAAACTTTAATAAGCAAGAATGGTTCCAGGGATGAGAAGATTCAGATATATGGGGAAATTGGAAAGGTTGGGAATGTTCTCCTTGGAGAAAGGAGATTTGATTGAGATGTTCAAAATCCATGAGGGCGGCGGTCAGAGAGAGAGAGACTGTTCCCACTCGTAAAAGGATTGAGAATGAAGGAAGGCCCTGATTTGCAAAAGAAGCAAATGTGATGAGAGAGAGAACTTTTCACCCAGTGAGTGGTTGGGTTCTGGAATTGACTGCTTGGAAGTGTGGTGGAGGCAGCCTCAAATATGTGCAGGGGAATGGCACCAAGTTATGATGCATGTTTGAAGGGAGAAAGTACAGACATGATGGACCCAGTGGGCTCCTTCTGCACAACAATTCTGTGATTTCTGAAGGATTCCTGGAATTGGGTGGGGGGGTGGGGGTTAATGTATTAACATTAATAAAGGATCGGTAAATGGACAGGAAGCAGAGTGGGGATAAAAGGGAACTTTTCATATTGGCAGACAGTGAATAGTGGCATGCAGCAAGGTTCAGTGCTAGGTCATCAGCTATTTACAATCTATTAACGTCTTTGATTCAATGAGTATCTAAGTTTGCTGTTGATACCTTTCCACCTAGCTTTGTAAGCTGTGGGGAGGACACAAACTGCAAAAAGATATAGACAGGTTGAGTGAATGGGCAACAAGGTGGCAGCTGGGATATAATGTGGGGAAAACATGAAGCTATTTACCTTTGGTAAGAATAAAAAAGGCAAAATTATTTTAAGAGATGTGGAAGTTGTAAGTATTGATGTTCGAAGAGACTTGTGCATGTTTGTACAAGAAAGGCAGAAAGAGAGCACGCAGGTGGAGCAAATAATTCAGAAGGCAATAGTAGATTGACCTTTATTGTGAGGGGATTGGAGTGCAGGAATAAAGGAAACTTCCTCCAGTTGGACAGAGTTTTGGTTAGATCTGTGTGCAGTTTTGGTTTCCATAATTAAGGATGGGGATTGGACGTGGTAACAGCAAAACTTTGCTCGATGAATGAGGGGGTTATGCTATGATGACAAATGCAATTTACTCAGCTCATTTTCTCTGAATTGAGAGGCAATCTGATTGAAATTAGAGAATGCTGACCAGAGCAGCCACATAGAGATTCCTGACCAGTGGAAACTAAAACACATGAAGCTCCGTCTCTGGACACACTACTGGTTGTGAATCTTTGGAATTCTCGACCTCGGAGGGGGAAAGGTGTGAATCAGAGGTAGGCTGTTCGAGCCTGCTCCGCCAATTAATAAGATTCTGACAAGTCTGGTTGTGACCTCGGTTTCACACTCCCACTTTATCCCAATAACCTTTCATCCCCTTACTCATCATCAAAAATCTATCTAGTTACCTCCATCTTTAAAATATTCAAGAACTTTCTGAGAAAGATCTTAACAATCAGCAAAAATCCTCCTCATCTGTCCTAAATTGCCCACTGACTACGTTCTTATCTCTATCTCTTTTGTAGCCTCCTTACGTCCTCCTCACAATTTACTTTCCTAGCTTTTAGTCATCAGCAATTTGACCACCAGCCCTTCAATCCCTCCAGCCAAGTCATTGATATAAACTGTGAAAAAGTTGAGATGCCAGCGCTGATCCCTGTGGCACACCACTCATCACACTCTGCCAATCAGTAAAGAAACATTTATACCAACTGTTTCCTGTTAGTTAACCGTTCTTCAATCCATACCGATATTGTCTCCCTGAACTGAGTGTTTGTTTTCCACAATAATGTTCAATGTGGTGTCTGATCAGGTGCTCACATCCACCAGTTCCCCTTCATCCACAGCACACATTACTTCCCAGAGATCTTCAATAAATTGATTAAGCGTGATTTCTCTTTCACAAAGCCATGTTGAGTCTGCCTGATTACATTGAGCTATAACATCTGCTATAACATCTTTTTTAATCTTTTCCTTATGATAGATGTTAGACTAACTGGCTTTTCTTCTCCTCCCTTTCCAATCTAATGGAACCTTCCCTGAGTCCAGAGAATTTTGGAAAATGAATATCAATACATCAACAATCTCTTTAGCCATTGTAAGACTCTAAGATAAAACTGATTAGGATTTGTCAGTCCCGAGACCCAATAACTTGCTCAGTACCACTTCTCTGACGCTTGTAATTTTCCTGAGTTCTTCCCTGCCTCTGTTTCCTGATTTATAGCATTTTCTGAGATGTTACGGATATCCATAGTGAAGACCAATTAAAATATCTCTTTATATCATTAGTTATGTCCTTATTTTCCATGATTAACTCACTAGATTCACTTTCTAAAGACCAGCTCTCACTTTGACTCCTTTTTTTAAATAGAAACTCTCACTTTCCATCTTTTAGTTTTCTAGCTATCTTTCTTTCGTATGTTGAGTTTTTCCTTCCTGATCAGTTTCTTGGATGTTCTTTGCTGCTATTTATATTGTGTCCCCTGTGCCCCTTCCCAGTTCCCATCGCTCTGCCATTGGCAAACATGCATTCAGCTGCCTAGCGGGCCCCATGCTCTGGAATTCACTCCCTAACCCTCTCCGCCTCTCTCTTGTCCTTAAAAAGCAGCATCTTTGAGCTTCTGGGTTCCCTGTGTCCAATATCCCCTTATGAGGGTGACCATTGAATGTTTTAATCATTGTTTTTCCAGTGGCTTTGGGGTGTCTTGTTACAGTTCAGGGACTGTCTTGACTGAATCTGCTTCCCCTGTTGCCTAAAGGTGGTGGTTTCAAGTCCCCCGGAGGCCGTGGAGGGGGATTCCGAGGTCGGGGTGGTGGGAGAGGAGGCGGGCGTGGAGGAAAAGGAGGATTCCGAAGTGGAGCCAAGGTGACTGTGGAGCCACATAGACACGAAGGTGAGTGGCGCTGAGCTCCACGACTCTGATCTTTGTTACGTGGGGTGGGGGGAGAGTTGGAAATAGCAGCCAGTCAGGTGGTATTTGTGGAGAGAGAGTGAGAGATAATGGTTAACATTTCAGGTCAGTGACCACAGGTATGGATTTTAACTGATACACCACATGTGAGTGGAGGGGTGTAAAGGGGGTGGGGATTCAGTGATGACAGGAACAAATGGAAGATAGATCTGTGTATAACAGAGTGGGAGTGATGGTCCTGATCGTGGGCTGACAGTCACGTCTGTGTTTGTGGGATCTTGCTTTGCGTGGATTGGTGACTGTTTCTCCTACGTTACAGATGAGGTCTTTGGCTGCTTGCTGGCGCTCTGAGGTAGTGCTGGGGTGGGTTGGGATCAGTGACCTGACCGTTTGTTTTCTGTTCAGGAGTGTTTATATGCCGTGGCAAAGAGGATGCCTTGGTGACAAAGAACATGGTTCCAGGAGAGTCTGTATACGGGGAGAAGAGGATTGGCGTGGAGGTAAGACTCCCTTTATTGTACTGTCTGCCATACAGAAGGGTTTGACTTTCGAGATACTGTACAGACAGCAAAATGCTGCTAATACTGCATTCATAGAATAGCTATAGTGAAGGAGGTCATTTAGTCTATCATCTCTGTGTTAGCCCTTTGCAAGAGCAACTCCAATTCTGAACTGGTTCCCTTTTAGGAAAGACTCAATTGAATCTGCCTCCCCACACTCTCGGGCAGTGTGTAACTCATCTTAATCACTCGCTAGGTGAAAACATTTCTCTTTAAATCTTCTCTCCCTTCTACCAATCAATTATCTTCGATCTGTTCCCCTTCACCACCCTGCCCCGGCCATTCCCAACTGGAAGAGTTTTTCCCTCTTGGCTCTGTCTCGGATGCCCCCTTGTGATTTCGAACTCCTCCATCAAATCCCAGGAGAACATTCCCAACCCCTCCAATCCATTCACAGAACTGAAGTTCCTCATCTCAGGAAGGATTCTGGCAAAACTTTTCTGCTCTCTCTCTGCAATGTCTTCATATCCTTCCTAAAGCATGGAATCCAGAAATGGTGCTGAGCCGTTGTTTTATATGGGCTGTCATATCTTCCTTGCTCTTGTATCCTATGCCCTGCTTAATAAAGTCTTGGATGCTGTTTGCTTTAATTGCTCTCTCCATCTGTCCTGCCACCTTCTGTGATTTATGTACATGTATACCGAGATGGCTTCTGCACCCCCTTTAAAATTGTAATCTTTAATTCCAAATTATAGTAACGTAGGGCCATTCAACCCCTCGAGTTTGCTCCTCTGTTCAGTATGATGATCTGTGGTCTAACTCCATGTACCTACCCTATGCCCAAACTCCCTGAGATTCCTGCTCTATCTCTAACAATTGAAGCATTGTCCACCGGCATTTGAGAAGGGAGTTCCAAAACTCCCGCACTCTGTGTACAAGTGTTTCTAACATCTCTCCTGTAAGGCTTGGAAGAATCTTTAGATCATGGGCCCTGATTCTACAGCCTTCAACCACTGGAAACAGTCTATTCGTCCATACCTTCCCTGTAGGTATTTTGCAGACTTTATTAGATCACCGCTCAACCTTCTGAATTCGAGAGAATAAAGGCTTAACTTATCTAATCTCTCCTCGTAACTTAACCCCTGAAGTTGAGGTATTGTTTTTGTAAACCTGCACTGAACTCCCTCCAAGGCAAAAACATCCTAAGATATGGTGTCTGTACCTGCTCGCAGAATTCTGAATGGGATCTAATCTGGGTTTTGTACAACTGCAACATAACATCTGCATCCCTACACTGCAGTCCTTTTGATATGAAAGCAGATTCCATTGGACTTGTGCCTGCCTTGACTATTCTCTGCAACTCTTTGTGGCATTTTAAAGAGCTATGCACCTGAACCCTCAAATCTCATTGCATGTCTGCTGAATTTAACTTTGTGACTTCTTAAAAAAGCATCCTGATCTTTCCTTTCTTGATCTGAAGTGGATAATCTCACAGCTGAGGGTGGCACAGTGGTTAACATTGCTGCCTCACAGCATTAGGGACCAGGTTCAATTCCCAGCTTGGGTCACTGTCTGCGAGGTCTGCACATTCTCCCCAGTCTGCATGGGTTTCCTCCAGGTGCTCTAGTTTCCTCCCACAGTCTGAAAGATGCACTGGTTAGGTGCATTGGCCGTGTTAAATTAAGTCTAGTGTTAGGGGCATTAGCGGGGTAAATATGACGGCTAACGGAAATAGGCCCTGGATGGGATTGTGGTCAGTACAGATTCGATGGACTAAATGGCCCCCTTCTGCACAGTAGGGATTCTTTGACTAGGGTCGGTCATGCACCATACAACTGGGCTTAATTCTCTTGGTTCTTGCCGTGTCCTAGGGTGGAAGCAAGGTGAAAAATTCCAGAGCATCGACCCTCACCTTGCTTCCCGGTGCTGATCTCAAGTACTGGATTCTAACAGAGGGTTCAGTGGCTAAGCTCGATGCTTCAGCTGGGTGCTGCTCCCAGCGGTGTGGGAGGCTGAGGTCACAGAAAGTAGTACCCAAAGCAAGCTGGATGTGTGTGGTTTTCCACGTACAATTGACGGTGGTTTTGCTTTTTTTAAATTTCGCAGGAAGCAGATACAAAGATCGAGTACAGAGCTTGGAACCCATTCCGGTCGAAGCTTGCAGCGGCGATCCTTGGTGGTATCGACCAGATTCACATCAAACCAGGAGCCAAAGTATTGTATCTGGGAGCAGCGTCTGGCACCACTGTTTCCCATGTGTCGGATATTGTGGGACCCGTAAGTGAGCAGGAGAATTAGCCCTGGACCTTCCACGAGTTGGAAGCTGCCCATCACAACGATGTCCAGCTGTGGGAGGGTGCATGTAGGGTTTTGGGGTCTGATTTTTGGGGGGTGTTTTCAGAACCTGACCTATTTGTCTCCTGTGATAGGAGGGTTTGGTTTACGCGGTCGAGTTCTCTCACCGATCCGGTCGTGATCTCCTCAACGTGGCCAAGAAACGGACAAACATCATCCCCATCATCGAAGATGCCAGACACCCCCACAAGTACCGCATGCTCCTGGGTAAGTCGGGGGGTGGGGGGGCGGTTGGTGGCCAGAATGGAATGAAGCTGTGGGAGGGGGAGGTGGGGAGATTAGGATCTGCTGCCATGGGGATTGGTTGAGGTGAATAGTTCCAATGTATTTAAGGATGCTAGGTAAACATGTGAAGAAAGGAATAGAAGGATATTGTAATTGGGGTGGAGATGAAGATGGGGTAAAGGATGCTGGGGTGAAGCAGGAATATGAAGCAGAATTTCTCCCTCTGGGATGTGGGCAGTCTGGTTTTTGCCCATCTCTAATTGCCCTGAACTGAATGTCTCACTCAGGCATTTCACAAGTGGAAGCAACTGTGTTGCTGTGGCTCTGGAATCACAGACCCGGTTTCCTTCCCTAAAAGATAGCAGTGAACCAGATGGATTTTTACAATAATCGACAGTGGTTTTTGTGGTCACTGTCACTGAGAATATCTTTATATTCCAGATTTTATTGATTGAATTTAAATTCCAGCAGCTGCCATGTTGGGATTTGAACCTGTGCCCATGGAGCATTAACCTGGGCCTCTGGATTACTAGACCAGGGACACAATCACTGTGCCACTATCTCCTCAAATGGCTTGTTTCTGTGCTCTAAAATCCTCTAACTTGATGCAGCGACTGGCTGGAATCCCCCGGCATTGCCCCAATTCCCACTCGTATTTTCAGAATATAGCGGATAGAGCAAAGAGATTTCCAAACTTTTGTCAATTTGCGTGTGCTTGTGTGCGGGCACCTGCTGGTGCGTGTGTAGAAGGGTTTTCTAATTTCACTCCTAGTTCTAGACTCCCGGAACAGTGAGAAGAGATCGATAATTTCTCCCTATCGGTTAATATTGAATGGCAGAATGTGCTTCTGAAGACATTACTCTCATCCTGTTTTCTCCACAGGAATGGTGGATGTTATCTTTGCTGATGTAGCACAGCCAGACCAGTGCAGGATCGTGGCACTGAACGCACACCATTTTCTCAGAGTGGGTGGTCACTTTGTCATCTCCATTAAGGTGAGTGCACCGGACACCCAGCTTATCTGTGTCTGAGTTTGATCGATGGTTCCTTTCCCTGAGGTGTGTGACGGAGGCACATTCCTTCTCTCCACCCTCCCGCTCCCATGCATACAGACCCTCCCTCAATCCCACCAAGAATACGTGTTGGGCCATATGATATTTCAGCAGACACATGTCTCTGGAATGTTCCACTTTGGTTTACTGGTGAATTGCTTTCTTAGCAGTAGTGTGGTTCTATAGGAAAACTCCACAGTCACCTTGCAAGAAACGATGCAAAGGTTTTCGTGGACCCTGACGTTTTGGTTGAGGGAGAATTGATTGTCCTTTCTGTCCTGAGTCTCCCTACTCTTTCAACAGTTCCTTAGGATCAGTCAGATCTGAGGTCTCATCCAAGGATAGGCATCTCTGCCATTGATAAACTCTGTAGAACAGCACTGAATAGTCAGGCTGAACTACATCCCAGTCTCTGCAGGGAGACCTGAACCCTTCTCTCTAGAAAGAATGTGATGGGGATGTGGGAGGGGGATTAAATGGGTGAGTAGAGCCACAAGCAAGTCGATATAAACATTGTAATATATTTGGAATTGATTTGATGAATTTCCCATTGCATCTCGGACCTGTTTGTTTGTAAATTGTTCCCACTCAATGTGTGGTTATTTCAGCAGACTAGCTTAGCCTAGCGTGGTATCTGATAATGCCTGCAGAGAAGATTTGTCTGTTGGCGTGTCTCCAGGAAGCCTGGGTAGTGCAGGGCCTCACGACTGGGCTAATGTCTGTGTGTATTTATCCTGCAGGCAAACTGCATTGATTCCACCGCAGCTCCTGAGGCAGTGTTTGCCTCAGAAGTGAAGAAGATGCAACAGGAGAACATGAAACCCCAGGAACAGTTAACGTTGGAACCCTATGAAAGAGATCACGCTGTTGTTGTAGGAACATACAGGTGCGTGTCTGTCATTGAATAATTCCTGCTCATGTCTGTTAGCTGACAACTCTGGGTTCCTGGTGGTGTAGAAGTGTGGAGCGTAGGTATTCTGGTATCTCCTGTCAAACAAGACTGTGTCTGGTACATTCATGCCTCACGATGGCTGTAAATAGGGAAAAATTATGTGGGGTGGGTCGGTCTTCCTTTCAGAAGTGAATAGGGTTCTTTATGTTGAGAGGATGTACCCAATGTGTTATTGTTGCAGTCTGAATTTATGTTGAGTGTCAGGTGTAGCAACTTCCTGTCTGTACATAAGGGCTGAGGTTGGATACTCAGCCTTTTGAGCTTGCCCCGCCAGTCAATAAGATCATGGCTGATCTGGTTGTGGTCTTCACATCACTTTGCCGACTGCCTCCATTCCCTTGCGTCAGAAATCTGACTCAATCTTGAGTATATTCAATGACCTGAAAGGAGAGAAATCCACAGCCTGACTATCCTTCAGGATTTTGACCCAGTGACTGAAGGAACGGCTGATGTATTTCCAAGTCAAAATGAAGTGTCCTAAGGAGAGATTGTGTCTCACTAACTTGATCGTTTTTCAAGGAAGTGACAAAGATGGTCGATGATGGTAGGGCAGTGCATGTTGTCTACATGGATTTCAGGCCTTTGACAAGGTCCCTCGTGGCAGACTGGTGCAGAAGGTGAAGTTGCATGGGATCAGAAGTGAGCTGGCAAGGTGGATACAAAACTGGCTCAATCAAAGAAGACAGGGTAGCAGTGGGTATGTTTCTGAATGAAGGGCTGTGACAAGTGGTATTCCTCAGAGATCAGTGCTGGGACCTTTGTTGTTTCTAATACATATGTATAAATGATTTGGAGGAAAATGTAACTGGTTTGATCAGTAAGTTTGTGAACGACACTAAGGTTAGTAGATTTGCTGATAGTGATAAAGACCATCAGAGGATACAGCACGATATAGATTGGTTGGAGACTTGGGCAGAGAGATGACAGGTGGAGTTTAATGCAGACAAATGTGAGGTAATGCATTTTGGAAGGTCTAATACAGATAGAAAATACAGTAAATGGCAGAACCCTTAAGATAGGCAAAGGGATCTGGGTGTACAGGTACACAGGTCACTGAAAGTGGCAATGCAGGTGGAAAAGGTAATCAAGAAGGTATACAGCGTGCTTGCCTTCATCGGCCGGGCATTGAGTTTAAAAATTGGCAAATCGTGTTAGTTAGGCCGCAGTTGGAATATAGTGTTCAATTCTGGTTGCCATGCTATCAGAAAGATGTGGAGACTTTGGGGAGGGCATAGAAGAGATTTATCAGGATGTTGCCTTGTATGGAGGGCATTAGCTATGAGGAGAGGTTGGAGAAACTTGTATTCACTGAACAATGGAGGTAAAGGGTGACCTGATAGAAATCTATAAGATTATGAGAGGCATGGATAGAGTGGATGGTCAGAAACTTTTTCCTAGGTGGAAGAGTCAGTTATGAAGGGGCAAAGGTTTAAGGTGCAAGAAGCAAAAATTAAAGGAGATGTACGAGGCAGATTTTTTTACAGTGCGTTCGATGTCTGAAATTTGCTGTTGGGGGAGATAGTGAAAGCGGATATGGTAGTGACTCTTAAGGATCGTGTTGACAAATACATAAATAGGATGGGAATAGAGGGGTATGGTCCCGAAAGGGTGGGCGTTATAGTTCATACTCGCTGGAGTTTAGAAGGCTGAGGGGGGACCTTATAGATACATATGAGATAATGAAGGGGCTAGACAGGATAGAGGTAGAGAGATTCTTTCCACTTAGAAAGGAAACCAGAACTATAGGGCACAGCCTCAAAATAAGGGGGGAGTGTGCAGTTTAGAACAGAGTTGAGGAGGAAGTTCTCTCAGAGGGTGGTAAATCTCTGGAATTCTCTGCGTATTGAAGCGGCGGAGGCTACCTCGTTGAATATATTTAAGTTACGGGTAGATAGATTTCTAATTGATAAGGGAATTAAGGGTTAAGGGGAGCAGGTGGGAAAGTGGAACTGATCCACTTCAGATCAGCCATGATCTTATTGAATGGTGGAGCAGGCTTGAAGGGATAGATGGCCTACTCCTGCTCCTATTTCTTACGTTCTTATTTCAGTCAGGCAGCATGTTTGGTGCAGATTTGGAGGGCCGAAGGGCCTTCCCGTGCTGGTATTTTCTTTGTTCTTTGGAACTTGCAAGTGCTGGTGTTCCCAGGTATTGCTGCTCAGTGTTTAACATGATGGATAGTTGAGCAGTCTGCCATGAGTCTGTCAAATCCAACACTAATTGCTGCCTTCAGTGCCGAAGGAGTGAGACTAATTGGAAGAGGAAGCAGATGCTATTGATCGGTTGGAATTGAACCACCCCAGACTTGACTGCTGCTTCTAAGCCAATGCCTTGCCCTCAGGACAGAACAGGAATGGCCACATTCATCTCTGCAGTGGTGTCTTTGAAGAAGATGCCTGATTTGCTTATGGAAATTAAACCACTCTCACTGTACCTGCTTTAAAGCCAATACCTAAAGTTAAAAGTTTATTTATTAGTCATTAACATTGCATATTATTGTGAAATTCCCCTAGTTGCCAGAGTCTGGCACCTGTTTGGGTCAATGCACCCTAACCAGCATGTCTTTCAGAATGTGGGAGGAAACCAGAGCACCCAGAGGAAACCGTGCAGACATGGGGAGAACATGTAAACTCCACATAGGCAGTGATCTAAGCAGGGAATTGAGTCAGGTCCCTGGCATTGTGAACTCCCCGTTCACCTAATGAAAGGCAGAGCCCTGAAAGTTAGTGGTGTTTGCTACCAAATAACCTGGTGTTGAGACTTCTTACTGTGTTATGAAGCAATGGTGCTAACCACTGTGCTGCCATTTCTCTGAATCTGCAGCTAATCGGAGGACATATGAATTGAATCATAACTTACCAAGGAGGCAGTGTATATTGAATATCTTGCTGAGGACATTGTGTATGAAATAATATCTTGCGAGGACGCTGTGTGTGTTTTGGGTGACAGTAGACTGATTTGCTGACAGAATGCTGTTACATTTGTCTCTTTCCTTGCAGGCCACCAGCTAAACAGAAGAAATTTTAGCCTCAGATCTGAACCCAAGGACGGATGAGAAAAAAAAATCCTTTGCCATTATGCTGTCTGGGACCCGATTGTACAAAATTTTTCTGAACAGATGGATTGTGAGAATTTGAAACTTCCATCCATTTGTTGGTTTGTTTTTTAAATGGGCATGTAGTTTTACTTCCCCATCACTGTCCGAAAGCTCTCCAGTTCCCAAACTCTTCCCATTTTGTAAGATATTTCTGGATGAATGGGATGGGGAGAGGCTAGGACAAACCTGTAGATTTATCTGGAGTTTTTGGGTGGAGGGGTGGATTAGGATTTGTGTTTGAGTTATGGTCTTGAGTGGTACAAACATAGTAACCTTTGCATCAGAGAACACAAGGAGTAGGAGGAACAGGTGAAGCTATTTGGCCCCTCGAGCCTGCTTCTACTATCCAATGAAATCATGGCTAATCTTTCATCTCGACTCCACTTTCCTTCCCAATCCCTTGAGTGGTTAAAAATCCATCGATCCCACAGATTGGAATTTCCTGATGGAGCAGCCGCAGCCCTCTTTAGGGTAGAGAATTCCAAAGATTCACAACCCTCTCGAGCAGAGATGTCTCCTCATCTTAGTCCAAAACAACTGCTCCTAACCCACAGTCCTGGAATCTCAGGCCCCGAAAGGAACAGCTTCTCATCATTTACTCTGTCACATCTTCTTGAGAATTTTATGTTTAAATGAGATCGCCTCTTGTCCTTCTAAACTCCAGGAGGAGGGATCACTTGTGTCCTTTATTGCGAGCTTCTTCTGTGCTTTGTGCATCTCGCTGAAGGGCAAGGTTAGGTTCTTGTGTTAGATGTACTGAGACCTAGTAGTAAAACACAAAGCACACTGATCCATACAATTCCCCAAATGAAATCCCATGCGTCCTCCCTTAAGTTTTGCCCAATTTGAAAGGCTCTGGATATGTCAGTCTGAAGTTTTTTTTCACCTGCGTCTAGCCAGTAGCTGAGGGGACAATGTTGTGTACTGCTAATGAATTTTCAGTGTTACTATATTATTAAAAAAAAAATCAACCATATGGACAAACTAGGTGTAGTGTTTTGTTCTGGGGCCTCCTATCGAGGATTTTTGTTTATAGCAAGCAAGAGGAGGACCACTTCTGGATTTGTGATACCTCTTGACAACACTCAACAGTGGGAGACTGAAATTGTTCAATGCTCTTGCTCCAGATGGCAGGACTGGCTGAATCAACACTGCTGTTGTCCAGGCTGAATCCTATGTTCCTAGCAAAAGTCAAACCTTCCTCATGTGCTCCACAATACTTGTTAGGTGGTGCGGATTCTATGCTGCTAGCCTATTCATTGGGAACACGCACTGGAGGCAAAAAATGAGAATGGAAATGTTCTTTTGATAAACAAGATGGGATAGTTGGCCAGATGGAGCAGCCGCAGCCCTCTTTAGGGTAGAGAATTCCAAAGGTTCACAACCCTCTCGAGCAAAGAGATGTCTCCTCATCTGAGGTCACGTACCAACTGAGTCAAGAATAGCTTCATCCCTGCTACTCAGATTTTTGAATGGACTTACCTCGCATTAAGTCTACACCTCAGCTATGACTAACACTATATTATGCACTCTTTCCTTCTCCACAAACGGTATGCTTTGTGTAGCACAAGAAACAATACTTTTTACTATATCCCAATATATGTAGTCAGCACAGTGGTTAGTGCTACCAACTCTGTGCCAGAAACCTGGCTTCAGTCACTGCCAAAGAACAAAAAAAATTACAGCCCTTCAAGCCTGACTAAAACTAAAATCCCTTATGGGAACCATATCCCTTTATTCCCATCCTGCGCGTGTATTTGTCAAAAAACCCCCTAAGTCACTACTGTATCCGCTCACACTATCTTCCTCAACAACGAATTCCACAGACCCACTGCTCTCTTAAAAAAAAAATCTGTTTTGTACATCTCCTTTAAACCTTGCCTCTCACATCTTAAACTTGTACCCCCTAGTAATTGACTCTTCCGCCCTGAGAGAAAGCTTCTGACTATCCACTCTGTCCAAGCCTCTCAATCTTGTACACTTCTATCAATTCACCCCTCAACCTCTCTTGTTCCAACGAGAACAAACCAAGTTTCTCCAACCTCTCCTGATAGCTAATGCCCTCTATACCAGGCTTCATCTTGGTAAATCTTTTCTGTACCCTCTCCAAAGCCTTCACATCCTGGTAGTGTGGAGACCAGAATTAAACACTATATTCCAAGTGCTATGTAACCGAGGTTCAATAAAGCTGCAACATGATTTGCCACTTTTTAAACTGAGTGCCCCAGCCAATGAAGACAAACATGCTGTATGCCTTTTTGTCTACCTTCTCCACCTGCACTGCCACTTTCAGTGAGCTGTGTACATGTACACCCAGATTCCTGTCTGTGCAGATGTGCATTTTCTCACCACGTGCGTAGATTTTCTTCCATTTCCTCCCACAATCCGAAAGAGGTGCTGGTTAGGTGCATTTGCTATGCTAAATTTTCCCTCAGTGTACCCGAACAGGCACAATAGTTTGACAACTCGGGGATTATCACAGAAACTGCATTGATGTTATACTGAAAAAGAAACAAACTGTAACACTACATTCTGCACTCTTTCCTTCTCTATAAACAGTATGCTTTGGTTAACGCAAGAAACGATACTTCTCATTTTATAATGATAGACATGTCAATGCTATGTTGACAAAACATATTGTTCATAGAGGAAAGTGCAAAATGTAGTGTTACAGTCAGCTATGGTGTAGAGAAAGATCAACTTAATGCAAGGTAAGTCCATTCAAAATACTGACAGCAGCAGGGAAAAAATTGTTCTTGAATTAGCTGACACATGACCATAAACTTTTGTATCATTTTCCTGACGGAAGAAAGTGAAACAGAATGTCTGAGATGTTTGGGATCCTTACTAATATTGGCTGCTTTTCCCCGAGGCAGCGGGAAGTGTAGTCAGAGTCAATGGATGGGAGGCTGGTTTGTTTGATGGATTGGGCTACATTCACAATCTTTTGTAGTTCCTTGTGGTCTTGGGCAGAGCAGGAGCCCAGACCGAGCTGTGATACAACCAGAAAGAATGCTTTCTATGGTGCATCTGTAAAAATTGGTGAAAGTTGTAGCCTACATGCCAAATTTCCTTAGTCTTCTGAGAAAGTGAGTCATTGGTGGGCTTTCTTAATGATAGAGTCAGTATTGGGGGGTCCAGGACAAGTTATTGGTAGTCTGGACACCTAAAATCTTGAAGCTCTCACCCATTTCTACTTCGTCCGTGCTGATGTAGACAGGGGTATGTTCTCCTTTCCTGAAGTTGATGACTATTGCCTTTGTTTTGTAGACATTAGGGGAGAGATTATTTTTGTTGCACCAGTTCACCAGATTCTTTTATCTCTTTCTTGTGCTCAGTCTCATCATTATTTGAGAATCTGACCCACTACAGTGGGGTCACCAACAAACTTGAATATTGAACTGGAGGGGTATTCGGCTGCAGTCACAGCTTGTAAGCATAGTATAAGAAAGGCAAAGCTGGCTGACTGATAGTCATGAAAAAAAACGTCAAGTTGGAAGAAAATTATTTTGGAAAACAGACACGCATTCCAGTGATGACCTGGGGGTGAAGAACTCAGAGAGGGCGGGAGAATTCAAACCAAAGGGTTTTAGACCGGTATTTTCACTTAATAAGACAATTGAAGGGGCAACCGAACAATCTCTAAAGATAGGAAATGGTAAAATATTAAATAGGAGTTTGAATTATATTTTTGAAAAAGCACACACGCACCAATGGCGATCTCCGAGGGAGAGTGACGGTTTCTGGCCGCCATTTTGTCCAGCAAGGGCGGGAAAGTCTAAGCGGTGCAAATTTTTTTATATATAAAAAGAAAACAAAAACTGGAATAAAATGTGTTTTCCTCTGGGGAGTCGCGCTGCATCAGCGTGTGTATGTATGTGAAGCTAAGGAAGGATCTTTGTGTCTTTCACTCACCGCTGCCTCTCTCTCGGCCGCCATTTTGCGGTGCCTGAGCCGGGCCGCGCGCGCGGGAAAATTCAAACTCTAACGGTCAGATTGCCGGGGCTGGGGGCGAGGAGGAGGCGGCGGCCCGGGGAGGGGGGAATGTGTGGCTGATTATCCGGGCGGCGGGGTGGAGGAAGTGGGGGGAAGAAAAGGGGAGGATTTGATCCTTTCACAGGCTCCCGGGTTTGAAAGGCCAGCGCGAGCGGCGGCGGCGGTTGGCCGCCATTTTGTGACGGGCGGGAAGTTTGAACCGCGGGAAAATGAGAGCGAGCGGAATTTAAATCCCTTTCCCCGGGCAGGACACTCTGACTCCAGGAGAGAGGGGTTCCTGCCGAGCAGTGTATGTGTGTTACTGCGGCTTGTGTGTGAGAGAGGGACCCGCGGCTTACATCGCCGGAGGGGGAAGCGGCCTCTCCCGCTACTCCAGCCCGAGGCCTGTGGCCCGGCTCCGCGGGGAAGGGAAGGGCCAGCGCCATCTTTGTGCGTCCGCCGCCGCCCGGGGAAGGAGGGTAAGCAGCGACTCCGGGAGGCCTCCCCCCGCGGGGCGGGAGGGAGGGAGAGATAGAGGCAGCAGCGAGGCCGGGAAGAGGCCCGGGATCCGCGGCCTGGCCCGGGCCGGTCCCCCACCCGCTCACAGCCCCGGCTCCAGCCGGCACCGCCCACCAGCTCAGGCCGCTCTGAGGTGAGTCTCTGGACCTCCCTCCACTTCTCCTCCTCGGACCTCCCCTCATCCTCCGCCTCGCTCATCCCCTTTTATTCTCTCCCCTCCCTCCTCATCTCTCCTCCTCCCTTCCCCGGGCCTCCCCTTCCCACCCCCAACCACCACCATCGTGGCCCCCCTCTTCCTCCCGTAGACTTTCACCCCTTCCCCCCCCCCCCCCCCCGCGACATTCACCCCCGACATCAACCCCCTCTCCACCATCCCTCCCCGATATCCTCCGCCTCCCCCTGGCATTCACCCACCCCCGACATTCTTTCCTCCTCTCTCCAGCCATCCACCTCCTCCCCCTTGGCATTCCCTCCACTCCTCTCAGCATTCCTACCCTCACCTGGGCAATCAGCCCACCTCCCCCCTCCAGCATTCCCCCGCCCCTCCAAGCAGACATTCATCTGCCTCCCCCCCAGCAATCACACCCCTTCCCTGGCACTCCCCCCCCCCCCACATTACCCTTGTCCCCCTCCTGGCATTACTCCCCTCCCCCAAGGAATTACCACTGCCCACCATTGTCATTCTCACCCCTGGCATTCCCCCCCCACTCCTTCCCATTATCCCCCCAACCCTGGCATCACCCCCCCAGGTCCAGCATCCCACTGCCCACCTACTGGCTCTGGCATCCCATGCCCCTCCAGCCCTGGCTTCCCAGCCCTTGGCACTCCCTGGTACTCTGCCCTCCAGGATCCCAAGCCCCCACCATCTCAGGTCCCCCAGCCCTCCCTCCCCTTGGCATCCATCCCTCCCTCCTCCTCTTTCTGGAACTTGTGGCAGGCGAATCCTGCCTATTCGTAATGTAGATAAAAAACCTACAGGTGCTTTGATCCACCTTGTTGTCTAACGAGGGGCATACACGCGATGGGTCGTGGGAGGGCTGCTCTTGGATTTTTTTTTTCAAGAGTATCCTAGTGCTCCACGTCTTTAGTGTACGCTTGAATTGGACCATGGGCAACATGACAGCTCAATGACTATCGCTATGCTGTGCAGATACATGGATTTGTGCCCGTGTCTGTGGGAGTTTGCGCATTCTCCCTGTGCTTGCGTGGGTTTTCTCCGAGTGCTCCGGTTTCCTCCCACATCCCAAAGATGTGCTCTTGGGCTAATTGGCAAAACAAATTCTCCCTAAATTGTCTCAAATTTGGTTTTTAATCAATAGATCTATAAACATAGACAGAGATCACGGGTAGAGGTGGGAACATCGGGGTCGCGGCGCGGGCTCGTTGGGCCGAAGAGCCTGTTTCCCGTGCTGTTTTGTCGCGGGCTCCGACTCGATATCCGATCAATAACGGGCTCCGACTCGATATCCGATCAATAACGGGCTCCGACTCGATATCCGATCAATAACGGGCTCCGACTCGATATCCGATCAATAACGGCTCCGACTCGATATCCGATCAATAACGGCTCCGACTCATATCCGATCATACGGGCTCCGACTCGATATCCGATCAATAACGGGCTCCGACTCGATATCCGATCAATAACGGGCTCCGACTCGATATCCGATCAATAACGGGCTCCGACTCGATATCCGATCAATAATTGAGGCTGTAACTGATTCTGATAAAACGTTGATGCTTTAATTCAATACCTGATCAGTGACAGGGACTGTTAATTTGATTCCTGTTTGATATTGGGGTCCTAACTAAATATCTGCTCAATGATGGGCCTCTGTGTCATGTGACCAAGAGCTAATTGCTAATTTCTATGCTAATATCTAATACATTTGGGAGTTAATTAATGCTTAAACTTCAGAACTGGATCTTACTAAAGTGTCCCAGAGGGTTTAATTATCTGTCTTTTTTCTGTGTACGTAAATGTCTATGTTTTCAATATTATTTATTGACTGGGCTATATTTTCTGTGTAACTGGCTGTAATCAATAATGGCATCACTGATAGAAAAGTCACGGTCTAATTAACAAATATATTGTCAAAAATTGATTTTGCACAATTCTTGCTAAATATGTAGTACTTGTTGCTAATTGAAGTAATAGGAGGGTTTGATTAAAATAACTAATTGTTGGGACTATGGTTAATATGTACATGAGGGTAATAGATTGAGTAGAAATCTATCCAGTATAAAACCTATGCACCGTGGTTTCCAGATGCCATCAGTGTGGACACACATTGTAGTTAACCTGCTCTGTGGACATGTTTACATAAGCAATTACCATTTTAAAGTGGGACCCTAGAATTTATAGATGTCAGAACAGAAATTTATATTGGGATATTTAAAATGTCTTCAGAATGTGGGGTAAATTCTATTTGCCTGTTCTCCCTTCTCAGCCTAACACCCTCCCTTTTCTAATACTCACAGTCGCCAAAAGTATACTCTGATACTGTGTGCGAGTTCAGGTATCAAACCATTAGTTTCTGCAGTCTTAATCACCACAGAACCAAATATGCTGGCTAATTGTGAAAACTTATCGTTGGCATTGAGGTTTATGATGTCTGTGGAAACATTTGTATCAACTCATTTTTGAGCAAGGCATGTTTTAGGTATCTAATATAATTGTTGTACCCAAGTTATTTACCAAATATTGATTATGATCTGACTTTCAGGTTTGGGAGTTGAAAACTGGGCATCGTTACATATTGTGAACATGATTATATTTGTGATTGTTTTCTATGTTTTGAATTGAATTATACTGTACACCAACGCCACTGAACAGTAATTATAGGGGATATTATTCCCATCAATTAAAGAGCAGTATAATATATTTATCCCTTCCCTACCCTCATAATGCCTGCTTGTAAATGTTAGATTTCAGCATTCAGCCTTAACCTCTATGATGCATGTGGTGAAGGTGTTCAGAGTAATTTTGGCTGTAGGATGTGCCTGGGAATGTCGTTTCCCCGTTTGTGTAAATGTACTGTGATTCCACACTTTGGATAGAGGGAGTGCTGCATCATGACATGTTTACATGGGCAGATACCATTATAACTGGGGGGGCCAGAAGTTTCTCATGGGAACATTGCATTATGTATTCTCCAGTTAAGAAGTCACTTCTTACTGTGTTTACCCCAATCCAACCCTGGCATCTCAACATCATATTCTCCAGTTCACAGGCCTGCTTGCTTCTGAATTGTTCTTCATGTTCAGAAATGTCTTCCACAGAACGGAGGCACAATACTTAAAACTTTCATTCTCTGTTTTAAATCTGGTTTCCTTTGCTGCACAGATATGTGTTATTCATTTCATGATCCATGCTGGCAGTAAATGTGTGTAGTGCAAGCTCCCACAAACAGCAGCGTGGCAATTAGTTTTTTTTAGGAGGAATTATTTGGGTAAGTATTGACCCCAGCATGCTGAGGACAACTTGGTACGGTACAAGCAGCATGGTAGCACAGTGGTAGCACTGCTGCTTCACAGCTCCAGGGATCTAGGATTGATTTCCGGCTTGGGTCACTGTCTATGTGGAGTTTTAAGAACTCAGTAAGAATTTAGCAACACCAATTTATAATCCAACCGATTTATTTGATAGTAAAAACGCGAGCTTTCAACACTGTGTCTTCCTCAGGCAAATGCAGTGTTCTCGGAGTTTGCACATTCTCCTTGTGTCTGCGTGGGTTTCCTCCAGGTGCTCCGGTTTTCTCCCACAGTCCGAAGATGTGCGGGTTAGGTTGATTGGCCATGCTAAAATTGCCTCTTAGTGTCCTGAGATGTGTGGGTTAGTTGGATTAACGGGTAAACGTGTGGGGATATGACAGTAGGGCCTAGATGGAATTGTGGTCGGTGCAGACTTGATGGGCCAGATGGTCTGTTTCTGGACTGTAGAGTTTCTATGATTCTATGAACTCCCCTAGCTCTTCAGAATTGTGGCTGTGAGGTCTTTAAATCTACCTGAGGGCAGAGTGAGGCCTTCGATTAAGGTCTCCGACAGCTTCCTCTCACAGTGTGCCCCAACATTCAAATTACTTTCTGAAATCTCAGGAGTGAGACTGGAAATCATAATCTTCAAGAATTTAAACACCTCTAGTGAATATGATCTCTTGGCTTTCAATACTTCGAGGAGAGCACCGGATAAAACTGTGGCTCTCCTACATACTGACCAACGTGCCTCAATCTGTCCTGACCTTGCCTGTAACTGCCTTCTGGGCACTATTTATTGGACATGGTTTCTTCAGTGCTTTTAGCACTGACAGTGAAGGAACAGCAATGTTCAATTTCAAGATGCCTACTTTATTAGTGCCTCTTTAGTCAGTTTGCTACCAAATACTGTACCAACCGACTCAAAAACAGCTTCTTCCCTGCTGCTGTCAAATTTTTGAGTGGACTTACCTCGCATTAAGTTGATCTTTCTCTACACCCTAGCTATTACTAACACTACATTTTGCATTCTCTCCTTTCCTTCTCTATGAACAATATGCTTTGTCTGTATAGCGTGCAAGAAAAAATATTTTACATTGTCTGCTACTACATGTGACAGTGAATCAATCAGTGTCACTCCTCGAAGTCTCAGGGCAGCATCACTCCATGGGTCCCAGGGTGGCCTTGCCCTCCGGTGCAGCGTCACCTTCACGTGGGGTGCGTCAGCCCTGATGTAGCATCACCCTCCCTTGGGGCAGCATGTCCCACACCACCCACCTCCCCCACTGGGGCAACACCACTCCCCAGGATCCTAGGTCAGCTCTTGCCCCGTTTTCTATGTCCAGTTTGTGTTCACAGTAAAAGGAACTCTATAAGTGGTGCTGTGTCTTGAGAAGTGCAGCTTTGCAGCATAGAGGGTGCCATTGCATTGTGGTGCTAAATCAAGTGAACGTCAGCATTTAATTGTGAGCTGTTTCTCCTGTTCCACTCCATATCCAGGTTTTACTGTCTGTTGGAATACCTAGTCCATGTTTCTCACACTGACAGCTTCTCACTTTGTGTCATTAATGTCTCTGCAAAATCCAGTTGCTACTGAGTGGTGACTTTAGTATCTCCAGCACATATTCCTTCATGTGGCATTGTGACCCAGTGGTTAGCACTGCTGCATCACTGCACCAAGGACCCAGATTCAATTCCCGGCTTGGGTCACTGTCTATGTGGATTTCTCCCCATGTTTGTGCGGGTTTCCTCCAGGTGCTCTGGTTTCCTCCAAAGGTGTGCAGGTTAGCTGGTAAATGTGCAGAGTTACAGGGATGGAGCAGAGGAGAGAGGCTAGGTAAGATGTTCTTTTAGAGGGTGGATGCAAATTTGATGTGCCAAATGGCCTCCTGTATCCTATGGATTTTATGATTCTGAGGCAGTTCACGGTCGCCTCACTCCCTCCCTCACTGAGGCAGTTCACGGTCGCCTCACTCCCTCCCTCACTGAGGCAGTTCACGGTCGCCTCACTCCCTCCCTCACTGAGGCAGTTCACTGTTCAGTGTCCCCGAAACATTGCAGGCATAGAGCACCATGAAAGATATTGCTGCCACACCCAGTCCTAAGTGCCTCCTATCAGAAGGCAAAGTGATGTTTCTGCTTCTGATTTGACCCAGTGTGGGAAAATAGTAGGGACAATTGCAGTTCAAATCCATTTGTGTTTTATAGAAAGCAAAACAATGAGGGATAGTTCATGATCTAAAAATGTAAATATTAGTGCTCTGAATATTCATGTTGGCACCCAGTCGAAGAGGCTGACTCTCACATTTCCTGCCCTGCGGGTGGGAAATGTTGGGGGGGGTGGAACATTGGTGCATCCATTGTTGTGAGATCAGCATTTGTTTTATTGCAGGCTGGTTGGCAGCATTCTCAGAACACGATCTGAATGATTGGATTGTTGTGTGGTGCTCGGGTACTTTTCTGTGCCCTGTCCCAGCTGGCTCAGGGAAGGGGCAGTTAATTGATCCATTTTTACAGCGCTGTCCCGTCCACACTGTGGCTCCTTTGTCTTTCACTGCTTGGCATCCTGTGCCCTTGCCAACTCCTTGGCCTGAGAAGGACTCGTAATTCCTCAGAGTCCAGAAAATGCTTGGCAAAGGCTGGTACATCCGCTGCCAATTTTGAGCAGGGTTTTATGCCACCCTGGGATTACTCATTCTCAAACCTTGGGCAATTTGAAGCAGTAAATTATTGTTTCTCCGTGTCCTCTGTGATCAGCTCCTTATACTGTAATGTTCCAATCCTTCAACCACTGGCTTCGTATTAATAGAGCGACTATGTAACGTCACCTTATTTGAAAATTGGCTAATGAACATTTCTGGGTACAGATACACGAGTCCTAAGGTTAAGTGTGAGGTGAAAGTCAGGTCTGGTTCCCATAGATGTGGGCGGTGATGGGCAACAATGAGTGCCAGACAGGTGGCTGAGAGAGCTTAATTTCTGATCTGGATGCCAGGACACTCTCAAAGAAACTTAACCAAGATATAATTCCCGAGCCCCCGCCGCCGCGCCAGCGTTTCCGAGCCCCCGGCGCCATTCAGCATATCAGGATGGTCCTGTGGAGTGAAGTATAAGCACTGTTGTGATGTAGGAAATGTGGCAGCCATTTACACACAGCAAGATCCCACAAAAAGCATTGAAACAGAATCTATTTGGGTATTGGCTCAGGGATAATTTTCAGGAAGCATTGGAAATGTTGAGTCTAGAGGTGACAAAGGCACGGATAGCAGTTTCACTCATAGAGGAATGAACACGCTGGAAGTGTGTGATATGAGCCTAAGATTGATGGTCATGTAGAATTTTCGATCATCAGTTTAATAGAATTGTGCAGATTTGAACGATGAACAATTGAATCCACCCCACTTGTTTCAGCTGTCAAAAACCACTTGCTGCTTGTGAGATTTACAGGCTGGCTTGGCCTATTCATTGACAACACAATATTTAGCCTGCCTGACAGTAATATCATTGGGACTCCCACAGCATTCTCAACCATTTTTCAGGATAAAATATTATTCTCCCTGTGATCCACTTGTACTGAGGGTACTTACAACAGAGCAGGACAGTCGACATGAGGCCCTGGCCCCTTGTGTACCACCCCTCCCTTCAGTCTTCAGCTCAAAATAGAATTCACCTGTTGCAGAATAATCATTAGGAGGTCATTCTTTCTCCTCCCACACCACTGGTGCTTTTCATAGAAAATGAGGCTGGGCAGGAAGGGTTAGGGCTCTACAAGTACACAATGAGTGTGTCTCTGGTGCAGAACAGGAATGGAGGCTGAGGAGGATCCAGTGGTGGACAGGGGAAAAGTTCTGCAAAGGCTTGACATAGAACCATAGAAAATTACAGCTCAGAAACAGGCCTTTTGGCCCTTCTTGTTTGTGCCAAACCATTTTTTGCCTAGTCCTACTGTCCTGCACTTGAACCGTATCCCTCCACAACCCTCTCATCCATGAACCCATCCAAGTTTTTCTTAAATGTTAAAAGTGACCCCGCATTTATCACTTTATCTGACATCTCATTTCACACTCCCACCACTTTCTGCATGAAGAAGCCCCTCCCCTCCTAATATTCCCTTTAAATTTTTCTCCTTTCACCCTTAACCCATGCCACCTTCGTACAAGATTGTGGTTTTTGGACTGTTTATACATATGCTAGTATCCCCCATTGGAGATGTTTGCTAGAAGAAAGAGGAGCAAGTGTAGGCCACTGTGCCCCTCAAGCTCCTCCGTTTAATAAGAATTTGGCTGAACTTCCTCTGCTGCACTTCCCTGCTCTGTTTCTTGATTTATTTAGTGCTCAAAAATCTATCTTGAACGTGTTCCCAGTAATTTTACTACTCTGTATCCTTGAGAGTTGGTACAGTGGTTAGTGCTGCTGCCTCACAGTGCCAGGGATCAGGGTTCAATTCCTGGCTCGGGTCACTGTCTGCATGGAGTATGCGTGTTCTCCCAGTGTCTGCATAGGTTTCCTCTGGGTGCTCCGGTTTCCTCCCACAGTTCAAAGATGTACAAGTTAGATTGTTGCTCAATGTCAGGGGATGAGTGGATGAATACATGGGGCACTGCAATAGGGCCTAAGTGGGATTGTTGTCGGTGAAAGCGCGTTGGGCCAAATGGTTTCTGTCTGCACTGTAAGGATTCTATGAGAATTACGGAACTGTTATTAAATGACATCTCTAACTCCTTTAAAAGCCCCTTGTGATAAGGAATTCCATCTTGTCATAACTGGTGTAAAACCGTTCCTTCTCTTCATTTCTACTTCCATTCCTATTCTCTCTCAAGTCCCATTGATTGCAAGGATCTTTTATTGGATTTGGCTATGGCAAACTCTCACCTTCCCCCTCCCCGTATTTTCATATTGCTGTGTGGCAGATTCCACAGCAGCTCGTGGTGAACTGTGCAGATAATTTGTTCCAATCTATCTCCCTTGAGCTCCAGTGGAAACAGTGCTGGTGTGAAGGCATTCTCCCCAGTATCAGAGGGCTAATTATCATCCCTTAACCAACATTATTAAAAAGCAGGTTTATATCAGATCATTATTTTATTGCTGTTTGTGGGATCTGGCTTTGTATATGGCTTTCATTTCATTGGCTGTGGCAATTATGGTGAAAGCTGGTCTTGGAATGCCTTTATCATTGCTTGGAGTCATTGGGTGAAAGGGAGGGGGCTGTGGGAGTGGGTTGAGATCGTATAGCTGCCCCTCCCTTCTACAGAAAATGCAGATGTGTGGAATAGACATTATTTCATAATGTCTATTTTCTATAGAATGTCTATTTTCTGTAGAAGTCTATAGAAAATAGACATTTTCTATAGACTTCTACAGAAAATGCAGATGTGTGGAATAGAGGGTGATTTAGCTAATTGGATTAGGAATTGGCTGGCAGATAGAAGACAGAGGGTGGTGGTTGATGGGAGATATTCATCGTGGAGTTCGGTGACGAGTGGTGTGCCTCAGGGGTCTGTTTTGGGGCCCCTGCTGTTTGTAATTTTTATAAATGATCTGGATGAGGGTATTGAGGGATGGGTCAGTAAATTTGCAGATGACACTGATATTAACTTCTGCAGGTGTTCTCTGAAAACTGCTCCCATGAAATGTCTTGATAACTTTCTGTCTCTCAGGTGCTGGGTAAATGGGTGCCATTGCCTTGAATTCCTTATAAGGTTCAGATACAGCCCATCTGTCAGGAAGGGTGGCCAGGGGGCCTGTGGTCAAAAGGATCTCGAAAAAACAGGCCTGATTTCAGGTGAAATGTGAGAGGGGATGGGAGGACAGCTTGCCTAAGGAAACTGTGCCCACCCCAGAGATTAGGTGCCGGGTTGCTGAGGCCTGCACACTCAGCTCCTGCTCTATATTTAAACTGTCTATTCCTGGCCAAGGTGGCTGCCCTGTCTCTGGGAGCTGCTATCTCTGCTCCTATTGCCTGCTGGATGGGAAAGAGCTTCACTGGCCTGTCATCAACCCCGCCATTACTGGGCAACCCACTTCAGGTCTATACCTGTCAATTGTCCCTCTCCCCCTGGGCAGTGAGTCTGTACCTGTCAAACCCCCTCCCCTGAGCAGTGAGTCTGTGCCTGTCAAACCCCCTCCCCCTGGGCAGTGAGCCTGTACCTGTCAGACCCCTCCCCCTGGGCAGTGAGCCTGTACCTGTCCAACCCCTCCTCCCCGGGCAGTGAGCCTGTACCTGTCAGATCCCCCCCCCCCCCCCCCCACCCCGGGGCAGTGAGCCTGTATCTGTCAGACCCCTCCCCATGGGCAGTGAGCCTGTACCTGTCTATTTCCCCTCCCCCTGGGCAATAAGTCTGTACCTTTCAATCCCCCTCTCCTGGGCTGAGAGCTGTACCTGTCACACCTGCCCACCGCTCTCTCCCCTGCATAGTGAGCTTGTACCTGTCAATCGACAGCCTCTACTAGGCAGTAAGTATGTACCCGCCAAACCCCTCCCCTGGGCAGTGAGCCTATACTTGTCAATTCCTACACCCCAGGCAGTGAATCTGTACCTTTACCATCACCTGCCTGAATAGCGAGCCTGTACCTGTCAATCCTCTCCCTCCCTTGGGCAATGAGTGCATACCTGTCAATCTTCCCCCTCCCCAGGGCATGAGTCTGCACTTTTCAATCCTCTCTTCCCACCCTCCCCCCAGCCCTGGGAGTGATTATGTACCTGTAAATCCCCTCCCCTGGACAATGAGGCTGTACCTGTCAATTGCCCTCCCCTGGGCAGTGAGCCTCTACCTGTCAATCCCACCCCTTCCTCCTGGGCAGTCAGCCTGTACCTGTCAATCCTCTTCCCCCCTGGGCAGTGAGCCTTTACCTGTCAATCCCTCTCCTCCTTGACAGTGAGCCTGTATCTGTCAATCCATTTCTCCTTGACCAGTGAGCCTGTACCTATCTATTTCCTCTCCCTCTGGGCGGTGAGTCTGTATCTGTCAATCCCTCTCTCCACCTGAGCAATGAGCCTGTACCTGTCGATCCCCCTCCACCAGAGCAGTGAATTTATATGTCAATCTCCCTCCCCCTGGGCCGTGATACTGTACTTGTCAATCCCTCTTCCCCAGGCATTGAGCTTATACTGTCAACCCCCCTCCCCCTGAGCAGTGAGCCTGTATCTGTCAATCCCTCTCCCCTCCCCCGAGCAATGAGCTTGTACCTGTCAATCCTCCTTCTCCCGGGCATTGAGTCTGTATCTGTCAATCATTCCAGCTATTGCTGGGCAGAATAGCCCCTGGCCCCGCCCTTTCCCTAGCAGTCCTGGCAACAGGCGGGCCTGGCTTCCCATTGGCTCAGCAGGAAGCCAATGAGATGGTGCGGGCGGTGTGATGACGCGTCCTGTTGCTAGGTGAGAGAATTGCAATAGGGAGTGGAAAGTGCAACATGCAGAACCCGGAAGGATGAATGAAACAGAGTTGGTGGCAATTTCTATGCGATATATTTATAGATATGGCATTCTGTGCGGGTCTGTATGTTTATACACAGCCTGTTCCAGTAATAAAGCTCATCTGACACATTTAAAAGCCCCAAAGTCAACCAGCCAGTGTTTGTCACATGGGTGGAGGAGGACTGCACAATTTCCCTTCTCCAAATATTCCTGGCCACATTGGCATTGCATCCACATCTCCAATGGATCACTGGTTAGCGGGGAGATGGTCTACATGCAATCAGTGGTTAGTGAGGGGAAGGGTCTCCAGTGAGTCACTGGTTAGTACGGCAGGGTCTCCGTTGAGTCACTGGTTAGTACGGGTGAGTCCAGTGAGTCAGTGGTTAATCCAGTGAGTCAGTGGTTAGTGAGGGGAAGGGTGCCCAGTCAGCCACTGGTTAGTACGGGAGGGTGCCCAGTCAGCCACTGGTTAGTACGGGAGGGTGCCCAGTCAGCCACTGGTTAGTACGGGAGGGTGCCCAGTCAGCCACTGGTTAGTACGGGAGGGTGCCCAGTCAGCCACTGGTTAGTACGGGAGGGTGCCCAGTCAGCCACTGGTTAGTACGGGAGGGTGCCCATCAGCACTGTTAGTACGGGAGGGTGCCCAGTCGCCACTGGTTAGTACGGGAGGGTGCCCAGTCACCACTGGTTAGTACGGGAGGGTGCCCAGTCAGCACTGGTTAGTACGGGAGGGTGCCCAGTCAGCCACTGGTTAGTACGGGAGGGTGCCCAGTCAGCCACTGTTAGTACGGGAGGGTGCCCAGTCAGCCACTGGTTAGTACGGGAGGGTGCCCAGTCAGCCACTGGTTAGTACGGGAGGGTGCCCAGTCAGCCACTGGTTAGTACGGGAGGGTGCCCAGTCAGCCACTGGTTAGTACGGGAGGGTGCCCAGTCAGCCACTGGTTAGTACGGGAGGGTGCCCAGTCAGCCACTGGTTAGTACGGGAGGGTGCCCAGTCAGCCACTGGTTAGTACGGGAGGGTGCCCAGTCAGCCACTGGTTAGTACGGGAGGGTGCCCAGTCAGCCAACTGGTTAGTACGGGAGGGTGCCCAGTCAGCCACTGGTTAGTACGGGAGGGTGCCCAGTCAGCCACTGGTTAGTACGGGAGGTCCCAGTCAGCCACTGGTTAGTACGGAGGGTGCCCAGTCAGCCACTGGTTAGTACGGGAGGGTGCCCAGTCAGCCACTGGTTAGTACGGGAGGGTGCCCAGTCAGCCACTGGGTAGTACGGGAGGGTGCCCAGTCAGCCACTGGTTAGTACGGGAGGGTGCCCAGTCAGCCACTGGTTAGTACGGGAGGGTGCCCAGTCAGCCACTGGTTAGTACGGGAGGGTGCCCAGTCAGCCACTGGTTAGTACGGGAGGGTGCCCAGTCAGCCACTGGTTAGTACGGGAGGGTGCCCAGTCAGCCACTGGTTAGTACGGGAGGGTGCCCAGTCAGCCACTGGTTAGTACGGGAGGGTGCCCAGTCAGCCACTGGTTAGTACGGGAGGGTGCCCAGTCAGCCACTGGTTAGTACGGGAGGGTGCCCAGTCAGCCACTGGTTAGTACGGGAGGGTGCCCAGTCAGCCACTGGTTAGTACGGGAGGGTGCCCAGTCAGCCACTGGTTAGTACGGGAGGGTGCCCAGTCAGCCACTGGTTGGTGAGGGGGGAAGGATCTACATTGCGTTTGATAAGGTCAAACAATGCATTTGATAAGGTCCCGCATGCAAGACTTCTGGTGACGGTGAGAGGGCATGGGATCCAAGGCCTCATGGATCCAGAACTGG
Source organism: Sphyrna mokarran (assembly GCA_024679065.1). Lineage (NCBI taxonomy): Eukaryota > Metazoa > Chordata > Chondrichthyes > Carcharhiniformes > Carcharhinidae > Sphyrna > Sphyrna mokarran. The sequence continues at coordinate 612,699 of JAGIQG010000016.1, read as the reverse complement.
CTTGCCGGCAGAATGTAGAGATGCCGGCGTTGGACTGGGGTAAACTCAGTAAAGTTTTACAACACCAATTTTAAATCCAACCAATTTATTTGATAGTAAATCCGCGAGCTTTCGACGCTATGCGCCTTCGTCAGGCAAATGCAGTGTTCTGATCTGCAGAGGTACTCATATCCACACAGACAGTTACAGATTGCTGATTAGAATGCGAATCCTTACATCTAACCTGCTATTCAAGTGTTAAAGTGGCTAACAATGTGTGTGAAGGGAATCCTCAGCATTGGTTAGAGAATTGTGTATAAGCTCGCGGATTTACTATCAAATAAATTGGTTGGATTTAAAATTGGTGTTGTAAAACTTTACTGAGTTTGCTGGCAGAAGGCAGAGAGTGGTTGTGGATGGGTCTTGTTCTGCATGGAGGTCAGTAACCAGTGGAGTGCCCCAGGGATGTATTCTGGGACCCCTGCTGTTTGTCATTTTCATAAATGACCTGGATGAGGAAGTGGAGGGATGGGTTAGTAAGTTCGCCGACAATACAAAGGTCGGTGGTGTTGTGGATGGTCTGGAGGGATGCCAAAAGTTGCAGCGGGACATAGACAGGATGCAAGACTGGGCGGAGAAGTGGCAGATGGACTTCAACGCAGATAAATGTGTAGTGGTCCATTTTGGCAGGAATAATGGGATGAAGGACTACAATATAAGGGGTAGGAGTCTTAGCTGTGTTGAGAGCAGAAGGATCTCGGGGTCCGGGTCCATAGGACTCTTAAATCGGCCTCGCAGGTGGAGGAAGTGGTCAAGAAGGCGTACGGTGTACTGGCCTTCATTAATCGAGGAATAGAGTTTAGGAGTCAGGAGGTAATGATGCAGCTCTATAAGACACTTGTCAGACCCCACTTGGAGTATTGTGCGCAGTTCTGGTGGCCTCTCTATAGGAAGGATGTAGAGGCTATTGAGACAGTGCAGAGGAGATTTACAAGGATGTTGCCTGGATTGGGAGGCAGGCCTTATGAAGCTAGGTTGAGGGAGCTGGGACTCTTCTCACTGGAGAGACGTAGGTTGAGAGGCGACCTGATAGAGGTTTATAAAATATTGAGAGGAATAGATAGGGTGAACTCTCAGAGACTATTTCCCCGAGCTGAAATGGTCACTACGAGAGGACACAGATTTAAGATGCAGGGAAGCAAATACAAAGGAGATGTCAGGGGTAGGTTTTTCACTCAGAGGGTGGTGAGTGAATGGAACTGACTGCCGTCAGAGGTTGTTGAGGCAAATTCACTGGGGTCTTTTAAGAGACTTCTGGATGAGTATATGGAAAAGAATAGGATAGGGGGTTATAGATAGGTCTGTGGATTGGTAGATGTGATCGGCGCAACTCGTGGGCCGAAGGGCCTGTTTGTGCTTTATTGTTCTATGTTCTATGTTTTATTGGACCACTGGTTAGTGGGAGGAGGGTCTCCAGTGGAGCACTGGTTAGTGAGATGAGGGCCTCCAGTGGATCACTGGTTAATGAAGAGAGTCTATTTATTTTGCATTGAAGAACTGCTATTATTTCTCTGTGAAATGTCTATACAGAGGAACTGATAAACCTGCTCCCTCCCAGGTTTATCAGCTCTCTGGATTGTGGGGGTCTGATTTCTCCCTCCTTCTCTCACTTTTACACTCCTCTTTCTAAACGTAGCCCTGAGATAATTTGAGGCTGGCAATTCCTGCATTACCTCACCAGACGGAGGAGGGAGGATAAGCAGCCTTTGGTAGCTTTATAAAAATATCAATGTGATTAACAGCAGTCCTCTGAACACGAAATGAACGCCCACAGTGCTCCAGTATCACGACTTAGTGTGCCCGTCCTTTCCCAGGGAAGCGAAACTTACTTCAGAGAAAAGGCAGCTTCTTGTCTGGGACCTGAGGGGCTGGAATGAAGTACTGAAAGGCTTGAACAAGCACTGCATTTTAAACTGACTCTGTGTCTTTCTCTCTCTTTCTGTCTGCCTCTCTGTCTTGCTGCCTCTCTCTCTCTTACTCTATTTGTCTGTCTGTCTCTCTGTATGTCTCTCATTCGTGCGCTATTTGTCTCTCTCTCTGTCTCTCGCTCTGTCTGTGTGTCTCTATCTCTCTCTCGCTCTGTCTGTGTGTCTCTATCTCTCTCTCGCTCTGTCTGTGTGTCTCTATCTCTCTCTCGCTCTGTCTATCTGTCTCTATCTCTCTCTCGCTCTGTCTATCTGTCTGTCTCTCTCTCTCGCTCTGTCTATCTGTCTGTCTCTCTCTCTCGCTCTGTCTATCTGTCTGTCTCTCTCTCTCGCTCTGTCTATCTGTCTGTCTCTCTCTCTCGCTCTGTCTGTCTGTCTCTCTCTCTCGCTCTGTCTGTCTCTCTCTCTCTCTCGCTCTGTCTGTCCGGCTGTCTCTCTCTCTCGCTCTGTCTGTCCGGCTGTCTCTCTCTCTCGCTCTGTCTGTCCGGCTGTCTGTGTCTCTCGCTCTGTCTGTCCGGCTGTCTGTGTCTCCCGCCCTGTCCCCCTTCCTTGTTTACTGTTGCGTTTCTCCATGTCTGATTCACTATCTTTCTCGTCCCACCCATCAATTTCAACAGAATAACTGATGAACTGACTGGGTATTGAGTGACAAAATGTCACCAGGTGTGGTGATGCAGGATGTTCTCATTTATCTGTACGCAGCCTGTAAATAATAACTGACACATCAGTGGGACCTCTTGAGTGAAAAACTTGCTGTGTTCAAATTTATCATGAGTTCAATTTTTAAACTCTGCACACACACGCGAATCACTTGGCATGTCATGTGTCACAAAACCCAATATAGCTTCATTTGCTACTTTCCCCTTGCCTAATGAGTTGGGTATCCCTTGTATAGTGATGAGGCTTGCTAAGTGTTGGGCAGCATGGGGATCATTGCTGGACTCCGGTGTCCTGAGTTCAGGATGGGAGGGATGTGGGGGGCAGCGAATGTAGATATTCTTTGTTGTTGGCAGAAACTATTTCTTCTGCTAGAGATCAGTCCCAGGCCAAGGGGTCACTCTCACATTGAAAGTGGTTAGCACTGCTTCCTCACAGCACCAGGAACCCAATTCAGCTCAGGACTTGAGTGATTGTGTGAAGTCTGCACATTCTCCCTGTGTCTTTGTGGGTTTCCTCCAGGTGCTCTGGTTTCCTGCCACAGTTCAAAGATGTATTGATTAGGTGGATTGGACGTGGAGAGGATGTTTCCACTAGTAGGAGAAACTAGAACCAGAGGGCACAACCTCAGGCTAAAGGGACGATCCTTTAAAATAGAGATGAAGTGGAATTTCTTCAGCCAGAGAGTGGTAAATCTATGGAACTCTTTGGCCCAGAAGATTGTGGAGGCCAGGTCATTGAGTGTCTTTAAGACAGAGATAGATAGATTTTTGATTAATAAGGGGATCAAGGGTTATAGGGAAAAGGCAGGAGAATGGGGATGAGAAAAAAAATCAGCCATGATTGAATGCAGACTTGATGGGTCAAATGGCCTAATTCTGCTCCTATGTTTTATGGTCTTATACATTGACTATGCTAAATTATTTAACTTAGTTATTTATTTGTGTCACAAGTAGGCTTACATTAACACTGCAATGAAATTACTGTGAAAATCCCCTAGTTGCCACACTCTGGCATCTGTTCGGTTACACTGAGGGAGAATTTAGCATGGTCAATGCAATCTTTCAGACTGAGAGAGAAACTGGAGCACCCAAAGGAAACGCATGCAAATATGGGAGGAATGTGCAGACTCCACACAGACAGTGACCCAAGCCGGGAATTGAACCTGGGTCCCTGTGAGGCTGCAGCATTAACCATTGTGCCATCATGTCTTCCAAAGATGTATAGGTTAGGTGGATTAGGGGGATAAATAAATGGGGATAGGGGCTGGGTAAGATGCTCTTTCCAGGAATTGATGCAGGCTCGATAGTCCGAATAGCCATCTACTGCATTATGGAGATTCAATGAATGGGTTGAGATTCTTTCAGAAGCAAAATTTCGGAAATCCTTCTTCACACAAAGGATGGAAGTCTCTTCTACTAGTGGCAGTTGATCCCCGATCAGTTGTTAATATTAAATCCAAGGTTGAAAGATTTTTGTTATTTGAGGAATGTGGGACAAAGGTGGTGATATGAAGTTAGGTCATAGTTCAATCATGATCTCATTGAATGGTGTAATAAGCTTGAGAGTGTTGCGGTGGGGTGGGGGAAGGGGTTGAGTGCTGAATAGGGCCTCCTCCTGTTTCTGTGTAACAGGCTGGACGGGCTGAATGGAGCCTCCTCCTGTTCCTGTGTAACAGGCTCGCAGGCTGTAGGGAAGAGGATATAGACTAGTTTGGTTAGTACTTAGTAGCCGCAATCTGCATTTATATGGCACCAATTTTAATTTGATTTATTATTGTCACATGTATTGAGTGAGAAGTATTGTTTCTTGTGTGTATACAGACAAAATATACTGTTCATAGAGAAGAAAAGGAGAGTACAGGGTGTAGTTTACAGTCATAGATTGGGTCTAGAGAAAGATCAGCTTAATGTGAGATAAGTCAATTCAAAAGTAGGGAAGAAGCTGTTCTTGAGTTAGTTGGTACGTGACCTTAGACTTTTGTCTCTTTTTCCTGACAGAAGAAGGTGGAAGAGAGAATGTCCGGGGTGCGTGGGGATCCTTAATTATGTTGGCTGCTTTTCCCGAGGCAGCAGGAAGTGTAAACAGAGTCAATGGATGGGAGGCTGGATTGTGTGATGGACTGAGCTACATTCATGACTGTTTGTAGTTTCTTGCAGTCTTGGGTAGAGCAGGAGCCCATACCAAGCTGTGATACGACCAGAGAGAATGTTTTTCTATGGTGTATCTGTAAAAGTTGGTGAGAGTCGTAGTGTAGTTTTAATAATGTTCCCTCAATGTAGTTCAACAGGAGGGACACCGGACAGAGTGGGACAGTGAGCTTCTTCAGGAGATATTGGGGCAGGTGTGTCGCAGTTAAGGTTTTGAAGAAAGGGAGGCGAGAAGGTTCAGTGAGGGAATTCCTGGCAGCATATGGAATGATGTAGAGATGCCAGCATTGGACTAGGTTAAACACAGTAAGAGGTCTGACACAGTAAGAAGAAGGCTATAATAGCCGAAAGCTTGCGAGTTTACTGTCAAATAAATCGGTTGGATTTAAAACTGGTGTTGTCAGACCTCATACAGCATATGGAATGTCATTGAGATAGGTGTGGGTTTTATATTTCTTTGGATTGTTGTCTTTTAAGTGTTACATGTTTTTATAATGAGAGAAATGTGTGTATTGATCCTAGTTAGTTTGTATTTGAGGGTTACAGTCACCAGACCCTAGAAGCAATCGGTTGGATTTAAAATTGGTGTTGCCAGACTCTTACTGAGTTTACCCCAGTCCAACGCCGGCATCTCTACAGCATGTCCATTGGTATCTACAGCGACCCTAACATTATCTATCATAGTCTAAGGTGGGAAAATCAGAAAAAATCCATCCTGATCAGTGGAGTGTTCCCCAGAGGAAGGATATTTGGCCTAGCCTGAGTATACTAGCTTTTCAATTTAGCATTCTCATCTATTCCACAGCTCCCAGCTGTTTTCCCACCGCACGGCTAATGCCCTCCCATCTGTTTTAATGATGCCCCATTATTGTACTACACGTATGTAAATTCAAGGAGGAATGATTTTAATGATTTCCTTTGGTGGGGAGCAGTGAGTCTGTTATTGTTACACATGTCTGACTGTGTGTGGGTGGGGTTGGCTCTGTAGGTGTGTCACACTTTGCTTCCTCCCAGTACCATGGCCATTTTCTGGGTTGGGTGGGGGGTAGTGAGGTAAAGGAATCTAGCTTGTGTCCCGCGGGCTGGATCTTTTATAGTCCAGATACACACACAGACATGCTGTGCCCTCCTGGTGCTCCCTGGCCTGCTCCTCCAGAGAGGAAGAGATGCTGGGGGAAAAAAGTGCAGAAAGAGGGGGAATGGATTGAGAGAGAGAGAATTGTAGATTTATTGTGTGATTATTGGAGAGAGAGAGAGAGAGAGAGAGAGAAGCAGCCTCTGAATCCTCCAAGCCTAGGTCAGATTGACATGACCCTGGGTAGTGAGGGAGTGGAGGGGATGCAGGGAGCGCACTGGGACCGAGGCCAAGGCGGGGGCACGCCTGGCTGGCTGGTGCTAAATTTACTGCCGGCTCCTGACTATAAATGGAGCTGGTGCGGACACAGGCAACTGGACCATGCCATGCTAGCCTGGGACAGGGGAGGGAGAGAGTCAGAAAGCCTGGGGATGTTCACTAAGCTTGTGAGATTGAACAGGAAGTAGGAGCCCCCCCCACCCCCAAAAAATCAGATGCAGTCTGCTGCAGTGCTGTGATTGCAATGTGTGTAAAGCTGGCCAGGCAGCTTTGTGTTTGTTGGCCAGCTCCTGATTTTTTTTGTGTTGTAACCCTCCCTCCCCCCTCCTTCCCTCCCCTTGCTCCAGGTTCAGTCGAGCCTCAGTCTTGTAGCTGTGGGTGTGGACTCGAACTGATTTCTTTCAGCCTAGCCGGCCGGCTCTCCAGCTGTTTTTCGCACATCCCATTTACTGGATTAAAGCAATAATTAAAGACAGGGCTGTTTCAATAGAAGCTTCAGAACCTGGAGACGGATTGTGTGAGAGAGAAAGAGAAAACTGCAGCCATGAATAAGTGAATGCATTTCCCCCGGCAGCCAGAGGGAACTCCTTCCTGCACGGATTAAAAGGCGTTTCACCCACCCAGGCAATGGAATAGCTGCAAGACCGAGCCACATTGAGAGGCTGGAGCAGAGACTGCAGTCGAGAACCGGAGAGCCCAAAGGGAGGACTCTGATTCGGCTGCAGATTTTTATTTTACACAAGCAAGTTGGTTGAAACAAGCAAGAAGCCAGCCTGAGAATGAATTGGTTGAAAGGAGATAGAGCGAACTACAGATACAATGGGAGCAACACCTTCTGGGACGCAGCGGCAAAGACAAGTGATATCGTTTAAAGGCACCAGCTATTTAAACACCTCTTGTGTCGGTGGGGACAAAACTCCTAGTTCCTTTCATCCCCACTTTGACTAGATTTCAGATTAGTGCTGGCTCCCCGCTCAGCAGTTTGACAGCTCTGTCCTGAGTATCTGTGTGCGTCTCCCAATCGCTCCTTCACCGACTGACTGGGAACTTTCTGCATTTACCAGCAACTTGGCAACTATCACTGGGGCTTTTTAATCTTGGAGAAGTTGGGGTTAACTGGGACATCGACCTCAGCCTGACCTGCTGCACCCCCTACTCTCCTCCCTCTCCCCTCCTCCCTCTCCACACTCTTTCCCTCTCTCAGAAAACAGACCCGCCTACAAGCAACTGAGAATATTCCATGGGGAAAAGTCTACAACAGGGAAAACCTCTGTGCCAGTGACCACGGGAGGAGGGGGAGCGGTGAGGGTGGTAGAGTGGAGTGGGAGGGGGTGTTGAATCAGCTATATTTCTACAAGTGAATCTGCTGGTGCCTCCTGTCAAACTGAGTGTGAGGGAATTCGATATTTCATCTCTGCTTCTGAAGGAGCAAGAAAGTGGTACTTCACGACTAAACTGGAAGGGCAGCATTTGAAATTGTTTTACTGGACGGGACACAGGGTTTACTTTGAAAAGCAAGAGAGCTTAGACAACACAATAGTCAAGGAAGCTAGCCTCGGCTGAAGTGAGTGGCATCTCTAGGATATATTTATAAACTAAGGTGTGTATTTAAACATATGCATCTGTCCAGCTGAAACAAAAAAAAATCACTCTAAAGCCCCACTGAGAAGAGGATCCCAAGACGCAGTCACAAGCTGACCTGTGCAAGGCTGTCCCTTCTTCCCAGTCCCTTTCCGAGTTGGTTGCAGGATTCCTGTACCTGTGTGTGTACAATATATTGGATATAAACAGTCCACCACGCCACCTACAAGGTCGCTTCTGCAACGCTGAGTTGTCCTGACTTTAAATCCGCAGATCCTTTTCAAGACTGAATCATTGGAAGAGCTCCTGAATCCATTCACTTTTTTATTTGTGTGTCTTTGTTTGGGGAGCTTAGAATGTATATCGCTGTGTGATCTCTTCCCGCGGACTAGTGGATTCTATATACTGCTGTACACTATTTACTTACCTATGTGGGCACTTGCTGCCTGTCATTTTACTACACTGTGGCTCCTCGACATTTGAGTCCTGGTCTCTGCTGCTGTCAGCTTCTAGAGGTCATTTGAAGTATAGGGTGTGCAACCTGCTGGCTAGTATTCCAGTTGTTCCTCACAGTTTTCAAGTCTGTCGGTGTGTGCTGGTGTGAGGCGCCCACGGACCTGCTCCTTTCATCACCACAGCTTTGTAAAGAGCTCTTGTTCTCTCGACCTGTACTGTGCTTTCTGCACCCCCCACTCTTCCAATGGTGATTACCTCCACCAGCAAAGTTGAACAATCTCCCCCGAGCATGCTGGCTGCCCTGCAGTCTGAATGGATTAAGCAGGATCCCATTTGTTACCTGCCCGCCACCCATTGCAGCAAGAAGACATCACGAAGTTAGTATAGGCTGCCTGTGTTTGCTGGGGATTGGGAGGTGGGCGGGGGGGTGTCACAAGGGTTTCAGCACTGGGTGTGTGATGGACTGTGCTCTTTCATGTTCAGCCTATGTACAAAGAGGATGTGGAACCATCCAAGGCTATGGTGTAACCCTAACAGGTATGGGGAATCCTATTGCAGAGTTTGAGATGAATTTAGCACAGCGCTGAAGTGAGGGTTTGACTTGAATGCAATATTGGGTGAAGTAAGTGCTGTAATAATGTAGTGTTTTAAAGCACTGCTTGACATTTCTCCATCTTGCGAGCTTGATCGATGTCTGTGCCCTGTTGTCTTGTATTTTTGAGATGCATGATGAGGTGTGGTTGGGGGAAAGAATCTTACAGTACATACCGTAACGCTGCTTTTTGACAAAATGTTTAAGGAGTAAAAAGACACAAATCTCTTCCTTCAAATATAATTGTGTCCCCAGGATAGGAGGAGGATGGTGCTGAGTACACACCAACTGGCAAAGGCTGCCTGCTCAATTCAGTGGCTGCAAAGCTACATGTCTGTTGGATGCAGGGTTGGCTGTGCTCTGTATAACAACGCCGGGGTGGACTGGTGAATCTGGCAGCTTGGTGTTCTGCTGCAGACAAGTCCAATTTCTTAGCTGCCAGGAGGGGATTCTTTCACATCGTTCCTCTAGGTGTTAAGATGAGGCTGGAGCCATGTGCTGACTCTGTGTTGCCCGCTAATATGGTAGGGGAGAAAATGTCACTGCTTCACAACAGTGGAAAGATACTGTTGTGTTGTGGCCTTGGTGAAGGAATGTTTTCCCTCCTGGTGTGCTGCTCCTGCAACCCACCAGCAGGCACAGTTAGCAAAAAGCCCCATGGCAAAGATGGACCGGGCCAGTCAGGCAGCTTTCATCTTTCTAACTATGCACAATAGCTGAAGTACTGATGCAGTCATGGGGGTAGGTAACATAGGGCTGGAGGTATGGCTAACCTGGGTGATTTATCCATTCCATTCACTCACTCACCCACTTCTCAGTCAATTATTAACCCAGATGATGCTGTTGGAACATGAAGAGTTTTTAAAAAAGAACAGGGAATGGGCAGTGATTCTTCCCAACCTATGGCTGACTTTCAGGCACCCGAGTAACAGTGGGTTTAGCAGTGTGATTAGTAAAAGGGATCAAAAATTCACTTTACACAGAGTTGGTAGAGAAGGTGACAGCAGCTCGGCATGTTTCAACACAGAAAGTCAAAGTGCAACTGATGCACAGCTATTTCAGATGCCAAAACAAGCATATAGCTCCTAATCCAACTATTTTGTACCTTCTGTCTCATTCATCTGTGCTGTGTACACTGGGGGGGTGGGCAGGGGGTCACAGATCTCAGCGCATTAACGGTAACTGGATTCTACTTAATATTCGAGTTCTAGAGAGAGGGGAAATCAGCCAGGGTTCCTGCTCCTGATCACTGTCCAGTGATCCCTGGCTGGATGAATGGTGAGAATGGTCTGTTTAAGTCTGTAAGCCTTTCAGTCAAGACTCATCCCACTATTGCTCTTCTGAAACTTTCAGTTGACTGTGAAGTTTGACTTGGTTCAGAGTGTATTGTTCCTCTGTGGAAAAGATACAACTGAATGTGAAGGTGCAATGTTGAGGAGGAGAGGAATATGATGAGTGAGAACACAATTCTGAGTGTGTTTTGATTCACTGTGGTGCTGTCCGCTTCACCTGTACGTGTTAGGTTCCTCCGCTTGTCCCAATGCTGCCATGGGAAGATGTTTAACAGTGTCTGCATCCCTGGCTACCTGCAGTGTTTGCAATTCATTCTCCTGGCACTGTGCACCTGTCCTACAAGCAGGGTGAGTTTGCCGTGTTTTCAACATCCTCTCCATTATTATTCATGCGGAGAACTCCTGTAGTGCTGTCAGTGGACCCGGAGCTACTCAGAGCCACAGGGAGACCTGCTGCTTTTCCCAGCACTGATGTGACCAGCACAGGTTCAGGCTGATGGGGCAGGGTATCTGTGTGAGCATGTGTGTGATTCTTCATAATTTTTTAAACACTCCCTTATGTTTTTTTGAACAAATAATAAAAGGTCTGTCCTCAGCCCTCCTTTTCAAACTCTCGTGTAATGTCACACCCTAGGCCCCTACAAAAACTCTGGCCTCTTCCAGCTCCTACAACCCTCCCTATCTCTATACCTTCCTCCTGCCCCTACACCCCCCTCCTTATCTCTGTAATCTCCTTCAGCCCCCTACACCCCCTATTTCTAACTTCCTGCAATCCTACATCCCTATCTCTGTAACCGCCTTCAGCTCCTACAACTTTCTCTACCTCTGTAACCTGGAGCCCCTACACCCCTCCCTATCTCTCTAACCTCCTCCAGCTCCTACAAACCTCTTCCACACCCATAAACCTCTCCTTAGCCCACCATCTCTCTTTTTCTTTCTGTCATCTGTCCTCTTTAAAATGTTTCTTAAATGTGACTTGTGACCAGCCTTTTGGTCATCTGATCTATTCAGATCTGTTGTGTGGCTTGTTGTTGTATTTGGGCTTTGAATGTTCCTGGAAAACAGCTTGTGTGCTTTAATACATCAAAGGTTCTGTATAAATATAAACTGTTATTGATATTTGAGCAAAAGGTTCTTCCCCTGCTCTCAGCGTGGCCCTCCCCCTGTCCCCCTCTCCAGGCTATTTTGTGAGCTATCAGTGTCCCGGGATTAATGGGCTTTCCATTAAGTAGCAGATGTCTTTAGTGTTAAAACTCTTAGGGCCTCACTTCCTGTTTGGATGGATTTGCTCCTGAGCTGCCTGATAAGCCAGTGGTTTGTATGGCCATTACCAACTTGTACTTGGACTGTGGCCAGATACTGTGTACGGTGGCTGCTGTACCCTGGTCAGAGCTTTCCTGAACATCTCACCTTCTCTCCTCACTCAATCCGCCCTGCAGCATAGTCTCAATGCTGTTTAACACAGGTTGCTCTAAGGTAGATGCAGAAAGAGTGTTTCTCTCCTGGACTGGAAGGGATGGCACAGTCTCAAGATAAGGGTTTAGCCATTTCAGACTAAGATAACGAAACATTTCTTCTCTCAGTATTTCTGTCCTTTCTTTTGCTCCCACCTGCGCTTTCTCTTTCGTTTCTCTGTGTTGATCTTTTGCCTGTTGCTTGTCTGACGTACTCTGTTCAGCCCACTCCCTCTCTCACCTCTAAGCCCCTCTTCCATTTTCCTGTTTCTTCCTGTATAATAGTGGTCTGCTTACTTCAGTCTTGCCCAGAGAATTAGGAAGTACTGTCTGCTTGAGCTACAGTAAGATGGTATAAATAGATCTTTTCCTAGTCTCCACTCCTGTGCAGATATTTGGGCAGGTTAGTGTTGAGAGAGTATAAAGCACTGGATACAAATGAGGAGGGCAGGAGAATATTGGGTTAGTTTGAAGATCACGTTATTCTGCTGTCTGATCGATGCAGAACATTCCGATGTCTGTAGGTGTAAGATGCTGTTAGTGACGGTGTATCAAGAGCTACAGAGCACACTTTAACTGTGAGTGAGCATCCCCAGGTAAACCATGAGGTGATAGGTATTGCAAAGATCCCAGCATCAACCCCAGGCTGCCTACTTGCCATTTGCTAACTGATCTCCATTTGGGTGGTGTCAGGATGTTGGGGGCTGGGAAGGGAGGAGGTGGGAATTAGCCTTGGTTTCTGGAATTCTATCTGGGAATTTGCTTTGGTGTGTGGCAGTGGTCGTATAACCCACTGCCATAGAGACTAGGTCTGCAGCTGAGTGACAGTTGGTTAGCATGGTGGGTGTATGCTGGTGTGAATCTGCAGTAGCCTGAGGCTCCACCTGGAGGACTGTGCTGTTGTTGAGGGCAGCTTTGTAATTGGGGTGAATGAGTACGTTCCTTAAAGACAATCCTTTGGTGCTGGGCAGCTTGATTCCTTGGAATGTGCCTTCCTTACAAGGTGAATTAACCACTGATTTGCTATGGTTCGCACTGGACTTGCTGTCCAACTGGACACTGCCTGTTATCTGGTTTAATGCAAATCCCAGGAGTGATTCTGCATCAGATTCCCTGACCTGCTCACTGGACATAGACTTGCACAAATTGAACATGGAGGCTGGGGTGCTGTGCTCTCTAATCATCCCCCTACGGGTTAAAACCTGTTCCATATTGTGCTGGTCACTAGGTGAGGATTTTCTCAGCTGTGGCAGGGGATATTTGTCCCACCTGACCCCAGGTCCCATGTTGATCTCTCTCTCTCTCTCTCTCACACACACACACACACACACACACACACACACACACACACACACACGTGAATGACTAGATGTGACGTACAGTTTGCCCAGAAATAGTCAGCAGTTGATGACTGTGAAATTATAACTGTCCTGCCACGTGTGTGATGACTCTCAATGCACAGTATTGTTATTGTCTGGATTCAAATGAATACTGATTTGTTTCTGAATCTGAACTTCTCCCCACCCACACTGTCAATACGTTTTCTCTGCCTGTCTCCCACCCCCTTGCTCCCTGTCCCCGACTCCCTCACTCCTCTATCCCAACAGCCTTGGTGGCTAATCCCAGTTAAACTCCAAGTATTGTATTCTACTTTCTAAAATATCTGTTCCTGATCTCACCAGCCTCCACTTTTACCAGTTCATTCCCATTCTTTGCTCACAAATTGCCCTCCTCATTGCTCTCCAAATAACCTTTCTTTTTTCATCATTGTCCCACCTGTTTGACAATTTGCTGCATCTTTGATAGTCCATACCTCAGAACACCATGCCAGGAATATAACTCAAGTGGACTTTGCCCCAGCATGTCAGCACTGCTCAGTAACAGGATGCTGAAATTAGAAGGTAGCTTTCATCCAGGTAGCACTCCAGTAAATATCCTATTGAATGACTAGAAAACTCAGCAGGCAGGTCGTAACTAACAAATGGGGTGGCCTTCTCCAGCTCACCAAAGGCATGCTGGAGTTTGAATCCTTCACTTCGGTGTTTGATATATTCTGTACCTTTGACACAACTCAAATTGGACAAATCTTCCCTGATGTTATAAATGGGAGTTTCATTTTTGTTTGCAGCATCTTGGTTGACGTTGTAGCTGTCGCACGGAATGAGGCAAATTAATATGAAGTGAATCTTCCTACGGATTTCTGTGACCCAGCCAGTGCCAAGTGTAGGATTTGGTGTTCCTTTACGTTCAATGGGAGAGCCTGAGACGGGGAAAGCTGACGGGCAGCGCAGCGTCTCCATTAATTTTATTCAGATTTGCATTCTGGAGCAAACACTGCAGCTTCACTGCGAGGTGTGAACACAACACAGGAGGTGGCAAATGGGAATGATGAGGCCAGCCCAACTGTGCAAGGAACATCATGCCCAAATGGTCAGTCGCTGTCAACCTCCAGTTGGGTAGCCTCAATAATAAGTTGCCAGCCTGCCACAGGCCACTTACTTCACTGGGTACTTGGAACCTCTGTTCCACGAGAGGATGAAATCTCATTGTACCAAGAAAGAAGATGCCAACCCTCTGCCAACTGGAATGTCAGGACCATGAGCACAGGATTGACTGATAGTGATCAGCTGTGGGCTGACATTTACAAGACAGCCATGATTCACGTTGAATCCCATTGGCTGAACACTGATAACCGAAAGTGGCAGGGAAAGGATCGAGAGGAAATGTGTGGTCAAGGTGCAGGATTCATTGTAAGGAACTGGCTAATCTTGATAGAATCCCCACGAACAATGAACCCATAGGAGTATCTACACTCCCATGTGATGTTCCACTACAAGAGGCAGAGATCTGAGTAGTGAGCTATCCATTCATGGAACCCCCTTGTTTGAGACTGATACTATTGCCTTCTAAGCTCAGAAACCTGTGGACAGTAACTCGCCACCTAACTCCTCCCCAAAGCCTGTCACCATCAGTAAGGCACAAGTCAAGACTGTGATGGAGTATTCCCCATTTGCCTGAATGGATGTAGCTCTAACAACACTTAAGCTCTATATCATCCAGGACAAAGCAGCCCCACTTGATCGACATGCTAACCACAAACATCCACTCCCTCCACCACTGATGCACACTGACAGACGTGTGTACCATCTACAAGATGCACCACAGCACCTTCCAAACCCACCACCTCTACCATCTAGAGGAACAAGGGCAGCAGATACCTGGGAATGCCCCCAACTGGAAGTTCCCGTCTGACTCACTCACCATCCCAACTTGAAAGTATATCAGCCGTTCCTTCACTGTCGCTGGGGTCAAAATCCTGGATCTTCCTCCCTAACTGCACTGTAGATATACCTACACGGGGACTCCAGCGGGTTTAAGATGGTGGCTCACCCACCATTTTCTCAGAGGGCACTAACTGCTGGGCGTGGTCAGCAGCATTATCATCCCATGAAAGAAAATGAAAAGGAACTTGTCCAGATAGGGCTGGACAGAATCAGTATGTCATTCCAGGCCTTCTCTTTCCCTTCATATTTGCCCGCTGACTGTCTGGATGTGTGTATGGGAAAAGATGGGATGAAACTATTGTAGGCACAAGCTCGTGGAATGCTAGAGCAGGAGACAAAGCCATTTGGTCTCTTGTGTCTGGGTCAGCTCTGTGAAGTTGCTATCCAATTAGGTTCACTCACACTGTTTCCCCATGTACCTTAAATGCACTGCTGTCACTGTGTGGACACTGGTATGAGGCTTTACTGTAATCACTGTCCCTGTATTGACACTGGTGTGAGGGTTCACTATAACACTAAAGTCGGAGGAGTAGTAGACGATGAGGATGGATGTTACAGTTTGCAGAGGTACATAGATAAGCTGCAGAGCTGGGCTGAGAGGCAGCAAATGTAGTTTAATATGAAAAAGTGTGAGGTGATTCGCTTTGGAAGGAATAACAGGATTACTGAGTATTGAATTAATGAAAAGACTCTTGGTAGTATGGATGAGCAGAGAGATTTAATATACATGTGCATAGATCCTTGAAAGTTGGCACCTTGGTTGATAAGATTGTTAAGAAGGCACATGGTATGTTAGCTTTTATTGGTAGAGGGATTGAATTTCGGAGCCGTTAGATCATGTTGCAAAAACTTGGAGTATTGCGTACAGTTCTAGTCGCCGTATTATAAGAAAGATGTGGAGACATTGGAAAGGGTGCAGAGGAAGTTTACCAGGATGTTGCCTGGTATGGTGGGAAGGTCTTATGAGGAAAGGCTGAAGGACTTGAGATTGTTTTCGTTAGAGAGAAGAAGGTTAAGAGGTGATCTAATTGAGGCATACAAGATGATCAGAGGATTAGATAGGGTGAACAGTGAGAGCCTTTTTCCTTGGATAGTGAAGGCTAACATGAGGGGACATAGCTTTAAATTGAGGGGTAATAACTATACGACGGACGTCAGAAGTATGTTCTTTACTCAGAGGGTAGTAACAGCATGGAATGCCCTGCCTGCAGCAGTTGTGGACTCGCCAACTTTAAGAATGTTCAAATGGTCAGTGGATAGGCATATGGATAACATTGGAATAGTTTAGATTAGAGGGTCATTAGATTGGTTCAACTGGTCGGTGCATTCGAGGGCCAAAGGGCCTGTACTGTGCTATAATGTTCTATGTAACCACTGTCATTATGTCGACACTGGTGTGAGGGATCACTGTAACCACTGTCACTGTATCAACACTGAGGATTCACTGTAACCTTTATCACTGTGTCGACACTGGTGCGAGGGTTCACTAATCACTGTGTCGACACTGGTGCGAGGGTTCACTAATCACTGTGTCGACACTGGTGCGAGGGTTCACTAATCACTGTGTCGACACTGGTGCGAGGGTTCACTGTAATCACTATCTCTGTGTTGACATGGTGATCGCTTTCACTGCTGATTGATTTCATTGCAATCACCCGGGGAAGGACATCCCATTTTTACATTTAGAATTAATTACAGAATCGTAGAATCATAGAAACCTACAATGCAGAAAGAGGCCTTTCAGCCCTCGAGTCTGCACCGAACTCAATCCCACCCAGGCCCTACCCCTATGTCCCTACATATTATTCTCACTAATCCCGCTAACCTATTTATCCCTGAACGCTAAAGGGCAATTTCTCAGAGCTCCACTCCTGGTAAATTAATCTATATCTAGTACTGGTGATGAATAACTGCATCAAAGAGGCTACTAACTATACACGTGTGAGATAAATCATTGAGATTTTACAGCATAATCCCAGGAGCTCTTGTGGCGAAGCTTTTTAACCTGTGTACTTATTTAAGACAGAGCAACAGTGTAGTGTGGCTCCCTTGAGCTGGTAAACATTTATAACAACTCTGTCTATTGTGTCAATGTGTTCAGTTGTTTTCAAAGCTTCTGAAAGATCTGAGGGAGCGCCGCGCTGTCGGAGGGTCAGTGCTGAGGGAGCGCCGCGCTGTCGGAGGGTCAGTGCTGAGGGAGCGCCGCGCTGTCGGAGGGTCAGTGCTGAGGGAGCGCCGCGCTGTCGGAGATGCTGTCTTTCAGATCCACGGCTACTATTTGGAAGTAGAGCAGGAGTTCTCCCTGATGTCCTGGGGCCCGATACTTATCCTTCAATAAAATCACTTTGATTGCTGATTATGGGATCTTGCTGTGCGTAAATTGGCTGCTGAGTTTCCTACATTGGCTGTGCAATGTCCTGAGGTGCTGGAGAAATGCAAGAATTTCTTAATCTGTGCGTGAGCACATGTGTGTGCTCATGTTTGTGTGTGCTTGTGCCTGAACATGCCCTCCTAACTGACTGACTATCTTTTGTTCTGTTCACACAGGTGGGACCAGCTCAGGATGCAAGCCCCCCTCCTCGCACTGCTTGGCTGCCTCATTTGGCTTCACCCCCGCTGAGCCCAGCATGTCAAACCAGCACGGGCACCTGCCTCTCGGCAACATCCAATCCATGTGTGAGCTCCAGCAGGTCCGACAGGGGCACCATTGGGGTGTGACCGCTGGCCGGGCACCCACATCTGACCACCAGAGAGGCAACCACAGTGACAGGGTATGTCCAGCTGCCTGGGTGGGAGGGTGGTTGGCCACTAATATTGACGTGATGAACTTGCTGTCTGCTACACTCCCATCTGCTTCTAAAATCAGGGCTCTGTGCGGACATTCCTGCCGGTCACTGCCTTCTATTTCCTCTTCAGCCAGCAGCCCAGCTAGTGAATGCTGACCTGCTTTTCGACCACAGGACCCTATTCCCCAATTGCCCTTGAACTGTGTTTGTCGGCGAATGAACAGCTGGGTAAAGGTGGCAGATCATGTATTCCCACTATCTGCTGTCAGGAGCAATGCTCCTCTGACCACACTCTCCCTGTATTACCCACCGCCCTGATCAATTCACACACACACACAACACACACACACACACACACACCACACACACACCCACACACACACACACACACACACACACACACACACACACACACAACGTCCGAGGTGCTGGGTTTCCCTAACTGTTCTCTTTCTCTGCAGGTGCTGTCAGACATGACGATCCTACAGAGGAGGATCCCACTTAGCTTCCGTGAACCTGGGACGGCGCCCCTGAGGAAACTCTCTGTGGATTTGATTAAGACGTACAAGCACATTAATGAGGTGAGGAATCCAGTCAGTGCTGCTTGCACAAACTTCCCACTGTCATTACCCTTTGAGCTGCTTGGTTTTCCCTGTCACCCCAACCTGAAAATACTAATACTCACTGGGGTAGCAGTGCTGCCAGTCACACCTATCCCCCCAACTTGAGAATATCGACAATGCTCTCAGCCAGTCTTATCTGTTTTGTGTAGCATCCTCTTCGTTTGATGCATTCTCTCTCACCCAGGGGGCCAGGTGGGTTGTGAGGGGAGCAGGGACCAGTTCAGTTGTGAGGTGAGGGGAGCGGGGGCCAGGTGGGTTGTGAGGGGAGCAGGGACCAGGTCGGTTGTGAGGTGAGGGGAGCGGGGGCCAGGTGGGTTGTGGGGGTTGGAGGGTGGGGTGCAGGTGGAGAGCAGTTGGTTGTAGGAATAGAAGCCATTGGTCATCTTGGAAGCAGCTCTGGAAGATGTTCCAGCAGACAATATTTTTTGCTGATTGAAATCAGGGTTTGTTGTGGCCTTCTGGAGGTGTGCGAAGGGCAAGTGTCAGTTGGTATTTCTGTATGATGCATTGTACTATATGTAACCCTTTCTTTCTCCTCTGGTTGAAACCACTTCCACAGGTGTACTATGCGAAGAAGAAGCGTCGGGCCCAACATGTTCCTCCAGAAGATTCCAGCAACAAGAAGGAGCGGAAGATTTACAATGATGGTTACGATGATGATAACTATGACTACATTGTGAAGAATGGGGAGAAGTGGATGGAGCGTTATGAGATCGACTCACTGATTGGGAAGGGCTCATTTGGACAGGTAATACAGCGAGGCATTGGAAGCACTCAGAGGTCTGGATGCAGTTAGAAAACATATTGGAAAACGGATCTGACTGCTATCAGGGGAATGGACGTGGGGAGCAGTTAGCCAGGGCTCTTGCTCCTGATGACAAGTGGACATAGGGCTGAGAGGCCAACCTCCTTGGTGAACTATGAGGGCGCTGCCTGCCTCTCCCACTTCACTTCACTTCTCCACAATGTAAAACATGCCTGAAACCAGTCATAAGCTCCATTCATCCTGCTCTGCCTCTCGGCACCTTGTGTGATTATTCCCCCCGTCCCGATGCTATGCACAGATCCTGAGGACATCTGAAACTCTGTGACACCCATTTCAATCCCCAAACAAAATCCACAGCATTGACTGGGGGGGTCCAGGCAAGTTGCCGCCTTGAGTCCTCATGCTGGTTGGGAAATCCCCTATATGACCTTGACGCCGTTTTACAGTTTATTTTATTACTGTCACAAGTAAGTTTACATTAACACTTCAATGAAGTTACTGCGAAAATCTCCATTTTTGCACACTCCTCCAGCTCTCTGTCTCAGACTGCACAGTTGCCAGCTGGGCTGTATAACTCAGATGCTGTCCCTCTTCCCTGTTACTTTAGTGTCAGTTTTTGAAGGCAGCCCTCTCTTTCCACATTGTTCACTCCCCTCTTCCTCTCTGTATGTCCTCCCTCCAGGTAGTGAAGGCCTACGATCACCACGAACAGGAATGGGTGGCAGTTAAGATCATCAAGAACAAGAAAGCCTTCTTGAACCAGGCCCAGATTGAACTGCGCCTTCTGGAGCTCATGAACAAACATGACACTGAGATGAAGTATTACATCGGTAAGAGAAGCCAGCAACACAGGGTGGGTAACAGTGGGTACCAACATTGGGGGCAGTATCACTGGACCAAATACCAGAGGCCTAGGCTGCTGTCGCAGTGATGTGAGTTCATATCCCACTACAGTAGCTGGGGGAACTTAAATTTAATTCCTTCAAGCCTCTGGGATAAATTGCTGCTCTCATTAATAATGACTTTGAAATGATTGAATTTTAATTAAAACCCAACTGGTTCACTAACATCCTTTGAGGAAGGAAATCTGTCTTCATCCAGAGTTCTCATAAGGTTGACTCTAAACTGCCCTCTGAAATGTCAGAATTAGGCACAAACCACATAGAGATGTGCATTAAATGCTAGCCCTGACAGTGACACCCATAGCCCAATAAGGTGATGGCCTAGCAGTATTACTGCTAGACTATTAATTCAGAAGCTTGGCTAATGTTCTGGGAAACCGGGTTCGAATCCCGCCATAGCAGATGGTGGAATTTGAATTCAATAAAATATATCAGGAATTAAAAATCTGCTGATGACCATGAAACCACTGTCAATTGTCGGAAAAACCATCTTGTTCCCTTTAGGGAAGGAAATCTGCCATCCTTACCTGGTCTGGTCTACGTGTGACTTCAGAGCCACAGCAATGTGGTTGACTCTCAACTGCCCTCCAAGGATAACTAGGGATGGGCAATAAATGCTGGCCAGCCAGCGACGCCCATGTCCCAGGAATGAATAGAAATTTTTTTCAATAAGAATGAATACCTTTAAGAATGGCCACCTGCTGTGCGGTGAGATCCTGTCCTGGTGAAGCTCTCACTCCTGTCGTCAGTAGGAACAGGAGTCAGGTTCAGGAATGTTTTCCGTTCCCAACTGTTGCTTCAGAAAGTCATTCTGTTTGAGGCATGGAACTCGGTATCACATAAATAAAATAGAAAATGCTGGATGAACTCAGCAGTTCAGACAGCAACTATGGAGAGAGAAACCCAGTCAATGACCTTGAGTAAGGCCAGGAAAGAGTGGGAGCTGGAAAGGATTCTAGTCGAGTGCAGATGGAGAGAAAGAGAGAGAAAGGAAAGGAGGATCAGTCATCGACTGGATGCTGGGAGAGAGTCAATGACAAAAGAACTCATCTAGAACAAAAACAGCACGGGAAACAGGCCCTTCGGCCCAACGATCTAAAGGCTCTCTTTCAATGTTTGTCATTTTCCCCCTTTCAACACAGTTCACTTGAAGCGACATTTCATGTTCCGGAACCACCTATGCCTGGTCTTTGAGCTGCTCTCTTACAACCTGTATGACCTCCTGCGTAACACCAACTTCCGTGGGGTCTCCCTCAACCTGACCCGCAAGTTTGCCCAGCAGATGTGTACGGCGCTGCTCTTCCTGGCAACCCCTGAACTCAGCATCATCCACTGTGACCTCAAGCCAGAGAACATCCTACTGTGTAATCCCAAGCGAAGCGCCATCAAGATCGTGGATTTCGGCAGCTCCTGCCAGCTTGGGCAAAGGGTAAGATTGCCCTTCCAGTGTGTGCGTGCAGGGTGTGTGGACATGACAGGGTGCTTCGGGATGGTTTATATAGAATAACGTATATTCAGGAATGAGTTACAGACTGGAATCTAATCGAGGGGTTCGGGGTGGTTTATGTATAGAATAACAGATACCTGGGAGTGAGTTACAGACTGGAATCTAATCAAGGGGTTCGGGGTGGTTTATATATAGAATAACATATCCAGGAATGAGTTACACACTGGAATCTAATCGAGGGATTCGTGGTGGTTTATATATAGAATAACAGATACTAGGAGTAAGTTACAGACTGGAAGCTAATCAAGGGGTTTCAGGGTGGCTTATATATAGAATAACAGATACCAGGAGTGAGTTACAGACTGGAATCTAATCGAGGGGTTCGGGGTGGTTTATATATAGAATAATAGATACCCGGGAGTGAGTTACAGACTGGAATCTAATCGAGGGGTTTGGGGTGGTTTATATATAGAATAACAGATACCCGGGAGTGAGTTACAGACTGGAATCTAATCGAGGGGTTCGGGGTGGTTTATATATAGAATAACAGATACCCGGGAGTGAGTTACAGACTGGAATCTAATTGAGGGGTTCGGTGTGGTTTATATATAGAATAACAGATACCCGGGAGTGAGTTACAGACTGGAATCTAATTGAGGGGTTCGGGGTGGTTTATATATAGAATAACAGATACCCGGGAGTGAGTTACAGACTGGAATCTAATCGAGGGGGTAGGGGTGGTTTATATATAGAATAACAGATACCCGGGAGTGAGTTACAGACTGGAATCTAATCGAGGGGTTCGGGGTGGTTTATATATAGAATATCAGATAACCGGGAGTAAGTTACAGACTGGAATCTAATTGAGGGGTTCGGTGTGGTTTATATATAGAATAACAGATACCCGGGAGTGAGTTACAGACTGGAATCTAATCGAGGGGTTCGGGATGGTTTATATATAGAATAACAGATACCTGGGAGTGAGTTACAGACTGGAATCTAATCGAGGGGTTCGGGGTGGTTTATATACAGAATAACAGATATCCAGGAGTGAGTTACAGACTGGAATCTAATCGAGGGGTTCGGGGTGGTTTATATATAGAATAACAGATACCCGGGTGTGAGTTACAGACTGGAATCTAATCGAGGGGTTCGGAGTGGTTTATATATAGAATAACAGATACCCGGGAGTGAGTTACAGACTGGAATCTAATTGAGGGGTTCGGGATGGTTTATATATAGAATAACAGATACCCGGGAGTGAGTTACAGACTGGAATCTAATCGAGGGGTTCGGGGTGGGTTATATATAGAATAACAGATACCCGGGAGTGAGTTACAGACTGGAATCTAATCGAGGGGTTCGGGGTGGTTTATATATAGAATAACAGATACCGGGGAGTGAGTTACAGACTGGAATCTAATCGAGGGGTTCGGGGTGGTTTATATATAGAATAACAGATACCCGGGAGTGAGTTACAGACTGGAATCTAATTGAGGGGTTCGGGGTGGTTTATATACAGAATAACAGGTACCTGGGAGTGAGTTACAGACTGGAATGTAATCGAGGGGTTTGGAATTGATTTATTTATAGAATAGCAGGTATCCTGTGAGATGTTGAGCTTTATATTTGCTCCCATTTGGACAACTGTTTGAAGTTGCTGTGCTGGTTGATAAACATAGAAAGCCTCTTATACTGGTGATCTCTCTATTATGTGATTCTAACAGAACTGTCTTGCAACCTTGTGCCTGACTGACCACTTTGTACTCGATATTGCTCCAGACTTCCTCCAAGCAGCTGTTGTTAAAGTGTGCAGCCTGCTTAGCTGAGTTTCTCTCTTCCCACAGATCTATCAGTACATCCAGAGCCGTTTCTATCGCTCGCCCGAAGTGCTGCTTGGCATGCCCTATGACCTGGCCATTGACATGTGGTCCCTGGGCTGCATCCTGGTGGAGATGCACACTGGAGAGCCCCTCTTCAGCGGGTCAAATGAGGTGAGATTATGGTCCTCCTGAATGCTTACGGTGCAATGTTGGAACTATTGCCTCTCCCCAGCTCAGTGCTGTGGCTCCCTAATGCTTCTCTTCACTGTTTTCTCTCTCTAGGTGGATCAGATGAATAAGATAGTGGAGGTTGTTGGCATTCCTCCCAGTCACATGCTGGAACAAGCACCCAAAGCCCGCAAGTACTTTGAGAAGCTCTCTGATGGACTGTGGGTCATCAAGAAAGTGAAGGATATGAAGAAGGTGAGTGTGGGATACTAGTGGCACTGAATAGTTCAGAAAGTGGATTTGCTGGGCTGAGTATCACCCTTCACAATGCACTGCGTATGGGCAGGAGAAAGAGAGCAACTCCACATGTAGCTCCCTGTATCAGGGTCAGGAGGAGGGCATGGAGGAGAATGCAGCGGGGGGTGGAGAAGAGAGGCAAGGCGGGATTGGGAGAGGGCAAGGGGGAGTTGGGAAGGGGGAATGTCAAGCTGAGGGGCTGTCAGAGAGGGGTGGCACGTGGTTAAGAGAGGCAGGGAGTCTGGTGCCACTGGTAAGCGGTGGGTGACTGGTGACAGGAGCAACTGAGAATGTAACTGTAACCCCTTCTCTCATTTCCTCAGGAATACAAAGCAGCTGCCTCACGCAAACTCCACAACATCATTGGCGTCGAGACTGGGGGTCCTAATGGGCGGCGGGCTGGTGAACCCGGCCACACACCCGCTGAGTACTTGAAGTTCAAGGACTTGATTCTGAGGATGCTGGACTATGACCCGAAAACACGAATCACCCCTTTCTATGCACTTCAGCACAACTTCTTCAAGAAGACACTGGATGAAGGGACAAACACAAGTAACAGCATCTCGACCAGCCCTTCAGTGGAGCACAGTCAGTCAGCTAGCACTGCCAGCTCTCTGTCCAGCTCAGGTACAGGCCTACCTCTCTCATCCATCCTTCTCAATGCCCTGATCCACTGCCCTCCCTTCATCAATCATCCATCTTCCACAGATTGAATACTGCGGCTGCTAGAACCTGAAAAAAAAGCTAGAAAAACTCAGCAGGTCTGGCAGCATTTGTGTGGAGAGAATAGAGCCAATGTTTCCAGTCTGGATGACCCTTTGTCAGAGCTGATTTCTCCTCTCTCTAACCCAGGGATCTATCTTCCACAGTTCATGGTCACCTTATACCTGATAGTAAATTCACTGTCGAGTTCAGAAGAAAACAGCAAGAGTTCCTGCTCCTGATCACTGTCCAGTGATCCCTGGGTTAGAAAGAGAGAGGAAATCAGCCAGGATTTCTACTCCAGATCACTATCCAGTGATCCCTGGGTTAGAGAGAGAGAGAGAGAGGGGGGGGGGGAAATCAGCCAGGGTTCCTGCTCCAGATCACTGTCCAGTGATCCCTGGGTTAGAGAGAAGAAGAGAGAGAGGGGGAAATCAGCCAGGGTTCCTGCTCCTGATCACTGTCCAGTGATCCCTGGGTTAGAGAGAGAGGGGAAATCAGCCAGGGTTCCTGCTCCTGATCACTGTCCAGTGATCCCTGGGTTAGAGAGAGAGAGAGGGGAAATCAGCCAGGATTCCTGCTCCTGATCACTGTCCAGTGATCCCTGGGTTAGAGAGAGAGAGAGAGAGGGGGGGGGAAATCAGCCAGGGTTCCTGCTCCAGATCACTGTCCAGTGATCCCTGGGTTAGAGAGAGAGAGAGAAAGAGGGGAAATCAGCCAGGGTTCCTGCTCCTGATCACTGTCCAGTCATTGCTGCTGCGGGATGTGTGAGAGGAAGCCAGGAGTGATGCTCTTGCAATATTTCTCGTGGAGCAGAGTGGCGGGCTGCCCTGTAACATGTGTCTGATATTTGACGGTGTACATGATCATCCTGTCGAATCTTGGAACTAATGATGTGCTACGCTGGAACAAGCACAAGCAACACCAAAAAACCATCCTTCTGCTCCACTAGCAAGCAGATACAACTCTGATGAAAGAATAACAGCTTGTCTCCCGCTCCTCCTCCTGGAGTTCATATCCAGCCTTGTCAGGACTCTGCTCTTTCCTCACTAGTGAACACCATCATTCCATTTGTCTAAACACTTCTGCTTATCATCATCCCCTACTTTTTCCTTTGGCTTTTCGCCTTCATTTGTAGCTTCAATAAGGTAGTCAAACACTCAATACAGTACTGGTGCAGATAGATCTGTCACTGTATATCACTTGGGTACAGTACTGTGGGGGACGTGTCTGTCGCTATGTAACACTGGGGTACAGTACTGGGAGGGACGGGTCTTTCACTGTATAACACTGGGGTACAGTACTGGGAGGGACGGGTCTTTCACTGTATAACACTGGGGTACAGTACCGTGGGGGACGTGTTTGTCACTGCGTAACACTGGGGTACAGTATTGGGAGGGACGGGTCTTTCACTGTATAACACTGGGGTACAGTACTGGTGGGGATGAGTCTGTCACTGTATAACACTGGGGTACAGTGCTGGTGGGGATGAGTCTGTCACTGTATAACACTGGGGTACAGTACTGGTGGGGACGGGTCTTTCACTGTATAACACTGGGGTACAGTACTGGTGGGGACGGGTCTTTCACTGTATAACACTGGGGTACAGTACCGTGGGGGACGCGTTTGTCACTGCGTAACACTGGGATACAGTATTGGTGGGGATGGATCTATCACTCTATAACACTGGGGTACAGCACTGGTAGGGACAGGTCTGATGCTGTATAACACTGACATAGAGAATTGATGGGATGGATTTGTCATTGTTCAACACTGGAGTACAGTACTGTTGGCAATGGGTCTATCGCTGTATATCACTGGGGGAACAGTACTGGTGGAAGCGAGTCTGTCACTGTAACATTGAGGTAGAGTACTGGTGGGGATGGGTTTCTCAGTTTCTAGCACTGGGATACGGTATGATCTGTCACTATGCAACACTAGATATAGTGCTAAGAGGGACGGGTCTTTCATGTGTAACACGGGTACTGTGCTGGTGATGAAGAATCTGTCACTGTATAACACTGGGGTACAGTACTGATGGGGACGGGTCTGTCACTGTATAACACTAGGGTACGGTACTGGTGGGGATGGTCTGTCGCTGTATAACACTGGGGTACAGTACCGGTGGGGATGGGCCTGTCGCTGTATAACACTGGGGTACAGTACTGGTGGGGGCGGGTCTGTCGCTGTATAACACTGGGGTACAGTACTGGTGGGGGCGGGTCTGTCGCTGTATAACACTGGGATACAGTACTGGTGGGGACGGGTCAGTTGGTATGTAACACCAGGGTACAGTACTGGTGGGGAGGGTCTGTCACCTTATAACACTGGGGTATAGTACTGTTGGGGACAGGTCTGTCACTGTATAACACCAGGGTACAGTAGTGGTGGGGATGGGTCTGTCTCTATAACTCTCGGGTTATAGTACTGCTGGGGAGGGTCTGTCACTGTATAACACTGGGGTACAGTACTGGTAGGGAGGGTCTGTCACTGTAATACACTGGGGTACAGTACTGGTGGGGACAGGTCTGTCGCTGTATAACACTGGTGTACAGTACTGGTGGGGAGGGTCTGTCGCTGTATAACACGGGTACAGTACTGGTGGGGACGGGTCTGTCGCTGTATAACACTGGGGTACAGTACTGGTGGGGATGGGTCTGTCACTGTATAACACTGGGGTACAGTACTGGTGGGGACGGGTCTGTCACTGTATAACACTGGGGTACAGTACTGGTGGGGACGGGTCTGTCGCTGTATAACACTGGGGTACAGTACTGGTGGGGATGGGTCTGTCGCTGTATAACACTGGGGTACAGTACTGGTGGGGACGGGTCTGTCACTGTATAACACTGGGGTACAGTACTGATGGGGAGCGGTCTGTCGCTGTATAACACTGGGGTACAGTACTGTTGGGGTAGATCTGTCACTGTATAACACTGGGGTACAGTACTGGTGGGGACGGGTCTGTCGCTG
The DNA here is from genome assembly GCA_024679065.1 of Sphyrna mokarran. NCBI lineage: Eukaryota > Metazoa > Chordata > Chondrichthyes > Carcharhiniformes > Carcharhinidae > Sphyrna > Sphyrna mokarran. Next base: position 585,428 of record JAGIQG010000016.1, on the reverse strand, counting down.
TATAACACTGGGGTACAGTACTGGTGGGGACGGGTCTGTCGCTGTATAACACTGGGGTACAGTACTGGTGGGGACGGGTCTGTCCCTGTATAACACTGGGGTACAGTACTGGTGAGGACGGGTCTGTCACTGTATAACACTGGGATACAGTACTGGTGGGGACGGGTCTGTCGCTGTATAACACTGGGATACAGTACTAGTGGGGACGGGTCTGTCGCTGTATAACACTGGGGTACAGTACTGGTGGGGACGGGTCTGTCACTGTATAACACTGGGGTACAGTACTGGTGGGGACGGGTCTGTCGCTGTATAACACTGGGGTACAGTACTGGTGGGGACGGGTCTGTCGCTGTATAACACTGGGGTACAGTACTGGTGGGGACGGGTCTGTCACTGTATAACACTGGCGTACAGTACTGGTGGGGACTGGTCTGTCTCTGTATAACACTGGGGTACAGTACTGGTGGGGACGGGTCTGTCTCTGTATAACACTGGGGTACAGTACTGGTGAGGAGGGGTCTGTCGCTGTATAACACTGGGGTACAGTACTGGTGGGGACGGGTCTGTTGCTGTATAACACTGGGGTACAGTACTGGTGGGGATGCGTCTGTCACTGTATAACACTGGGGTACAGCACTAGTGGGGATGGGTCTGTCACTGTATAACACTGGGGTACAGTACTGGTGGGGACGGGTCTGTTGCTGTATAACACTGGGGTACAGTACTGGTGGGGATGGGTTTGTCGCTGTATAACACTGGGGTACAATACTGATGGGGAGTGGTCTGTCACTGTATAACACCGGGGTACAGTACTGGTGGGGACGGGTCAGTCGCTGTGTAACACCAGGGTACAGTACTGGTGGGGACGGGTCAGTTGGTGTGTAATACCGGGATACAGTACTAGAATCTCTGTCTTCTAATGGGTTATTTGTCACTCTGTGCTCGTAGACGGGTTTGATATTTGCTGCTGCTGCTTTGAATTTGTTCCATTCCTAGTTGGAGTTGGGGGATTGATAATGGTTTTAGTCGGCAGTGTTGATCCCATTCCATGGCCTGTGTAACTGAATGTCTTGCTGCTTTTCCATGCTGCTGTTGTCAGCTGCTTGTGCTTTGTATCTGCAGTGTCTCTGTGCTTTCTATCTCTCTGTTTGATTGTCTGTCCCTCACTCTTTCACCATTACCCTTTCACCCAATTGAGTCCCTGCTCCTGGGGTCTCCACTTCTAACCGTTGACCGTTCCTACTCCCAGGTGGCTCCAGCGGCTCTTCGAGTGAGACCCGGAATCAGCGTTACACCAACCGATACTTCAACAGCACCGAGGTTCACACGGACTATGAAATGCACAGTCCACAGGTACGGGGTCTGCGAACCTCTCCATTCAGTGACCTAGCCTTTGATCAGTGCATGTTGGGGAATTGGGAGGGTCACAAGCCAGTGATAGTCAAAAAACTTCTGGTCTGAACACAGCACAGTCTGTTCGACATGGTGAAGACATAACCTGCCTGTTTCCTGGATCCCATTCTCGACAATGGAGGAGAAACCTGTTCCCAGACTGACATGCAGTTCTTTTCTTCAGGAAGATCCGGTCCTTCCTCCGTCCCGATACTCAGTCTTCGGAAGTAACTCTTATATGTTTTCTTTGCTTCATTTCGGAGATCTCGGTTGTATTCTTTAGTTGGTTTTGAAGAGGTAAAATGTTGTGCAGAGTGCAGGCTACAAGTCACGTTTTTCAGTGACTGCCAATCTTTTATTTGTAAAGCTGGTGATTGCGACCTACGTGACTGAATGCGTGTATGTGTATGTATACCTCTGTGTTTGTGTATGTGTATATCTGTGCCCATGTGCGCATGTCCGTGTCTTATTCTCCCCGTGTATGGGCTCCAGCTAATGGCTAATGCTGTGATCTGCTGTGCCAGTCTGCTGATGTAGCCACTGTGTTGCACAGCTTTGTGCGGCTGTGTTGTTCCCTTGAATGAAGTTGGTTTCATTGCTGTGTCTTTGTCAGGGTTGTCAAGAGTCCATCACCCCCTCGTGTCTCTCCATCACCCCCTCGCACTCCCTCTTTACTCCAACCTCCTACAGCTGAAAAATCCACCTTTGGAAAAGGCTGCAGGGCCACTGAATGAGAGAAGAGGCAAGGGATGGTGCATGGACTATGAAGAAGGCTGTCCTGTCATTGTGGAGTTTCCTGCTTTCCTCCACCATTTCCAGTAGGTGGGAGCAAGATTCCTGCAACTTCACTGAGCAAGGCTAGAATCTGGTCCATTTAAATGGTCATTGGATAATATGGATGATATTGGAATGGTGTAGGTTAGATGGGCTTTAGATTGGTTTCACAGATTGGCACAACGTAAAAGGCCAAAGGGCCTGTACTGCACTATAATGTTCTATATTTGATGATGCTGTTTGGAAGTTGCATACTCTGACAGAATGTGGGTGTGGGATGGTGCTCTGCCTCTACAGAGGCAGAGGCAAATCACCAGGACATTTCTCTGACAGCACAGGGCCCCTCTATCAATGTCTGCTAGTTTTCAAATCACAGCACTGGTCAGTGGGCTACCCCAGCTGCCCTGTCCCCAGCCTCACCAAACTCCTCATTCTCCACAGCAGCTCAATGCAGAACTTGATTGGGTCAGTGGAGAGAAACTATTTCCTCTAGTGATGGGGAGGGGCATTCTTCAAATGGAGCCAGGCTGTTTGGGGGAAGATTTCCAGAAGCACTTTCTCACAGAAAGCAGCAAAAGTCCAGAACACACTCCATCCTAACACCTCGAGGCTAGGAGGAATCATTTAGAAACTTTCACACTGAGATTAGAGAGCTTTTTGTAGAGTAAATTTACAGGATGTGTGCTTTGCTGGCTGGGTTGAGCATTTACTCGACATCCCTAACTGCCCCTCAAGAAGGGCGTAGGTGAGCCGTCATCTTGAACCCGCTGCAGCCCCCGTGTGGTGTAGGTACACCCACAGTGCTGTTAGGGAGGGAGTTCCAGGATTTTGACCCCAGCGACAGTGAAGGAACGGCCGATATATTTCCCAGTCGGGATGGTGAGTGACTCGGAGGGGAACCTCCAGGTGGGGGCATTCCCAGGTATCTGCTGCCCTCGTCCTTCTAGACGGTAGAGGGTGGTGGGTTTGGAAGGTGCTTGGTGAGTCGCTGCAGTGCATCTCGTAGATGGTACACACGGCTGTCACTGTGTGTTGGGGAGTGGAGCGAGTGAGTGTTTGTGGTTAGTGTGTCGATTGAGTGGGGCTGCTTTGTCCTGGATGGTGTCGAGCTTCTCGAGTGTTGTTGGAGCCGCAGCCATCCTGGCGAGTGGGGAGTGTTCCATCACATTCACTTGTGCCTTGTAGATGGTGGACAGGCTTTGGGGAGTCAGGAGGTGAGTTACTCACCGCCTCTGATTTGCCCTTGTGGCTACAGTATTTATAAGGCTGAATCCAGTTCAGTTTCTGGTCAGTGGTAACCCACAGGATGTTGATACTGAAACATTAAAGGTTATAGAGCCATAGCAGGTTGATGGGAGTTAAGGTGTGCATCAGTCATAATTTATAGAATGAAGCAACAAGTTCAAGGGGCTGAACGGCCTCCTCCTGTTCCTGTGTAACAGGCTCGATGGGCTGAATGGCCTCCTCCTGTTCCTGTGTAACAGGCTCGAGGGGCTGAATGGCCTCCTCCTGTTCCTGTGTAACAGGCTCGAGGGGCTGAACGGCCTCCTCCTGTTCCTGTGTAACAGGCTCGAGGGGCTGAATGGGGCCTCCTCCTGTTCCTGTGTAACAGGCTCGAGGGGCTGAACGGCCTCCTCCTGTTCCTGTGTAACAGGCTCGATGGGCTGAATGGCCTCCTCCTGTTCCTGTGTAACAGGCTCGAGGGGCTGAATGGCCATCTCTTCTCATTCAGCTGTAGGAGGTATTAAACTCAATTGCTGAATTGATACAGGGTAGAAGGAGGCCATTTGGCCCATCTAGTCTGCACGGTCTCTCCAAATGAACATCATCACTCAGTGTCATTCTCTTGCTTTTTCCCCATCCTTCTGCTCATCGTTTCTATTCAAATAATCATCCTGAATGCCTCAACTGAACCTGCTTCCAGTCAGAACATTGTGTGAAAAAGTTTTCCCTCACATCACATTTGCTTGTTTTGCAAATCACTTTAAATCTATGCCCTCTTGCTTCCGATCCTTTTACAAGTGAGAATGGTTTCTCCCGGCCTACTCTGTGCAAATCCTTTTTGATTTTGAATATCTCTATCAAATCTTCTCTTAGCTCCTTCTCCTTCCAAGAACAGTCCCAACCTCTTCTGCATTTTCCATGTTCATGCTACCAAAGTGTATCATCTCACATATTAACTGCCTGTCTACCCACTCCCCCAACCTGTCTCCATCCTTTGGAAGTTCTACACAATCCTCTTTACAGTTTACAATATTTCCAAGTTTTGTGTCATCTACAAACTTTGAAACTGTCCCCTGCGCAGCAAGAGCAAAATCATTAATATGTAGCAGGAAAAGCAGGGCCCCAATACCGATCCCTGGGAAACTCCAATACAAACCTTCCTCCAACCTGAAAAATATCCACTGGCCTTTACTCTCTGCTTCCTGTTATTCAGCTGACTTTCAGTCCATGTTGCTGCTGTCACTTATATTCCATGAGCTGCAACTCTTCTCAAAAGTCTACTGTGTGGCACTGTATTGAATGCCTTCTGAAAGTCTGTGTACACCACATTCACAGCACAACACTCATACCCCCACTCTGTCACCTCCTACAAAAAACTCCAGCAAGTTAATGAGACATAATTTCTCCTCTAGAAATCCATGCACATTTTTTCAATGTGATTCCTAATTCCTGAATAGTTGTTTCATGGAGTTTTCCCACCACTGATTTAAAACTGACTGCTCTGTAATTGTTAGCCTTATCTTTATATCTATTTTTAACAAGAGCATAATGTTTACAATTCTCCAATTCTCTGGCATCTCGGAGTCAGAGAAGACTGGAAGATTATGACCAGTGATCCTACAATCTCCATCCTCACTTCCTTCAGCCCAGCAATTCAGAAGCACTCACCAGCAAGGATCTCTGGGCAGTGAACAGGAGCAGGAATCCTGACTGATTTCCCCTCTCTCCCTCTCTCTCTCTCTCTCTCTCTCTCTCTCTCTCTCTCTCTCTCTCTCTCTAACTCAGGGATCACAGGACAGTGATCAGGAGCAGGAATCCTGGCTGATTTCCTCTCTCTCTCTCTCTCTCTCTCTCTCTCACTCTCTAACTCAGGGATCACAGGACAGTGATCAGGAGCAGGAATCCTGACTGATTCCCCTCTCTCTCTCTCTCTCTCTCACTCTCTAACTCAGGGATCACAGGACAGTGATCAGGAGCAGGAATCCTGGCTGATTTCCCCTTTCTCTAAAAGCCGGGAAATATTAATCCAGTTACCGTTATTGGCCTGAATTGAGATGTGTGATGCTGCCGCCCTGCAGCGTACAGGGCAGGGTTAAATGAGATGTGGAAAGGATGGTTTGCAGGTGGTTTTGGTTGAGGCTGACTGTTAAGCTGACTGTTCTGTCATTGCTGATGTTACTGTTTTCTATTGTTTGTAGGTTCCATTGCCTTCAATGCAGCAGCAGCAGCAGCTGCGCCTGTGGACCAGCGGAGACGCACCAACCCGAAGCAACAGCGACCTGTACCCCCCGCTGCTTCCTCACCCCATGACTGGGGCTCCACAGCCGCACCTCCAAGGTAACGAGCAGCACTTGTACCGTCACGGGAGCATCAGGGTGCCACAGCAGTACCATCATCACCACCATCGCCAGCTGTTGTCGGCCTCCCCACCACTGGCCTCCGAGCCTGCTGCCTCTGCCCACGCCTTCCTCCTCCTCTCCCCTCAGAGTCCGGACTCCACACCGCGAGGATCCTCGGCTTTGCACCTTCGGACTAGGACCGTCATGCCTGTGCACAGTTTGTACCCGGCGCCTGGCCCCCCCTGCCCCGAGACTGAGAGCACTTCCAGGGGCTCCAGGCAGCTGGGATCCAGAGGCGAAGCAGACAGCACTGCCATGATGGCCTTCTGTCCCCAGCAAAGCTCAGCAGCCACTTCCTGATAAGAACTTCAGATAAAAGCAAATTCTATATATTATATAAAAGATGGAAATAAATAAAGCCATAACATTGATCAAGTGCTGCATGGGTCAGGGTGGGGAGTGGGATGGTGGTGCAGGGTCTGCTCGAGTGAAGGGTCAGTGACTATTTCATTGCAACTTGCTGATCTGAGCTGAGCTCTCCTGTACATTTGTTTTCTCATTTATTTAATAGTCTGTGCCAGATCTCCCAAGGGCTTTGTTGGGTTTTTTTTTGCTGAGAAAATGGAGGAGTTTCTGATCCCTGTCCCTCCAGGAATTGGTTTCTGTCTGTCTCTCGCTCTTCTGCCCTCTTTCTAACTCTTGCTCTTTCTTTCTCACCTTCTCTAACTCTGGTACTCTTGTTAGTTTGGCTCTCTCTCTTTCTCACTCAATCTCTCTGACTCTGGCACTCTCACTCAAACTCGCTCTCTCATTCACTCACCCTCACTCTGGTATTCTCTATCTGACTCACTGATTGTCCCTCACTAGCTCTCTCGCACTTGCTCTTTCCTCACTCTGGCATTTTCAATCTGACTAACTCACTGTCACTCAATCTATTCTCTCTCGAGCTGGCTCACTCACTGTCAGATTCTCCCTCACCCCAGTACTCTCTCAAACTGGCTCGCTTGCCCACTCTTCTAACTGTGGTGCGTTCTCTCTCAATCTGGCTCATTTGTACACTCACTCTCACTCTGATTCTCTCTCAATCTGACTCTGTCACTTGCTGTCACTCATTTTTCATTCAGGCTCTCACTCTCGATCTCTCTCATCTCAGTTACTTTTCCCCTCTCTGACAGTGCTTCTGGAGTCTGTCACAGCCTCTGTTTCTCCTTTTCTTCCTGGTTGATCAGTAAAGTTTTCTGCTGGTTTGGTCAGAGTACACACATCTCTCTAGTTCACGCCCTCATTCTCACTCCATCTCTCTTCCCTGTCCCTCCTGTTGATCCTCCCTCTCTCTGCCAGTCCTCCTCTCAGCTCTCCTGCGTTCCTGCAGCTATCCTAATCTAACACTACAATGACTTCTCTTTATTTCATTCGAGTTGGTTTTGTGTGTGTGTGCGCGTGTGTGTATGGAATTGTGGAGCTCCCGGCTGCAGCCCATCTCTGTTTCCACAGCTTCTGGAGATTTCTGTGCCTCTATCTATTGCCCCGTCCTGCTTGAGGTGTGGGCTGATATGGGGAACATAAAAATACAGTGCTAGCGTTCAGTATTAAAGGCAGCCTATTGCCCCTACTCTGAGTTCCCCACACGGTGTGGGAAGGTACAGCTCCCACAGAGACTCTGGGGCAGGAGGACTTTTTACAAAAAGGGGATATGGAAAAGCATTAGTTTCAGAGCATAGTGACAATTAGCTTTTGTCTTTTTTTTAATTTATTGTACCAAAGACTGTCTTGAGGTATCACTGGGAAATGTCTGAAAAGGTGGGAGGGTAAACGTGTACAGGATTTTAGATTTGTCTTTTAAAATGTCTTTTTTTTTCCTAACACTTTGTTTTAAAAATATATAAAAATGCCGGTGATTGTAAAATCTCATTTGTGCTGTTAAAGGAGTCAGGCATGTGCCTGGGTGTGGCTGTGTGTGGGGCTGTTTCTGGATGTGAGAGACTGCCACTGTGGCTGAGAGACTGTATGGGGCTGTCTCTGTGACTTAGTGTGAGAGAGAGAGACACTGCATGGGTGAGTATCTATGTGCTCTTTAGATGCATGTGAAAGAAACTGCAGGTGTGCATGTGTGTGTCTGAATCTGACCTTACTATACGTGAATAGAACTGTTGAGCATTTTCCAGCCTGGATACGTTGGTGTGGGAGACTCCAATCAGCTGTCACTCAGTCCCAATCACAATGGTGTGTTTGCAGCTCTTCCACAACTCCAACCCATGTTCAACAATAACACTGCACTACGTTACTGAACGTGTACAGGGTGGCACAGCACTGCTGTCTCACAGCGCCAGGGACCCAGGTTCGATTCCTGGGGGCACAGTGACACAGTGGGTTAGCACTGCTGCCTCACAGTGCCAGACAGCTGTATTGATTCTAGCCTCTTGTGACTGAATCTGCACATCCTCCCTGTGTCTGTGTGGGTTTCCTTCATTATAGGTGTAACCTCATTACTAAACTGATTACCTCTGAAAAAGTTTGGGATACTGGAGATGGAAACTGATGTAAAAATGAAACTTTGTACTATCTGTTTATGATCCACTTGCATAGTATGTTGAAGTCATTCTCATGCACATTTCTTCCCCTCCCCTCCCAGTTTGATACTCAAACACATAGTAAACACCTCATCAACTCAGGAGCATATCCCAGGACTTTAGTACTGGTAGAGTTGGGTCTGTCGCTGTATAACACAGTACTGATGGGATAGAAATTAACTGATTTCCTCTCTCTCTCTAACCCAGGGATCACTGAACAGTGATCAGGAATGCTGGCTGAGTTAGGGGGTAGAGATGTTCATTGGTTACGAAGAAATCCACAACACGCTCATAGCCCAGTGAAAGAGATTTATTTTCTGAAGCAACAACTGTCTCACACACGAACCATTTTGAGCCCACAGGTATAAATCATTGAGAGAAGTATCATTTTTCCAGAGGGCACGAATCTTTCCATGGTGAGTTATTCCCAGTATCAAGTGAGCTCAGACTGGCAAGACATGGAATCCATTCTGGGATTTGAGATCGAGGCCAATCAGATCCCTGGCAAATGCGAGGAACGGACCCATGTTATCTGACTACATAAAGTGGCACAACACAGCAGGAAACTGGACAAAATAGGCACACCTCAGCACAGCCAGTCAGGTGTAGCCAGTTGGAGAGGGGAGGATATAGTCAGACATGGCAGACACAGACTGACCTATGGGGATAAATATTCAGTCTCACACACACACATGGGCACAGCTGCAGTGATATATGGACATACATGGACATGTTCATATTCCCCACAGTCAAGTACATCCAGACACCAACAGAACACACACCAAGACAACATACATCTTCCACAGGGTCTTAGCTGGATGATTCCAATGCTGAACTGACTGATTTGAACCTCATTCTCTTGAAGTCTGAGTTCCCAGCACTATACCTACCCCCCCCACAGTATGGCCAGAACAACAGATAGGAAGTTGGAACGGCAGTACAGGAGCACAAGGACCTAATCCATGGATCTGAAAGTGATCAGCAGTGCCAACAGGCACATCCCAATCAGAGAGAGCCCAGTAACTCACTCCCTAGACATGCCACTGGGAGGGGGTGGGCCTTGGAAAGCGATAACACACCTGTGTGTGTGTATAGGACTGGGTAAGGGTCAGGATGCCAGGTCTCTCTGTAAGGGCAGACAGTAGTGTGCCCTGATCCAGAGCAGGGAGAATCCTCACTGCCGCTCAAACATCTCCTTCAGGATCTTCATGCTCTCTGTGTATCGGTGCTGGTTTCTATGGGAAGACTCCTTCCACCTGGAAGACAAAACCAGACAGCAGCTCAGCAATGGGAACTTAAACCAGTAAAGCTGCACCACATATCCAGGCCTATCATACAACCAAAACCTCCCCACAACAAGAAAGGAATATATTCCCTTGTACACAGTGGGAGGGAAGGGGATTGGGATAGTGTACAATGGGAGTGAACAGGAAGAGGTTTGGGTCCATTGGGATTGTGTTCAGTGAGAGTGAATGGGAAGAGGTTTGGGATTGTGTACAGAGGGAATGAACGGGAAGGGGATTTGGATTGTGTACAGTGGGAGTGAACGGGAAGGGGTTTGAGATTGGGATTGTGTACCGTGGGGATGAATGGGAAGGGATTTGGGATTGTGTACCATGGGAGTGAACGGGAAGGGGTTTAGGTCCATTGGAATTGTGTACAGTGGGAGTGAACAGGAAGGGGTTTAGGTCCACTGGGGTTGTGTTACAATGAGAGTGAACGGGAATGGGTTTGGGTCCATTGGGATTGTGTACAATGAGAGTGAACGGGAAGAGGTTTGGGTCTATTGGAATTGTGTACAGTGGGAGTGAACAGGAAGGGGTTTAGGTCCACTGGGGTTGTGTTACAATGAGAGTGAACGGGAATGGGTTTGGGTCCATTGGGATTGTGTACAATGAGAGTGAACGGGAAGAGGTTTGGGTCTATTGGAATTGTGTACAATGAGAGTGAACGGGAAGAGGTTTGGGTCTATTGGAATTGTGTACAGTGGGAGTGAACAGGAAGGGGATTGGGATTGTGTGCAGTGGGAATGAATGAGAAGGGGTTTAAGGTTGTATACAGTGGAAGTGAACAGGAAGGGGATTAGGATTGTGTATAGGGTAGGTGAATAGAAAAGGGTTTGGAATTGTATACAGTGGGAGTTAATGGGAACAGGTTTGGGATTAGGATTGTGTATAGTGGGAATAAACGGGAAAGGGTTTGGGATTGATTGCAATGGGAATGAACGAAAGGGGTTTGGGATTGCGTACACTGGGAGTGAACGGGAAGGGGTTTGGGATTGGGGGGAAAAAAAAAAATCAGGCATTGGTGCAAGTCTCTGGTGTTGGAATTCGCAGTCTGGAATCTTCGATCTCACCTGTGTCGAATCTTCTTCCAGCGTTCCATGTGATTGAAGAGCAAAGTGGGTACGCCAGGGGCATTGTTGCGGTTCTGTAAGTAAATGCAAGCTAAATCAAACTCACTGACAAGAAAACATCATCCCCAAGAGTGTACTGTGCCTTTACACACCCGTCCCCGTGTGGGGGAATCACAGACCCCCCGTCCCGTCCCCGTGTGGGGGAATCACAGACCCCCCCATCCCGTCACCGTGTGGGGGAATCACAGACCCCCCCGTCCCGTCCCCGTGTGGGGGAATCACAGACCCCCCGTCCCGTCCCGTGTGGGGGAATCACAGACCCCCCCGTCCCGTCCCCGTGTGGGGGAATCACAGACCCCCCCGTCCCGTCCCCGTGTGGGGGAATCACAGACCCCCCGTCCCGTCCCCGTGTGGGGGAATCACAGACCCCCCGTCCCGTCCCCGTGTGGGGGAATCACAGACCCCCCGTCCGTCCCCGTGTGGGGGAATCACAGACCCCCCGTCCCGTCCCCGTGTGGGGGATCACAGACCCCCCCGTCCCGTCCCCGTGTGGGGAATCACAGACCCCCCGTCCCTCCCCGTGTGGGGGAATCACAGCCCCCCCGTCCCGTCCCCGTGTGGGGGAATCACAGACCCCCCGTCCCGTCCCCGTGTGGGGGGAATCACAGACCCCCGTCCCGTCTCCGTGTGGGGGAATCACAGATTCCCCCCCCCACGTCTCGTCCCCGTGTGCGGAATCACAGACCCCCCCCCCCCCCCCCACCCCCCGTCCCGTCCCCGTGTGGCAGAATCACAGACCCCCGTCCCGTCACTGCGAGGGGGAATCACAGATCCCCGTCCCGTCACTGTGGGAGAGAATCACAGACCACCCCCATCCCGTCCCCGTGTGGCGGAATCACAGACCCCCGTCCCGTCACCGTGTGGTGGAATCACAGTTTCCCCGTCCCGTTACTGTGTATTTACCATGTTGAGGTCGAGAGGTTTCTCAGTGGAAGGGAGTGGGGATGGGATACGCAGCCTGCCTGCCTGGTCCTGATTATTTAGAGAGCAGGGAATAGGCTCCGGAAGTTTGTAAACATCCTGACACTTGCCATTCATCAGATCAGCAACCTGCGAGAAACGGAATCATATCAAATCTCACCTCACTTTGCACACGGAGACAATTGACCCGTTGCCGTGCCCCCACCCGCAGCACCCACACCCTCACCATCCTATCGACAGTCCTCCCACCTACCCTATCCTCACACACTCCCCCCACCTATCCTGTCTGCAGCTCCCCAACCTCATACTCCCCGCACCCCCATTCCCCCATACCCCACCACCCACCCAACCCAGTACCCACAAACCCCAACATCTGGCTCCTCCATCGCCCACCCCACCCACATTCCACCAAACTCACACACCTATCGCCCCTCCCACCGCCTACAATCACCCCACTACAGGCATACCACCCCAGCTCAGAGGGAATCAACCCCACACCAACCAGCTCCCCTATACCCCCACTCCCCCCATCATCCAGCAACCTCCCCATCATAGGCAGGATCTAAGCTCACATTCACTCTCTCCTCTGCCCCATTCCACCCCCTCACTCTGATGCCTCATCCCAAATTCCCCTCCTTTCCCCATCCCAATCCCACCTCCTCATCCTCCAGTGCAGCAGCAGGTGGTTGAGGGCTTGGGGTAAGCGCCCCCTCCCTCAGGCTGGGTTTGTTCCTCATCCAAGCACGGCAGATTGGATACAGGGGGGTATTCTCATTGAACTGAGCCAGGTCCACACTGCGGTCAAACAATTTCATCGTGTAGGCATCTGGGAAGCACAAAATCAACATCACAATCACCCCTCCCGGGTAGGCATAACCCCTCAATACACCCCTTAAATACCTTCATTATAATTCAAATGAACAAACTCAACATAGTGCAATAGACCCCTCATTACAGCCCAGCACCTCCCAAATGCCATTCCTCTCCATTACAGTTCAACACATCCCGTCTAAAACAGTCATTACAGTCTCTCTCCATTAGCCTAACATACCACCTCATTACAGTTCTCTCTTACTACAGCACAATATACACATCCCTGAGTCCCTCACTATACATCTCCTCATTACAGTCTATTTGCATTGCAACCCAACACATTATCGCCCTCCAGGAAAGCTGCCAAAATCTTCATTATCATCCCTCTCCATTATACCCTAATGCACCCCCTCTCCATTACAGACCGACACACACCCTCATTACAGTCCATTTGCATTACAACTCAATGCACCAACATAGAATCCCTACAATGCAGAAGCAGGCCATTCAGCCCACAGAGTCCACACTGACCTCAATCCCACCTAAGCACTATCCCCATAACTCCACGTATTTACCATAGCTACTCCCCCTGACACTAAGGGGCAATTTAACATGGGCCAATCCACCTAACCTGCAAGTCTTTCGGACTGTGGGAGGAAACCGGAGCACCCGGAGGAAACTCACGCAGAAACGAGAACGTGTCCACACAGTGACTCCAAGCCGGGAATCGAACCCAGGTCTCTGATGCTTTGAGGCAGCAATGCTAACCACTATGTCACCATCATCCCCCTCTATTACACCCAATATATCCCCTTATAGCAGGTCCTTTCCATTACAGCCCCCTCTGTTACACTCAGCATGCCCCCTCATTACATCCAAACACACCAATCATTATGTTTCTACTCTATTATAGCGAACACCATCTCATTACCGGCCTTCTCTATTACAATCCAACACATTCACTCATTAGAGTCCTTCTCCATCACAGACCAACATAACCCCTCATTGCAGTCTCTCCCCATTAATACTCATTTCACCCCCTCATTACAGTCCTTCTCCATTACTGCCCTTCTCTGGGAAAAAAGGGACTGTTTTCCTTAGAAAGACGTAGACTTAGAGGAGATCTAATAGAGGTGTACAAGATTATGAGGGGTATAGATAGAGTAAACAGGGTTAAGCTTTTTCCTAGGATGGACTCAAATAGCACGAGGGGTCACGGGCTTAGGGTGAGGGGGGTAAGGTATAATTTGGATGCTAGAGGGAGTTTTTTCACACAGAGGGTGGTGGGGGTATGGAATGCGCTGCCAAGTAAAGTGGTGGAGGCAGGTACTCTGGAGTTATTTAAGAAATACTTAGATGGGCACATGAGCAGAATGGGAATGGAGGGGTATAGAAAACTGATTTAAAATAGGGATCATGAGCCTTGGGAGTCCCTGGGAAGTGTGTAAATAGATGATGATATTGATGTACTTGTTTTTATCCTACAGGTGCTTTGGTCCACCTTGTTGTCTAACGAGGGGCATACACGCGATGGGTCGTGAGAGGACTGCTCTTGGACCTTTTTCGAGAGTATCCTAGTGCTTCACGTCGTTAGTGTACGCTTGACCTGGACCATCTGATGGGCAACACGACAGCTCAGTGACTATCGCTGTGCTGTGCAGATACATGGATTTGGGCCTGTGTCTGTGGGAGTTTGCGCATTCTCCCCGTGCTTGCGTGGGTTTTCTCCGGGAGCTCCGGTTTCCTCCCACATCCCAAAGATGTGCTCTTAGGCTAATTGGCAAAACAAATTTTCCCTAAATTGTCTCAAATTTGGTTTTTAATCCATAGATCTATAAACACGGACAGGGATCACGGGTAGAGGTGGGAACATCGGGGTGGCAGCGCGGGATCGTTGGGCCGAAGGGCCTGTTTCCCGTGCCGTTTTGTTCTTTGTTCTCCATTTCAGTCAACGTACACCTTTCTTTGCAGCCTCCTTCCATTATAGCCCAATACAGCCCATTGATACATTACATAAAACACTACAGCACAAACAGGCCCTTTGGCTCACAAATTGTGCTGATCATATCCATACCTACCAGGCCTATCTATAACCCTCAATCCCATTAAATCCCATGTACTCATCCAGAAGTCTCTTAAAAGACTCCACTACCACCGACAGCAGCCAATTCAACTCACTCACCACCCTGGGAGTGAAAAACTTACCCCGACATCTCCTCTGTACCTGCCCCCCAGTACCTTAAACCTGTGTCCTCTCGTAGCGACCATTTCAGCGCTGGGAAATAGCCTCCGAGAACCCACCCTTATGTACTCCTCTCAACATTTTATAAACCTCTATCAGGTCGCCTCTCATCCTTCGTCTCTCCAGGCAGAAGAGACCTAGTTTCCTCAACCTATCCTCATAAGGCATGCCTCCCAATCCAGGCAACATCCTTGTAAATCTCCTCTGCACCCTTTCAAAAGCTTCCACATCCTTCCTATAGTGAAGCGACCAGAACTGCACACAGTACTCCAAGTGTGGTCTGACAAGGGTCTTATAAAGTTGCAGTATTACCTCCTGACTCCTAAACTCAATTCCTCGATTAATGAAGGCCAGTACACCGTACGCCTTCTTAACCACATCCTCCACCTGCAAGGCCGATTTAAGAGTCTTATGGATCCGGACACTAAGGTCCTTCTGTCTTCTCGACCCCTAAGACTCCTACCCTTGATATTATACTCCTTCATCCCATTGGTCCTGCCAAAATGGACCATTACACATTTATCCGTGTCGAAGTCCATCTGCCACTTCTCCGCCCAGTCTTGCATCCTGTCTATGTCCCGCTGCAACTTTTGACATCCCTCCAGACCATCCACAACACCACCGACCTTTGTATTGTCGGCGAACTTACTAACCCATCCCTCCACTTCCTCATCCAGGTCATTTATGAAAATGACAAACAGCAGGGGTCCCAGAACAGATCCCTGGGGCATTCCACTGGTTACTGACCTCCATGCAGAAAAAGACCCATTTACAATTACTCTCTGCCTTCTGCAGGCAAGCCAGTTCCAGATCCACATAGCAACAGCCCCTTGGATCCCACGCCCTCTCACTTTTTCAAGAAGTCTTGCATGGGAGACCTTATCAAACGCCTTACTGAAGTCCATGTAATCCACATCCACTGCTCTTCCTTGTCAATGTGTTTAGTTACATTACAAACCCCGTTTACAGTCCAACCCCTTATTATAGGCACTCACCACTATAATCTCTAATTGTAGCCCAACGCACCCTCATTACATTCCCTCTCCATTATAATCCATACATTCCCTCAGCAAAGTCCCTCTCCATTGCAGCCCATTTGCAATACTCACTATAATATCTTACTGCTATCTGCGTTATCTTAAATTAAAATATTGCAACCCCACCCCATTACAGTCCATTGCACCCGTGTCTGGGTATTGGCCCCAGTTTAAAGCTCACTGGGTCTTTGGTGACCTCCCTCACATCCGCCATCCTCGGCCTCCTTCCTTTTTTTCCGGCGCTGATGTGGGAACCTGGTTGAGGGTCTGGAACAGAAAAAACAGCTGAAGACATGGACACAGAGGGGGGGAGGGGAGAAGGAGGGAGAGGGTAGGGGGGAAATGAGGTGGAAGGAACAGGAGAGCACCCATTATAACTCTCACCTCTTGCCCGCTGAGGCTGGAGAGGAATCTCTGTAAAACAAAGTGAGAAATTCATCAGAGCTATCACTTAATATTCCTGCAGCCATTCAGCCCATCCACTTTGTCCCAGCAATGACTGGTGGCACTAATACTGTTATATAGACTTATTCCGAGAAACAAAGTCCCTCCCTCCAGGCCCCGTCTCCGTCCCTCCCTCCAGGCCCCGTCTCCGTCCCTCCCTCCAGGCCCCGTCTCCCACTTTACCCACACTGTCTCCCCAAGCTGAGGGTGATGAAGGTGACAGAGATACAATGCTGGCTCCGGGATGGGTGTGGGCACAGTGGGTTCTGCTTCATGGGACACTGGCAGCAGTACTGGACAAGGTGGGGACAGTATGAGGTTCAGTACCACTTACAGCATATCAGGACCAGGGGAGGGGGAGAGGTTGGGAGGTCCAGTTTGTATTCGCTGGAGTTTGGAACAGCATGAAGCGACTCGGTGGAAAGCTTTCAGATCCTGAGGGGGTTACTGACAGGGTGGATGTGGGGAGGATGTTTCCTCTTGTGGAAGAATCTAGAACCTACAATCCAGAGATGGGCGTCTGGAGGGAAAAGGAGCGACAGAGATAGATTGAACCAGGGCAGGACTTACTCAGTTAATGGTAGGGTGTTGGGGAGAGTTACAGAACAAAGAGATCTCGGGGTACAGGTTCATAACTCCTTGAAAGTGGAGTCACAGGTGGACAGAGTGGTGAAGAAGGCATTGGGCAATGCTTGGTTTCATCGGTCAGAACATTGAATACAGGAGTTGGGACGTCTTGTTGAAGTTGTACAAGACATTGGTAAGGCCACACTTGGAATACTGTGTACAGTTCTGGTCACCCTATTATAGAAAGGATATTATTAAACTAGAAAGAGAGCAGAAAAGATTTACTAGGATGTTACCGGGACTTGATGGATTGAGTTATAAGGAGAGACTGGATAGACTGGGACTTTTTTCTCTGGAGCGTAGGAGGCTGAGGGGTGATCTTATAGAGATCTATAAAATAATGAGGGGCACAGATCAGTGAGATAGTCAATATCTTTTCCCCAAAGGTAGGGGGGAGTCTAAAACTAGAGGGCACAGGTTTAAGGTGAGAGGGGAGAGATACAAAAGGGTCCAGAGGGGCGAGTGTTTCACACAGAGGGTGGTGAGTGTCTGGAATGAGCTGCCAGAGGCAGTAGTAGAAGTGAGTAAATTTTATCTTTTAAAAAGCGTTTAGACAGTTATATGGGTACGATGGGTATAGAGGGATATGGGGCAAATGTGGGCAATTGGGATTAGCTTAGGGGATTTTTAAAAAAAAGGTTGGCATGGACAAGTTGGGCTGAAGGGCCTGTTTCCATGATGTAAACCTTTATGACTCTCTAACTTGGGGCAGGATCACTGTTTAAAAATAAGGGCGGCCCATTTCAGAGGAGATGGGGAGGAATGTTTTCTCTTGGTTTGCGGAGGGGGGAGGGGGGAGTGCAGTTTCCAGAACACTCTTTGTCTGAAGGTGGTGGGAACAGAATCCATGAATATTTATAAGGCAAAGCCAGATAGATTCTCCATGAGCGACAAATGAAAGGTTATTAGAGGGGGAAAGGGGCAATGGTTATGGGAGGTTGGTGGGAAAGTGAGATTGAGGTGAGAATCAGATTAAACATGATCTTATTGAATGGGGTAGCAAGCTGGAGGGCCAAGTGGCTGATTCCTGCCCTGAATGAGAACGCTGGAATGAATGCCGCTGGGTTTCAGATTTCTAGTCTACAATATTCTGCCTGTTTTAGGGATGGAAGAGGGCAGGACACAGATTGAATAAAGACAGAATTGGGAATGGAACGTGACCCAGTGGCTGCCTATAGACTGACTGAATCAGAGAGATTGGAGGAGAGCAAAACACCAGGGATCCAACACCAGACTTCACCCAGGATGAGAGAGCACAGGAACTCACTTGCTCTGCAGATCAGTCAACACTGGTTTCACCAACTCGTCCCCAGCCTGCTCTCTGAAAGAACAGAGACCCTTCATTACAAAACCACTCAGAATCCACTGACTGCAGCCACGAGCATTGGCTCACAAACCCAGACACAACACTAACACCCAGCGGTGGCACTGAGAGACGCACACTCACGCACAGACGCACCCTCCCGCACAGAAACAACATTCTCACTCATGCACAGACGCACACACATAGGCATACAGACACTCACACATACACGCTCATCTAATACAAACAGTTTTGAATCAGCAAAGGATGCTCCGAGTTCAACTGCAATCACTGAAGGAAATTTCTCAGTCAGAAGAAAGGAAATGGCGGGAGCAACCACACTTTGCTGCGTTTCTATATGGCCGCGTCACCGAAATCTCTGTGTCTACAATACAGGTGATTTATTCCATTCCTGAGAATTATGGTGCGTATAGGCACCCACACACATACCTCTCAAGGTCACTCTTCTCAACAAGACACTGTAGAACTGCATCCAGACGATTACGAGCTGTCGAAGCTTCAAGATCTGCAGTAGAAGAGAAACTACACAACTCAGTAAACCTACACATAGGAATTCAAGGGTCAGCGCTGAGGGAGCGCCGCACCGTCAGAGGGTCAGCGCTGAGGGAGCGCCGCACCGTCAGAGGGTCAGCGCTGAGGGAGCGCCGCCGCACCGTCAGAGGGTCAGCGCTGAGGGAGCGCCGCACCGTCAGAGGGTCAGCGCTGAGGGAGCGCCGCACCGTCAGAGGGTCAGCGCTGAGGGAGCGCCGCACCGTCAGAGGGTCAGCGCTGAGGGAGCGCCGCACCGTCAGAGGGTCAGCGCTGAGGGAGCGCCGCACCGTCAGAGGGTCAGCGCTGAGGGAGCGCCGCACCGTCAGAGGGTCAGCGCTGAGGGAGCGCCGCACCGTCAGAGGGTCAGCGCTGAGGGAGCGCCGCACCGTCAGAGGGTCAGCGCTGAGGGAGCGCCGCAACAAGTTTAAGGGAGATGTGAGAGGGAAGTTTCTCACGTGGAATGGTGAGTACCAGGGGATGTAGTGGAAGCAACATTGAAGAGGCAGTTGGATGGCGACACGAATGGGGAAGAAATAGAGGGAAACGGTCTGAGGAAGGAGAGAAGGTTTTGTTTTCAGCTGGGGGCAGCATGGTCAGTAAAGGTTTGGAGGCTGTTCCTTTGCTGAAATTTTTTTTTAAGACCAAGAAGATCATACCTGTACCTTTCTCCACTCCCCTCTTTCACTGCTCTTTAAAGAAACTCTTCCAAAGTCACTTTGAGCCCTCCTGCTGTGTCCCCTGATCCTTCTCTGCACTGTGGGGTACTCTGTGTCCCTGTGCCCAAGACCCCCAAACATGGTCAACACATTACTCAGCATCACCACCTGCTGTCTGAACACTGTACTGCATCCCACCACTAAATTCACCACAGGAACCATAGAATCATAGAAACCCTACAGTGCAGAAAGGGGCTATTCGGCCCATCGAGTCTGCACCAAACACAATCCCACCCAAGCCCTACCCCGCTATCCCTACACGTTATAAAGACTAATCCCTCTATAACCTACACATCCCTGGACACTAAGGGGCAATTTCTTAGCATAGCCAATCAACCTAACCCGCACATCTTTGAACCATGAGAGGAAACCGGAGCACCCGGAGGAAATCCATTGCAGACACGAGGAGAATGTGCAAACTCCACACAAACAGTGACCCAAGCCAGGAATCGGACCCAGGCCCATGGAGCTGTGAAGCAGCAGTGCTAACCACTGTGTTACCGTGCTGCCTCAAAACAAGAGGAGACCCCATTCAGCCCCTCGAGCCTGTTACACAGGAACAGGAGGAGGCCATTCAGCCCCTTGAGCCTGTTACAGAGGAACAGGAGGAGGCCATTCAGTCCAGGGGGGCGGGCACTGGGGCAGGCATCTGAAGGGAGTGGGGTGTCAAGGCTAATGGGATACAAGGACAGGTAGCTAGATGGATAAGTAACTGGCTTGGTAATAGGAGACAGAGAGTAATAGTGGGAAGGGTGTTTTTCTAGCTGGAAGTTGGTCACTAGTGGTGTGCCGCAGGGCTCGGTACTGGGACCTCTTCTATTTGTAATATATATAAGTGACTTGGAAGAGGGAGTAAGTGGAGTGATCAGCAAGTTTGCAGACGATACAAAGATGGCTGGACTTGCGGATAGTGAGGAGCATTGTCAGGCGATGCAGCAGGACATAGATAGGCTGGTAGCTTGGGCAGACAGATGGCAGATGGAATTCAATCCTGATAAATGAGAGGTGATGCATTTCGGGAGAAAGAATGTAGGGGGGAGGTACATGATAAAGGGTAGACCTATTAAGAGTACAGAAACACAGAGGGTCTGGGGGTGCAGGTGAACAAGTCTCTGAAGGTAGCAGAGCAGGTGGAGAAGGTTATGAAGAAAGCATATGGTATGCTAGCCTTTACAGGAAGGGGTATAGAGTACAAGAGCTGGCCTTTAATGTTGCAGTTGTATAAAACGTTGGTTTGACCTCATCTGGAATACTGCGTCCAGTTCTGGTTGCCTTACTACCAGAAGGACATGGAGACTCTGGAGAGAATGCAGAGGAGGTTTACCAGGATGCTGCCTGGTATGGAAGGTCTGAGTTATGAGGAGAGGTTAGGCAAATTGGGACTGTTTTCCTTAGAAAGACATAGATTTAGAGGAGATCTAATAGAGATGTACAAGATTATGAGGGGTATAGATAGAGTAAACAGGGTTAAGCTTTTTCCTAGGATGGACTCAAATAGCACAAGGGGTCACAGGCTTAGGGTGAAGGGGGTAAGGTATAATTTGGATGCCAGAGGGAGTTTTTTCACACAGAGGGTGGTGGGGGTATGGAATGTGCTGCCAAGTAAAGTGGTGGAGGCAGGTAATCTGGAGTTATTTAAGAAATACTTAGATGGGCACATGAACAGAATGGGAATGGAGGAGTATAGAAAACTGATTTAAAATAGGGATCATGAGCCTTGGGAGTCGCTGGGAAGTGTGTAAATAGATGATGATATTGATGATAAAAATAAACCTGTTTTTATCCTACAGGTGCTTTGATCCACCTTGTCTAACAAGGGGCGTACACGTGATGGGTCGTGAGAAGACTGGTCTTGGATTTTTTTCAGAGTATCCTAGTGCTTCACGTCGTTAGTGTACGCTTGACCTGGACCATTTGATGGGCAACACCACAGCTCAGTGACTATCGCTGTGCTGTGCAGATACATTGATTTGGGCCTGTGTCTGCAGGAGTTTGCGCATTCTCCCCGTGCTTGTGTGGGTTTTCTCCGGGCGCTCCGGTTTCCTCCCACATCCCAAAAATGTGCTCTTAGGCTAATTGGCAAAACAAATTCTCCCTAAATTGTCTCAAATTTGGTTTTTAATCCATAGATCCATAAACATAGACAGGGATCACGGGTAGAGGTGGGAACATCAGGGTGGCGGCGCAGGATCATTGGGCCGAAGGGCCTGTTTTCTGTGCTGTTTTGTTCTTTGTTCTGGGAGAGGCCGAGCACTGGGAGGCGGGTGAGTCGGGACAGTCACACGGACACATGGGGTGGGGGGTGGTGTTTACATTGCGGTGGAGAGTTGCTGTCGTTGAGAGTCGCAGCCTACCCGATTTCTCTGTCTTCACCTTGACTGACAGCATGCTGCTGCTGCTGCTGCTGTGGGGTCTCATTCACACGTTGGGGGGGGAGGGGGGGGAGGGGGGATCTTCCAGAGGGAACAAGACACCCCAAAATCCTCTCCAACAGGCCTGTGACAAGAGAGGCAGAATTACTGCAGGTTCACATTCAATTTTGTGCTACTCACTCCCTGAGTGACTGAGGGAGCTGGATTAATATCAGTACAGATACAGTCAGTAACACAGGGTGCTGAGGGGAGAGGGGTTACTGAGTAACAGTGTGAGGGAGCTGGATTAA
This sequence comes from Sphyrna mokarran, assembly GCA_024679065.1. Taxonomy (NCBI): domain Eukaryota; kingdom Metazoa; phylum Chordata; class Chondrichthyes; order Carcharhiniformes; family Carcharhinidae; genus Sphyrna; species Sphyrna mokarran. The sequence continues at coordinate 563,396 of JAGIQG010000016.1, read as the reverse complement.
CATCAGTACAGATACAGTCAATAACACAGGGTGCTGGGGAGGAAAGGGGTTACTGAGCAACAGTGTGAGGGAGTTGGATTAACATCAGTACAGATACAGTCAGTAACACAGGGTGCTGGGGGCGGGGGGCGGGGTGGGGGGCATTGTTAAGTGAGTGTGAGGGAGCTGGATTAACATCAGTACAGATACAGTCAATAGCACAGGGTGCTGGGAGAGAGAGGGGTTGCTGAGTGACAGTGTTTGGAGTTGCATTAACATTAGTATAGATACAGTCAGTAACACAGGGTGCTGGGGAGGAAAGGGGTTACTGAGTGACAGTGTGAGGGAGCTGGATTAACACCAGTACAGATACAGTCAGTAACACAGGGTGCTGGGGGTGGGGGAGGAGGGGTTGCTGAATGACAGTGTTGCAGAGTTGGATTAACATCAGTACAGATACAGTCAGATACACCTCAAATCTTGAAGCCCTCAACCATTTCTACCTCATCCCCATGTCCTCCAGTACGCTTCCTGAAGTCAATAATAATCTCCTTTGTTTAACTGAGGGATAGATTTTTGTCATCGTACCAGTTCACCGGCTTGTCTATCTCATTCCTATACTCTGTCCTGTCACTGTTTGAGATGCTGACTGCAAAATGGTGGTGTCATTGGCCAGTCTGAAAATCAAATTGATGGGGAATTTGGCCGCACAGTCATAGGCCAACACACTCAGCCATCCCACTGCATCAGCTACATTGAGGGAATTCTGAAACCCATTGTACAAAGAACCCCCAGCTTTTATCGCGACATGATGGACTTCCTACAGAAACAGTTGAATCACTTGCATTCTTAGACACACGCATCTCCATCAAGGACAGTCACCTCAGCATCCCACTGTACAGCAAGCCCACGGATAATCTGACAGTGCTCCACTTCTCCAGCTTCCATCCTAAACACGTTAAAGAAGCCATCTCCTATGGACAAGCCCTCCATGTACATAGAGCTGCTCAGGGGAGAATCGCAACTGAACCTCCACATGCTGAAAGATGCCCTCGTAAGAACAGGATATGGCGCTTGACTCATCCATCGACAGTTCTGAAAAACCACAGCGAAAAACCCCGAAGACAAACACAGGACACGGCAGACAGAGTACCCTTCGACATCTAGTACTTCCCCAGAGCAGAGAAGCTTTGATATCTTCTCTGGAACCTTCAACATGTCATTGATGAAAACGAACATCTCGGCAAGGCCATCCCCAAACCCCCATTTCTTGCCTTCAAGCAACCGCACAACCTCAAACAGATCATTGTCCACAGCAAACTATCCACCCTTCAGGAGAACAGTGACAACACCACACAACCCTGCCACAGCAACGTTTGCAAGACATGCCAGATTATCAACACAGGTACCACCATCTCATGTGAGAACACCACCCACAGGTACACGGTACATACATTTGCAACTCAGCCAACGTTGTCTACCTGATACGCTGCAGGAAAGGATGTCCCAAGGCATGGTACATTGGGAAGACCATGCACACACTACGATAACGGATGAATGAACATCACTCGACAGGAGATGTCAGGGGTAGGTTTTTCACCCAGAGGGTGGTGAGTGAATGGAACCGACTGCCGTCGGAGGTTGTTGAGGCAAACTCACTGGGGTCTTTTAAGAGACTTCTGGATGAATATATGGAAAGGAATAGGATAGGGGGTTATAGATAGGTCTGTGGATTGGTAGATGTGATCGGCGCAACTCGGGGGCCGAAGGGCCTGTTTGTGCTGTATTGTTCTATGTTCCATGTTAATCACCAGGCAACAGTCTTCCCTCCCTGTTGGGAAACACTTCAGCAGTCATGGGCGTTTGGCCTCCGATCTTCGGGAAAGCGTTCTCCAAAGCGGCCTTCACGACACATGACAGTGCAGAATCGCTGAGGACAGCCTCAACCGGGATCTTGGGTTCATGTCACACTCTTCTTAATCCTCACGACCTGCCTGGGCTTGCAAAATCTCACTAACTGTCCTGGCTGGAGACAATTCATACTTCTCTAACTTGTGATTAACCCTCTCTCGACTCCCATCGTCTGTAAAGACTTGATTACCTGTAAAGATTCACATTCCAACCATTTTCTTGCAAGTCTGTGCCTACACATGCCCTGTTTGTGAAACCAACTCTCCATTCACCTCACGAACGAACAGCACTCTGAAAACTTAGTGATACTAAATAAATCTGTTGGATTTTAATCTAATGTTGAGAAATTTCTATCTTGTATCGGTCAGTGTCACCTGACTTAAATGCCTCAGACCTGGACTTCAGCAAGCAGTGGATATCCTGTTCATCCATGGTTTCCAGTTGGGGAACACACAGATTTGCTTCTTTGGCACAGTCTTCTACACACTTACTAATAGTCAGTTACTGTGGTAGTATACTGGTTCAGGCTGGTCGCGGAGTTTTTAAATATAGAACATAGAATACTACAGCTCAAACAGGCCCTTCGGCCCACGAGTTGTGCCGATCACATCTATACCTATCAAGCCACAGACCTATCTATAACCCCCTATCCCATTAGTTCCCATATACTCATCCAGAAGTCTTTTAAAAGACCCCAGCAAGTTTGCCTCTACCACCTCCGACAACAGCCGATTCCATTCACTCACCACCCTCAGTGAAAAACTTACCCCTAACATCCCCTCTGTATTTGCTTCCCTGCACCTTAAATCTGTGTCCTCTCATAGTGACCATTTCAGCTCGGGGAAATAGTCTCTGAGAGTCCACCCTATCTATTCCTCTCAACATTTTACAAACCTCTATCAGGTCGCCTCTCAACCTACGTCTCTCCAGTGAGAAGAGTCCCAGCTCCCTCAACCTATCTTCATAAGGCCTGCCTCCCAATCCAGGCAGCATCCTTGTAAATCTCCTCTGCACTCTTTCAATAGCTTCCACATCCTTCCTATAGTGAGGCGACCAGAACTGCACACAGTACTCCAAGTGGAGTCTGACAAGGGTCTTATAAAGCTGCATCATTACCTCCCGACTCCCAAACTCAATTCCTCGATTAATGAATTAATTAACAATGGTTGACCTTCAAAATAGAAATGGTCCAGACAAAATCAAAATTTAATCCCTTAAAAGAGGCAGACACAGCAAACAAATCCGGAGCTCCTTAGGTAAAAAAGCAGATAGAAATTAAGATCAGGAAGAAATAGTGAGCCTGTGACAGGCGTCAGTAGGAAATATAATAAAGAACCAAGAGGAATACAGAAGGTTCAGAGGGGGAGGGGAAGAAGCTCATTAGAGAAACAAAGAGGGATTATTAGAAAATATTGCCAGCTAACATAAAAGGGAATTCCAAGGTCTCCTATAAGCACATAAATAGGAAAATGATTGGAACAGGAGGAGCAAGGACTGATTAGGGTCTTAAAAGGGCATTGCCACATGGAGCCACAGAGCATGGCTGAGGTATTAAGTGAATACTTTGCATTTTCTTTACCAAAAGATAGATGCTACCCAGGATACAATGATAAGGAAGAAAATTCCGTCTTTAGAAAGGTTCAAAATTGATTGTTCACACAGTAGACTACTAAATAAACACATGGGATTGCAGGTAAGGTCTTGGGATAGGAAACAAAGATTTGGCATAAATGGGTCTTATTTGATTGGCAGCCTGTGACTGGCAGGGGTCTGTGTTAGAACGCCAACTCTTCACAAAATGATTTGGAAGGGGGAACTAAATGTATTATCTTCAAATTTGCAGATGATAATGACCAGAGGCTAGTTGTGGAAAAACAGGCTAATTAGAGTCATAGAAACAGGCCCTTCGGCCCAACTTGTCCATGCTGCCCTTTTTTTTTTAAAAAACAAAAGCTAATCCCAATTGCCCACATTTGGCCCGTATCTGTCTATACCCATGGTACCCATATAACTGTCTAAATGCTTTTTAAAAGACATAGTTTACAGACTCCAAGCAGGAGGATTGTCCAATTGCTCAGGCCAACATTGCACGACTCTCTTTGATGGATTCTCCCACTTCAGCTTTTGCTTGTAAGTCGGGAGCAGGAGCACAGCCTTGTGGTCTGATTTGCCAAAGTGTGGGTGGGCTACAGAGCGATAGGCATGTTTGACATTTGTGTAGCAGTGATCTGGAATGTTGGGCCTCTGTTGGAACAGGAGACGTGTTCATGGTAACTTGGTAGAATGTTCTTGAGCTTGCTTCCACTAGCCACAATGTCAGAGGAGGCAGCTGTGACAGTGAATGGGTTGAAATTGTTTCTTATTCATTTGTGAGACATGGGTGTCACAGGCTGGCTAGCATTTATTGCCCATCCCTAGTTACCCTTGGAGGGCAGTTGAGAATCAACCACATTGCTGTGGCTCTGGAGTCACAATAGGCCAAACCGGGTAAGGATGGCAGATTTCCTTCTCTGAAGGAATCAGATGGGTCTTTCCAACAATGGGTCATCAGTAAATTCTTAATTCCAGAACATTTTTCTTGAATTCAAATTCCACCATCTGGGATGTTGGGATTCGAATCCAGGTCTCCCAGAATATTAGTTGAGTTTCTGGATTAATAGTCTAGTGATACTACCATTAAGCCATCGGCTCCCCTGATGAAGAGGAGGGATTAGGGATTCTGGCGACATCTCAAGTTACTAACTCACCAGGACGGAGGAATCCAAGGACACGAGAGAAGACAATATAGGAGCATTGTCTATAAGTCTTCCAATTTTTCCAAGACCCAGGCGGGATATTGCAGAGGATTGAAAAATTGTTCAAAAAAAAAAAATAACCACACAAGGATAAATCCAACAGTTCCAGGATAGTCAGTCTAATCTCAGTGCTGGGGAATAATCCTGGACAAAATTGGTGTGGGTTGTACGATGGTTAGCACTGATACCTCACATGCCAAGGACCCAGTTTCAATTCTTGTCTTGGGTAACTGTGTGGAGTTTGCACACTCTCGCCGTGTCTTTGTGGGTTTCCTCTGGATGCTCCAGTTCCCTCCCACAGTCCAAAGATATGCAGGTTAGGTGGAGTGGCCGTGCTAAACTGCGCATCAGGAAAATTCGCTAGAGTAAATGCATGGGGTGACAGGGATGGGGCTTGAGTGGGATTGTGGTCAGTGCAGACTCGAGGGACTGAATAGCCTCCTTCTGTTGTAGAATTTAAATAGATAAATGAACATTAGTTTGGATAAAATGCAGATTAAGGAAGCGAGAACTTTAGAGAGTAAATCATGTTGAATTAACCTGTCAAGCTTTTTCCTGAGGGTAACAGAGAGAGGTTGACAAGGTTTGACCTGGTGTAAAGGGACTCAGAAAAGGAGTTCAACAAAAGGTTGCTGCGTGTAGAAGCCCATGGACACTGACAGTGACACAAATTGAACAGAAAACAGTGGTGACCAATTGTATTTGTTGGACAGGAGGAAGGTTTATCGGAGGATCCGAGTGTGAAGAGCACAGTTTTACAATTTACAGATGACGTCATTTATCACACTGTGAGGCAGAGTAGAACTTCACAGGACAGAAACAGTCTGGTCAAATGGATAGAGACGGGACAGGTGAAATTCAAGGTGGGTGTACACAAAGAACTCAATACGGTATCAGAACAGGTTGAGAAAATAGAACATAGAACATTACAGCGCAGAACAGGCCCTTCGGCCTTCGATGTTGCGCCGACCAATTAGGAACAAGCAGTGACCCTCTAACCTAAACGATTCCCTTTTCATCCATAAACTTATCTACTAACCTCTTAAACGCCACCAAACTTGGCGCATCTACAACTGACACAGGCAAGGCATTCCATACCCTTACCACCCTCTGGGTAAAGAACCTACCTCTGATATCTGTCCTAAAACCACCACCCCTTAATTTAAAGCTATGTCCCCTCGTGCTAGCTTTCTCCATCTTAGGAAAAAAGCTATCACTGTCCACCCTATCTAAACCTCTAATCATCTTATATGTTTCAATAAGGTCTCCTCTTAGCCGCATTCTTTCTAACGAAAACAAGCTCAAATCTCTCAGCCTCTCTTCATAAGACCTGCCTTCCATACCAGGCAACATCCTGGTATTCATCTGATCTGAACCAACATCCTGATGGTTCATCTTGGTTGAGAGTTGGAACACAGAATCGAAACACAAGGCAGTCAGACTGAATTTATATAAGGCCATGCTGTTATGATCCAGCAGGTGGGAAGTATCGCACAAACTTGATCCCAAAGGGAAGTAAGGCAAACTATCACAACTCTCTTCATTTATATTTTAACACAAAGAGGTGTGCAAATTTCTCCCATCCTATGAAGAATATTAAACTCCACCATATTTACTTCCAATGCCTGCCTTTCAAAGTGAGACCCTTTGTCCTCAACTTTGTGAACAACCAGTGCCCAGCTTAATTAACTTAGGCATATGCACGCATGGACACACACACACACTCAGCCTGTATACCTGGCAGGATTGGGACTGATGTCCTAGGGAGACTGCTTACTACAGCGGTTAGGGAGGTTTTAAACTAATATGCCGGGGGATGGGAACCTATATAAGGAGTCAGAGGAGGGGGAAACAAGGACAAAAACAAAAAGTTAGAGAAGGGAGTAAGAAAAGTGATAGGCTGAGAAACCAAGGACAATGTTCAAACAGCGCTATAGAGAAAAATGTTGAGAGCTAGACAAACAATGTTAAAAAGGCAAGTGTAAAGACTCTGTGCCTTAATGCATGGAGCATTTGCAATAAAGAACAATGAAAATTCCAGCACAGAAACAGGCTTCTCGGCCCACCAAGCCTATACCGCCATGCTGCCCCCTATCCTTCCAGGGACCATATCCCTCTATTCCCATCCTATTCATGGATTTGTCAAGATGCCTCTAAAAAGTCACTACCGTATCCACTTCCACACTCTCCCCTGGCAGCGAGTTCCAGGCACCCAATACTCTCTGTAAAAAAATCTGCCTTGTACATTTCCTTTAAACCTTGCCCCTCACACCTTAAACCTGTGCCCTCTAGTAATCGACTCTCCCACCCTGGGAAAAAGCTTCTGATTACCCACTCTGTCCATGCCTCTCATAATCTTGTAGACTTCTATCAGGTCTCCCCTCAATCACCGTTGCTCCAGTGAGAATAAACCAAGTTTCTTCAACCTCTCCTCATAGGTAATGTGCTCCATACCAGACAACATCCTGGTAAATCTTTTCTGTCCCCTCTTCAAAGCCTCCACATGCTTCTGGTAGTGTGGTGATCAGAATTGAACATTATATTCTAAGTGCGGCCTAATTAAGGTTCTATAAAGCTGCAACATGGCTTGCCAATTTTTAAACTCAATGCCACAGTGATGAAGGCAAGCATGCTGTATGCCTTCCTGACTACCTTCTCCACCTGCATTGCCACTTTCAGTGACCTGTGTACCTGTACATCCAGATCCCTCTGCCTATCTATATTCTTAAGGGTTCTGTCATTTATTGTATATTTCCTATCTATATTAGACTTTCCAAAATGCATTACCTCACATTTCATCTGGATTAAACTCCACCTGCCATCTCTCTGCCCAAGTCTCCAACTGATCTATATCCTGCTGTATCCTCAGATGGTCCTCATCACTATCCTCAAATCCACCAATCTTTGTGTTCTCCGCAAACGTACTGATCAAACCAATCACATTTTTCTCCAAATCATATACACAAACAGCAAAGGAACGAGCACTGATCCCTGAGGAATGCCACTAGTCACAGCCCTCCATTCAAGAACACACCTTCCACTGCTACTCTGTCTTTTTTGACTGAATCAGTTTTTACCACCTTGTCAGATCACCTCTGATCCCATGTGACTTCACCTTCTGCAGCAGTCTGCCATGAGGGACTTTGTCAAAGCCCTTACTGAAGTCCATGTAGACAACATCCACTGCCCTACCCCATCAATCATCTTCAACACTTGCTCAAAAAACTCAATCAAATTCATAAGACACGACCTCCCCTTTACAAAACCATGTAGCCTCTCACTAATATATCCAGTTATTTCCAAGTGGTAGTAAATCTTGTCTCGAAAAATCCTCTTCAATAATTTCCCTACCACTGACGTAAGGCTCACTGGCCTGTAATTACCTGGATTATTCTTGCTACCCTTAAACAAAGGAACAACATTGGCTATTCTCCAATTCTCCAGGATCTCCCATGTCAGAAGTCTCACAACACCAGATTCTTACTGAGACTTCTTACTGTCTTCACCCCACTCCAATGCCTCTCCACATCATGACCTCCCCTGTAACCAATGAGAATGCTAATATATTTGTAATTAGCATTCCCCCAGTTTAGCATCTTAATTTGAGGACTACACTTATCTATCAGTACATTAAAACTTACTGAATTGCGGTCACTGTTCCCGAACTGCTCCCCTACTGAAACATCGACCACCTGGCCAGGCTCATTACAAATATCAGGTCCAATATGGCCCCTTCCCTAGTTGGACAATTTACATACTGTTTCAAGATGCCCTCCTGGATGCTCCTTATAAACTCTGCCCCATTTACACCCCTAGCACTAAGTGAATCCCAGTCAATATATGGAAGTTAAAATTTCCCACCACAAAAACCCTGTTACTTTTACATCTTGTCAAAATCTGCCTACATATCTGTTCCTCTATCTCCCACTGGCTGCTCGGAAGCATGTAGTAAACCCCCAACATTCAGACTACATATTCCTATTCCTCAGCCCTACTCACATTGCCTCACTGTATGAGCCCTCCGAGGCAGATGAACTAATTGAACAAATAGACATAAACGGGTACGATATAATTGGGATTATGAAGACACATTTGCAGGGTGACCAGGGATAGGAAATGAATGTCCCAGGATTTTCAGCATTTAGGAAAGACAGTGTAAAGGACAAGATGGTGGAGTGGCACTGCTGGTTAAAGAGAAAAGTAACAGATAGTGAGAAAGGATATTCGCTTTGTATGGGTAGAACTGCCCAAGGGGCAAAAACCATTAATGGAAGTCATATATAGACCCAAAACTGCAGTGCTATGGGTTGGGAATGACATTAAACACAAAATTAGAACTGCATGTGATAAGGGAATATCATTGATGATGGGTGATTTTAATCAGCACAGACATTGGGCAAACCAAATTAGTCACAATGCCATAAAGGTGAAATTCCTAGAATTTATACGGGATGGTTTTCTTGACCAATATGTGGAGGAACCAACTAGAGAGCAGGCCATCTTAGACAGGGTACTGTGCGATGAGGAGGGAATCATTGCTAATCCAGCTGCACGAGACCCCTTGGGGATGAGGGACCAGAAGATGATAGAATTTTTGATCAAGATGGAGAGTGAAGTAATTGATTCAGAGACTAGGGTGCTGATTCTTAATGAAGGAAATCTATGAGGATATGAGACACGAGTTGGCCTTGATAAATTGGAGACAGTTAATTAAAGGAGTGACAGTGGATAGGCAATGGCAAACATTCAAGGAACGCATGGGGGAACTGCAGCAACTGTTTATTCCTGTCTTGCAGAAAAGGAAAATGAGTAAGAGGGCCAATCCATGGCTTACAAAGGAAATTAGAGAGAGTATCTGATCTAAGGAAGAAGCATACAGATTGGCCAAGGCAAATAATAGATCTGAGGATTGGGAGAAGTTTAGAATTCAGCAAAAAAGGACCAAGGGATTGATTAAGAAGGGGAAAATACAGTACGAACGTAAGCTTGCAGGGAACATAAAGACCAATACCAACAAATTTCCATAGATATGTGAAGAAAAAGAGATTGGTGAAGACAAACATAGGTTCCCTACAGACAAAAATGGAGGAATGTATAATAGGGCTCAAAGAAATGGCAAAGCAACTGAATACATACTTTGGTTCTGTCTTCAAAAAAAAAGGACACAAATTAGATACCAGAAATGTTGGAGAATGCAGGATTTAGTGAGAGGGAAGAACTGAGGGAGATTAATATTAGTGGAGAAATGGTGGTGGGAAAATTGATGGGACTGAAGGTGGATAAATCTCCAAGGCCTAATAGTCTACATCCCTGAGTACTTTAAGGAAGTGGCTCTAGGAATAACGGATGCACTGGGGTCATCTTCCAGGATTCTAGAGACACTGGAACAATCCCTGCACATTGGAGGGTAGCTAAAGTCACTCCAATATTCAAAAAAAAGGAGGCAGGGAATTATAAACCAGTAAGCCTAATGTCAGTAGTGGGGACAATTCTCAAATCCATTGTCAAGGATTTTATAGCAAAGCATTTAGAAAGCAGTGGCAGGATCAGACAAAGTCAGCATGGATTTATGAAGGGGAAATCATGCTTGATAAATCTCTTGGAATTTTTTGAAGATGTAACTAGTTGAATTGACAAGGGGGGAGCCAGTCGATGTGGTACATTGGGACTTTCAGACAACACTTGACAAAGAGATTAAATGGCATGGGATTGTAGGAAGTGTATTGAGATGGATAGAAAACTGGTTGGCAGGGAGGAAACAAACAGTAGGAATTAATAGGTTCTTTTCAAATTGGTAGGCAGTAACTAATGGGACACCACAGATCGGTGCTGGGACCCCAGATTTTCACAATATACATTAATGATTTTGACGAGTAACATCTCAAAGTCTGCAGATGACACCAAGTTGGGTGGGAGGGTGAACTATGATGAGGATGCAGAGATCCTTCAGAATGATCTAGACAGGTTTGGTGAGTGGGCAAATTGATGGCAGATGCAATATAATTTGGATAAATGTGAGGTTATTCACTTTGGAAGCAAAAAGGCAGATTACTACCTGAATAGCTGTAAATTGGGATAGGGGAGTGTGTAGAGGGATCTGGGTGTCATTGTGCACCAATCACTGAAGGTAAGCATGCAGGTGCAGTAGGTGGTAAAGAAGGTAAATGGAATATTGGCCTTCACTGCGACAGGTCTTGAGCACAGGAGCAGGGACGTATTGTTGCAATTATACAGGGCCTTAGTAAGGCCACACCTAGAGTACTGAGTGCAGATTTGGCTCCTTTGCTGAGGAAGGACGTTCTTGCTCTCGAGGCTGATTCCAGGGATGGCAGGACTGATGTACGAGGAGAGATAGACTCAGTTAAGAGTGTTTTCACTGGAGTTCAGACAAATGGGGGGCCGGGGGGCCTTCAAAGAGACTTATAACATTCTAACAGGAGTAGACAAGGTAGATGCAAGGTGGATATTCCTATGGTGGGGGGAGTCCAGAACTGGCGGTGCGAGGAGGGGGGGGGCACAGTCTGAGGATTGGGGGTAGATCATTTAGGACGGAGATGGGGAGCCTATGGAATTTGTCACCACGGGGAGCAGTTGATGCCAAAACATTGAATGTATTCAGCTGGATGTAACACTTAGGGGTGAATGGGATCAAATATTATGGGGAGAGAGCAGGATGAGGCTATTGAGTTGGACAATCAGCCATGATGGTGAATGGAGGGGAAAACAGGCTCGAAGGGCCGAATGGCCTCCTGCTGCTGCTGTGTCCCATGGTGTGAGTGCTACTGTGTTCAAACAGTGCACACAGACCGGGAATGGGATAGACTGTGTGTGTGTGTGTGTAGTGCGAGTGAGTCTCACCTCGGCACCGCCTCAACTGCCGCTTCTCCCGCTGCTGTCCCGCACCAACTGCCACTCAGGCCACGCCCCCTGCGTCATCGCGTCACCGGCCCTGCCCCCGGACCTGGCGTCAGAGCCGCTCAGGGTGGCTCCCATTGGCTTCCCATGGAGCTGGCCCCGCCCCCACCCTCAGATCGCCCACTCTCACCCAGAGAGAAAGAGCCGCCCCTTCACCGGGGCCCCGCCCACACAACGGCCCCCTCGCCCACTCCCCGCTGGGACCCCCGCGGCAGGCCCCGCCCCTGCACATAGGCCCCTCCCACTTCTCACAGAGGGAGAGAGAGAGGCGCTCCATGACGCGAAGTCCCGGCGCGTTAGACACGCCCCGCCCGCCTCAGCCGTTCCGCTCCCGCTGCCCCGCCCCCCCCCCCCCCCCAGCCCTCCAAAGCATAACCGCCCTCCCATCAGGCCCCGCCCCCTCCCCGAGGACGTTTTGGTGCGCGCGGCAAACGGGAATGGAGAACAAAAGGTGTTCCAGGAAAACCAAGAAACCGGTGTGGGAGATGTGGGGGGATGTGGGGTGGGGGGTGGTGTGGGGGGGATGTGGGGTGGGGGGGTGGGGTGGGGGATGTGGGGGTGGGGGATGTGGCCAGGTGGGGTGGTGGAGTGTGGGGGGATGATGGGGGGATGTGGGGGGAGTGTGGGGTGGGTGGGGGAGTGTGGGGGTGGGTTGGGGGGGTGGGGAGTGTGGGGGGAGGTTGGGGGGTTGGGGGTGGGGGGTGGGAGGGGGGGGGGGTGGTGGGGAGAAAGGTGGGGGGGGAGTGGTGGGATTGGGGGGGGGTGGGAGAGTGTTGGGCGGGGAGTGGGGGGGGGGGGGGGGGGGGGGGGGGGGGGGGGGGGGGGGGGGGGGGGGGGGGGGTTTGAGGAGGGGGTGGGGGGTGGGGGGGGGGGGGGGTGGGGGGAGTGGGGGGGGTGGGGGGGGGTGGGGGGTTGGGGGGGGGGGTGGGATGGGGGGGGGGTGGTGGGGGGGGGGGGAATGTGGGGGGGGGGGTGGGGGGTGTGGGGAGTGGGGGGGGGTGGGGGAAAGTTGGGAAAGGGAGGGGGGGGGGTGTGGGGGGGGGTTGGGTGGTGGGGGTGTGCGTGGGGGGGGGGAGGGGTGTGGTGGGTGGTTGGGGGGCATGGGTGGGGGTGGGGGAGTTGGGGGGGGAGTGTGGGGGGGGGGGGGGGTGGTGGGGGGGGGTGGGGGGGGAGGTGGGGGGGGGAGGGGGGGGGGGGGGGGGGGGGGGGGTGGGGGAGTGGGGGGGTGTGGGGGCGTGGGGGGGGGGGGTGTGGGGTGGGGTTATGTGGGGGAGGGGGGGGGGGTGGGGGGGGGGGGGGGGGAGGGGGGGGGTGGGGGGGGAGGTGGGGGTTGGGGGGGGGGGTGGGTGGGAGGTGGTGGGTGGTGGGGGGGGGGAGGGGGGGCGGGGGGGGGGGTTGTGGGGGGGGGGTGGGGGAAGGGTGGGGTGTGGGGTGGGGGGGGTACTGTGGGGTTGTTGTGGGGGTGTGTGGGGTGGGGTGGGGTGTTGGGGGTGGTGGGTGGGGGGGGGGGGTGTTGTGGGGGGTGGTTGGGGGTGGGTGGGGGATGGGGTGGGGGTGGGGGGGGTGGGGTGGGGGGGGGGTGTGGGTGGGGGGTGTGGGGGGTGTGGGGTTTGGTGGGGGGGGGGGGGGGTGGGTGGGGTTGGGGTGGGTTAGTGGGGGGGGGGGTAGGGGGGGGAGGTGGGGGGATGGGGGGGGGGGGGGAGGTGGGGGGTAGGGGTGGGGGGGGGGGGGTGGGAGTTGGTTTTGGTTGTTGTGATGTGGGGGGGGGTTGGGATTCGGGGGGGGAGTGGGGATGGGGGGGTGGTGGGAGGGGGGTGGGGAATTGGGCGGGGGGAGGGTGGGGGGGGGTGGGGATGGGTGGTGAGTGGCAGGGTGGGGGGGGGGGGGGGGGGGGGTGGGGGGGGATGTGGGGGGGGGAGTATGGGGTGGGGGGGGGGTGTGGTGGGAGTGGGGGGGGGGAGGGTGGGGATTTGGGGGATGTGGGTGTGTGGAGAAGGTGGGGTGGCTGGGGTGTTGGTGGGGGACGATTGTAAGGAACAGTGGGGGGAGTGGGGGGTTGGTGGGGTGGGGTGGAGGGGTGGGGGATGAGGTAAGGTGGGATAGAAGGATTGGATGAAGGATGGGGACGGGAAGAGGGGTAATGGTACTAGAGTATGAGGGGAGTAGGGGGTGGGGGGTGGGGTGGGATTGGATTTTTTTTTAGATTTTGTGATTGTGCGCGGATAGATTAAAAGTTAGTCGAATTCTATGGTAGATATAATAGTAGAGTAGGATATGAGAAGTGAAAAAAGTTTATGAACGATGCAGAGATTGGAGATAAGATTAGAATAGAGAGATAGATGTTAAATTAGAGTAGAAAGATAAGGTATATGAATGTACGTTGGTTTCAAATTTACCTGACTCTCACTGTCACTCCTCTTTATTTCCTTTAACAGCCACCTATTTCTTTTCTTCAGGGAAACCCCTTTGGAGATTCTGTGTTCTTTCGCAGTCACTATCACCCATCATCCCCCCGCAGAGTGGCCCAGCATTGTCCAGCAAAGGTGAATTACTGTGTGTGAGGAGATTGTGGAGTATGCTGTGTAATGTATATAGCAGTGTGAGGCTGGGTATGCACTCTCATCATAGCCCATCTGGGATATCAACTGCGCACAGCCAGAGAAAGCATACTGGCTGTGAGGAATTGCAGCATGTTGTGCTGCTAAATATGGTGGGGAAATGTTCATAAATCCAAATCCTCAAACAAGAGGTCAAAGGGATAGGCTGGGAGGTGGTAGATTTAATACTGAGATGAGAAGGAACTACTCACAGAGGGCAGTGGATTTGTGGAACTCCCAATTCCAGTGTTCTTGTTACATCTCACAATTGCGTTTCCTCCACAGGTGAAACTGGGAAAAGGCCAGCAGCAGGAGCCTGTGCTGGGATCACCTTCCCCTCGGCGTGAAGGATCCATTGCAAGGCAAACCACCCAGCCAGAGGCGGCCAGCTCCCTGGAGGAGTCCTGGCCCTCAACCGAGAGTAGCTCCTTGGTAACGGCTGAGAGCGAGGAAGACAAACAGAGTCGGGCAGGGATAGCGGGAGGGTCACTAACCTCACCTGAGGTGCTGCGGGCAGAGACAGACTGGTCAGCAAGCCCAAACAATGTACCCATGGACAATTCCATCATAGCCAAGTGAGTTACAGCAACAATGTCTTTACAAACCAGCCCCACACTTCATCTCAAATATTGTGAGTTAGAGGGGAAATCTAGGGTTCCTGCTCCTGTTCACTGTCCAGTGATCCCTGGGTTAGAGAGAGAGAGAGAGGAAATCAGCCAGGGTCCCTGCTCCTGATCACTGTCCATGACCCCTGGGTCAGAGAGAGAGGGGGGAAATCAGCCAGGGTCCCTGCTCCTGATCACTGTCCAGTGATCCCTGGGTTAGAGAGAGAGAGGGGAAATCAGCCAGGGTTCCTGCTCCCGATCACTGTCCAGTGATCCCTGGGTTAAGAGAGAGAGGGGAAATCAGCCAGGGTTCCTGCTCCTGATCACTGTCCAGTGATCCCTGGGTTAGAGAGAGAGAGAGGGGAAATCAGCCAGGGTTCCTGCTCCTGATCATTTTTTCCATGCCACAGGCTCGAGAGGCTGAATGGCCTCTCCCTGTCCTTGAGTCCCCATTAAAAAAGGCTATTGATTGGAGCATGAAGTGGACTAGTTTCAGATTGTGGCTGGGGTGAATTCTGCTTCTTGTGGTATATAACATTGAGGGAAAAGACTTTCTCAATATTCTGTCTGCGTCCAGATACATCCAGAGATTCCGACACGGCCAACCATTGAGCCGGGAGGACCGAGAGCGCACTAATAGCACAGAGAGTACTGAATTCTGGTGGCTCAATAACTCTCCTCCCAGCAATTCCATAACTGCACAAGATACAGAGCAAATCAGCCAAGGTGAGGCTTTTTTTGACACTTACTGCAGTGACAAACGGCAATCTGCTCAATATTCAATCACCAATCTATATATTACCACCCTGCCCTGCCCTGCCCTGCCCTGCCCTGCCCCGATCCCCTCGATTAGATTCCAGTCTGTAACTCACTCCTGGGTATCTGTTATTCTGTACATAAACCACCCTGAACCTTTCGATTAGATTCCAGTCTGTAACTCACTCCCGGGTATCTGTTATTCTACATATAAACCACCCCGAACCCCTCGATTAGATTCCAGTCTGTAATTCGGTGGGATAGAGGGCGAGGGGGGATAGGAAGGATGGATGAGGTCTTTCTGACGGGGATCGGGGTAATGGGATAGAGGATGAGGGGTGGGGTGGGTGGGGGATGTGGGTGAGGGGGAGTGGGGGCGAGAGGTAGGGGGACGGGGCGTTTCTGTTTACCTGACTCTCGTCACTCTCTGTCTGACAGCCCTATTCCTTAAGGGAAAACCCCTTGGTGAGATTATGTGTTCTTCGCAGTCACTATCACCCATCATCCCCCCGCAGCAGCGTGGCTCCAGCATTGTCCAGCAAAGGTGAATTACTGTGTGTGAGGAGATTGTGGAGTATGCTGTGTAATGTATATAGCAGTGTGAGGCTGGGTATGCACTCTCATCATAGCCCATCTGGGATATCAACTGCGCACAGCCAGAGAAAGCATACTGGCTGTGAGGAATTGCAGCATGTTGTGCTGCTAAATATGGTGGGGAAATGTTCATAAATCCAAATCCTCAAACAAGAGGTCAAAGGGATAGGCTGGGAGGTGGTAGATTTAATACTGAGATGAGAAGGAACTACTCACAGAGGGCAGTGGATTTGTGGAACTCCCAATTCCAGTGTTCTTGTTACATCTCACAATTGCGTTTCCTCCACAGGTGAAACTGGGAAAAGGCCAGCAGCAGGAGCCTGTGCTGGGATCACCTTCCCCTCGGCGTGAAGGATCCATTGCAAGGCAAACCACCCAGCCAGAGGCGGCCAGCTCCCTGGAGGAGTCCTGGCCCTCAACCGAGAGTAGCTCCTTGGTAACGGCTGAGAGCGAGGAAGACAAACAGAGTCGGGCAGGGATAGCGGGAGGGTCACTAAC
This sequence comes from Sphyrna mokarran, assembly GCA_024679065.1. Lineage (NCBI taxonomy): Eukaryota > Metazoa > Chordata > Chondrichthyes > Carcharhiniformes > Carcharhinidae > Sphyrna > Sphyrna mokarran. The sequence goes on along the minus strand of JAGIQG010000016.1, from coordinate 546,746 downwards.
CTCACCTGAGGTGCTGCGGGCAGAGACAGACTGGTCAGCAAGCCCAAACAATGTACCCATGGACAATTCCATCATAGCCAAGTGAGTTACAGCAACAATGTCTTTACAAACCAGCCCCACACTTCATCTCAAATATTGTGAGTTAGAGGGGAAATCTAGGGTTCCTGCTCCTGTTCACTGTCCAGTGATCCCTGGGTTAGAGAGAGAGAGAGAGGAAATCAGCCAGGGTTCCTGCTCCTGATCACTGTCCAGTGATCCCTGGGTTAGAGAGAGAGAGAGGGGAAATCAGCCAGGGTTCCTGCTCCTGATCACTGTCCGGTGATCCCTGGGTTAGAGAGAGAGAGAGGGGAAATCAGCCAGGATTCCTGCTCCTGATCACTGTCCAGTGATCCCTGGGTTAGAGAGAGAGAGAGGGGAAATCAGCCAGGGTTCCTGCTCCTGATCACTGTCCAGTGATCCCTGGGTTAGAGAGAGAGAGAGGGGAAATCAGCCAGGGTTCCTGCTCCTGATCATTTTTTCCATGCCACAGGCTCGAGAGGCTGAATGGCCTCTCCCTGTCCTTGAGTCCCCATTAAAAAAGGCTATTGATTGGAGCATGAAGTGGACTAGTTTCAGATTGTGGCTGGGGTGAATTCTGCTTCTTGTGGTATATAACATTGAGGGAAAAGACTTTCTCAATATTCTGTCTGCGTCCAGATACATCCAGAGATTCCGACACGGCCAACCATTGAGCCGGGAGGACCGAGAGCGCACTAATAGCACAGAGAGTACTGAATTCTGGTGGCTCAATAACTCTCCTCCCAGCAATTCCATAACTGCACAAGATACAGAGCAAATCAGCCAAGGTGAGGCTTTTTTTGACACTTACTGCAGTGACAAACGGCAATCTGCTCAATATTCAATCACCAATCTATATATTACCACCCTGCCCTGCCCTGCCCTGCCCTGCCCTGCCCCGATCCCCTCGATTAGATTCCAGTCTGTAACTCACTCCTGGGTATCTGTTATTCTGTACATAAACCACCCTGAACCTTTCGATTAGATTCCAGTCTGTAACTCACTCCCGGGTATCTGTTATTCTACATATAAACCACCCCGAACCCCTCGATTAGATTCCAGTCTGTAATTCACCCCCCAGGTGTCTGTTATTCTATGTATAAACCTCAGTTTGATTGCTGAGCTTGTTCATCAGGGCACAGTAATGATTGTTGGATGATATGCGAGTGGTTAGATTCTCCTGACTCTGGAGCTGTGATTTGTTTCTTGTTAATCCTGTTATATCTGGCCATTGTTGTCTGAGCTCTCCCTCTCAATCCCTCGATATTTTGATGTTGCCCACAGGTATTCGGGCCTTGAGTACTGGAGGCGGAGTGTTTGGAGGTCATTCCCCACCCCAGCTGACTAAGTTCGGACCATTGCCTGGGAGGGCGTCACTATCCAGTCTCCCTCACCCAAGTGTAGCATTGTTGAGCAGTGGCCTGTCCTCGGGGGTGAGTGTTAACATCAATCTGTGTGTGGAATGTCCTAGTTTCAGTGCACCATTGGAGAGGAGAACCTCAGCAGAGCTATGGTTCTGTCCACACACCATGCAGTATGCTACTGAATTTGGGACAGCATCCCAGGAATCATCACATCTCACAATCCATCAACATCATTGACGAAATGGTCTCTTCACTATCCTTCAGAAACTTCTTCATTAGAGAGACAGAGGAAATCAGCCAGGGTACCTGCTCCTGATCACTGTCCAGTGATCCCTGGGTTAGAGAGAGAGAGAGGGGAAATCATAAAAACGTAGAACATTACAGCACCATACAGATCCTTCAGCCCTCAATATTGTGCCAAGCTATGTCCCATTGCAAGGTCAAACTGTCCCCTCCCTATCATTCTGGTGTGCTCCATGTGCCTATCCAATAACCGCCTGAAACTTCCTAAAGTGTCCGACTATCCACTGTCACAGCAGGCAGTGTGTTCCACATCCCAACCACTCTGAGTAAAGAATCTACCTCAGACATTCCTTCTACATCTCCCACCACAAACCTTATAGTTATGCCCCCTCATAACAACTACATTCAGCCGAGGAAATAGTCTCTGAACGTCCACTCTATCAATCCCCCTCATCATCTTATAAACCTCTATTAAGTCGCCTGTCATCCTCCTCCGCTCCAAAGAGAAAAGCCCCAGCTCCCTCAATTTTTCCTCATAAGACCTACCCTCCAAACCAGGCAGCATCCTGGTAAGTCTCCTCTGCACTCTCTCCAATGCTTCCACATCCTTCTTATAATGAGGTGACAAGAACTGAACACAATATTCCAAATGTGGTCTCACCACCATCCTATATAGTTGCAGCATAACCCCACAGCTCTTAAACTCAAACCCCCATTAATAAACGCTAACACACTATAAGCCCTCTTCACGCCTCTATCCACTTGAGTGGTAACCTTCAGAGATCTGTGGATATGAACCCCAAGATCTCTGTTCCTCTACATTCCTTAGAACCCTGCCGTTGACCCTGTAATCCACATTCAAGTTTAGTCCTTCTAAAATGAATCACCTCACACTTATCAGAATTAAACTCCATCTGTCACTTTTCGGCCCAGCTCAGCATCTAAACAGTGTCTCTTTGCAGCTTGCAAGAGCCCTCCACCTGATCCACTACTCCACCACTCTTTTGTCATCAGCAAATTTACTAACCCACCCTTCAGCTCCCTCTTCCAAGTCATTGATAAAAATCACAGAAAGCAGAGTACCCAGCACTGATCCCTGTGGTACATCGCTGGTAATTGGCTTCCAGTTTGAAAATTTTCCCTCCTCCACCACCACTCTCACCCTCTGTCTTCTATGATACAGCCAGTTACTTATCCAACTGGCCAAATTTCCTTCTATCCCTCACCTCTTTATCTTCTTCACGAGCCTGCCATGGGCAAACACCTTACTAAAGTCCATGAAGACATCAATAGCTCTATCTTCGTCACACACTTAGTTACCTCCTCAAAGAATTCAGTCGAATTTGTGAGGCAGGACTTACCCCTCACGAAACAGTGCTGACTATTCCAGATTAAACTGAATCTTGCCAAACGGTCATAAATCCTATCATTCAGGAGCCTTTCCATTAACTTACCGACCACCGAAGTAAGACTAACTGGCCTATAATTACCAGGATCATTCCTATTTCCTTTCTTGAAAAGAGGAACAACATGTGCAGCTCTCCAATCCTCTGGCACTATCCCTGTGGACAGTGAGGACCCAAAGATCAAAGCTAAAGGCTTTACAGTCTCATCCCTTGCCTCCCATATCCTAAGATGCATCCTATCTGGCCCAGTGGACTTATCCAACCTCAGGTTTTTCAAATCAGCCAGGGTTCCTGCACCTGATCACTGTCCAATGATCCCTGGGTTAGAAAGAGAGAGAGAAAAACAGGCAGGATTCTGAATAGTTAAGGCCGGTTGTTCCTATTCACAAGGGGTTTGGAGATGTGCTTTGTGCCTCTATGCCTGCTTTAGTCAGGCAAGCTTGCTCTGCTGATTTGCTGCAAACGCTGCTGCCGGTTTCTTTCCAGGGACAGCGATCAGATGTCTCCCAGCTGGAGCCTTTTGACCAGGAGACACTTCATCTCCAAGAGAGAGCAAACCACTTACTGGAGCGCAGGTATGGTACAGCACAGAGAAAATGCCTCCTCCACTGACTGCTTGTGTGCATGTGCACCTGTCCATCCATCTGTTTCATTAATTCACAAAAGGTCCCAACTGGGGACGTTTGTTTCCAGGGGATGTGACACTGTCAGGGTCAGCGCTGAGGGAGCGCCGCCCTGTCAGAGGGTCAGCGCTGAGGGAGCGCCGCCCTGTCAGAGGGTCAGCGCTGAGGGAGCGCCGCCCTGTCAGAGGGTCAGCGCTGAGGGAGCGCCGCCCTGTCAGAGGGTCAGCGCTGAGGGAGAGCCGCCCTGTCAGAGGGTCAGCGCTGAGGGAGCGCCGCCCTGTCAGAGGGTCAGCGCTGAGGGAGCGCCGCCCTGTCAGAGGGTCAGCGCTGAGGGAGCGCCGCGTGGGGTGGTGAGGGGGCCGCGTGGTGGGGGACTGTCAGAGGGTGAGCGCTGAGGGAGCGCCGCGCTGTCAGAGGGTCAGTGCTGAGGGAGTAACAGTATTTGTCTGTGAATTAGTTTCTGTCTGCTCTTGTATCCATTGTGTGTTTGTCTCCTGTGCAGTGAGTCCTCCTCCAGTGGCCCCGCTGCCGTTAGTTCAGATGGGGTAGGATCTCCCTCAATGTCTGATACCATTGAGGAGGTGTCGCTGAGGCCTTCCTCTACCCCGTTCTGCAAACCCACTGATGCTCAGCAGGGAGGTAAGATTTCTGACTCATTGCCTTTTCAATTCACCATATCCCCCTCCCTCCCCAGGTACCTCTGCCCCTTGCTGCACTGTAACTGGCTCCTTCTGTTCTGTGCAGGTGCTGTAATGACGAAGCAGGTTGCTAGTGCGCCAACCCGTCTCCACCAGGTCCGAGTGCCAGCGTTCAGTCCTATCCCTGAGGATGACATCTTGTACCAGTGGCGTCTGCAGAGGAAGATGGAGGCAGCAAGAGAGAGCCCGTGGCCTTTGCTGTCAAAAGGGAAATTGCACTTCCCTTCCATTTGCCTGAATAGACCAGTAAGAGCAAATTCTTTCTCTTTAGATATGATTTATTATTGTCACAGTATTGGGATGCAGTGAAAAGTATTGTTTCTTGTCTGTGAGAGACAGACAAAGCATACTATTCATAGAGTACGTGGGGGAGAAGGAAAGGAGAGAGTGCAGAATGTAGCATTACAGTCATAACTTCGGTATCGAGAAAGATAAACTTAATGCGAGGTAGGTCCATTGAAAGAACATCAGAACTAGAAGCAGGAGTAAGCAATTTGGCCCCTCATCCATATTTCTATCTTATCTATTCCCTTCATAATCCTACATATTTTTATAAGATCTCTCCTCATTCTTCTGAATTCCAATGAGTATAGCCCCAGTGTACTCAGTCTCTCGTCATAAGCCAACCCTCTCAACTCCGGAATAAACCTAGTGAATCTCCTCTGCATCCCCTCCAGTGCCAGAATATCCTTTCTCAAGTAAGGAGACCAAAACTGCACACGGTTCTCTAGGTGTGGCCTCACCAGCACCTTATACAGCTGCAATATAACCTGGCTGTTTTTAAACTCCATCCCCCTAGCAATGAAGGACAAAATTGTATTTGCTTCTTAATTCCTGCTGCACCTGCAAACCAATTCCTTGTGATTCCTGCACAAGGACACCCCGGTCCCTCTGCACAGCAGCATGCCAACATAGTACTCCATCTGCCAGACCCTCACCCACTCACTTAGCCTATCTATATCCCTCTGCAGATTTTCAGTGTCGTCTGCACAATTTGTTTTGCCACTATGTGAATTTTGACACACTATACTCGGTCCCAAACTCCAAATCATCTATGTAAATCATAAACAATTGCGGTCCCAACACTGATCCCTGAGGCACACCACTAGAAAAACACATATATTTCCACTCTTTGCTTTCTGTTAGTTAACCAATCCTGTATCTGTGCTAATACATTACCCTTAACATTGTGCAGCTGTACCATTCAAAGGTCTGATGGCAGCAGGACAGAAGCTGTTATAGAACATAGAACACCACAGCACAAACAGGCCCTTCGGCCCACAAATTGTGCCGAACACATCAAAAACTACCCAGCCATAGACCTATCTATAACCCCCAATCCCATTGGATCCCATATACTCATCCAGAAGTCTTTTAAAAGACCCCAGCGAGTTCGCCTCGACCACCACCGACGGCAGCCGATTCCATTCACTCACCACCCTCTGAGTGAAAAACTTTCCCCTAGCATCCCCTCTGTACTTGCTTCCCTGCACCTTAAATCTGTGCCCTCTCGTCGCGACCATTTCAGCCCTGGGAAATAGTCTCTGAGAGTCCACCCTATCTATTCCTCTCAACATCTTGTAAACCTCTATCAGGTCGCCTCTCAACCTTCGTCTCTCCAGGGAGAACAGTCCCAGCTCCCTCAACCTGTCTTCATAAGGCATGCCTCCCAATCCAGGCAACATCCTTGTAAATCTCCTCTGCACCCTTTCAATAGCTTCCACGTCCTTCCTATAGTGAGGCGACCAGAACTGCGCACAGTACTCCAAGTGTGGTCTGACAAGGGTCCTATAAAGCTGCAGCATTACCTCCTGACTCCTGAACTCAATCCCTCGATGAATGAAGGCCAGTACACAGTAAGCTTTCTTAACCACATCCTCCACCTGGGAGGCCGATTTGAGAGTCTTATGGACCCGGACCCCAAGATCCCTCTGCTCTTCCACACAGCTAAGACTCCTACCTTTGATAGTGTACTCATTCATCCCGTTGGATCTGCCAAAATGGACCACAACACATTTATCCACGTTGAAGTCCATCTGCCACTTCTCCGCCCCTTGCATCCTGTCGATGTCATGCTGCAACTTCTGACATCCCTCCAGACCATCCACAACACCACCGACCTTCGTGTCATCGGCAAACTTACTGACCCATCCCTCCACTTCCTCATCCAGGTCATTTATGAGAATGACAAACAGCAAGGGTCCTAGAACAGATCCCTGGGGCACTCCACTGGTGACCGACCTCCATGCAGAAAAAGAGCCATCCACAAGCTGTTCTTGACTCAGTTGGTGACCTCAGATTTTTGTATCTTTTTGCTGATGGAAGAAAGTGGAAGAGAGAATTTCTGGGATGTGTGGGGTCCTTGATCACGCTGGCTGCTTTGCTGAGGCAGCTGGAAGTGTAGACAGAGTCAATGGATGGGAGTTGCTTTATGTGATGGACTGGACTTTGTTCATGGTTTTGTAGTTTCTTCTGTCTTGGACAGAGCAAGAGCCACACCAAGCTGTGATACAACCAGATATTTCTTCTGTGCACCTGTAAAATGCAATGGTGAGAGTCATAGCGGATATGCCAAATTTGCTTAGCCTCCTGAGAAAGTTGAGGCGTTGATGATTCTCCAGTCCCTCACAGCATGTGTCCTTTGTCAGGAGGTAATTACTGCTGAACTGACACCCCACCCCCATTGGTCCAGACTTGTTTCCATTGTTGACCCACAACGGAGGGACTCAGACACCCCTGTGTGCCCAGCCTGTTGAGGATAAGGCCAATATGTGAGCCAGCTCCCCCAGCAGTAGATGCAGGCCCTGGTGGAGAGTTTATACAAGGGCTACATTCTCTGACACCCAGACAATTTGGGGCTAATTTTTGAGCAGCATTTTCAGGATATTAAGGGTAACTGGAGTCACTAGAGAGAAATGATTCCCATAGGAACAGAAGGAGGCCCATTCAGCACCTTGGTTACGGGGGGGGGGGTAGTCTCGGACAAAGGCGATGAGGGAAGGGTCAGAGGAAATATGAGAAGCAGCCCTCAGGAGTGAAATTAAGAAACGTTCCTCCACAAACAGACAGGGCAAGGTTGGAATTCTCTTCCACAATCTACAACTGATCAGATCTTAATTTTAAATCTGAGATTGACAAGAGTTTTGTTATTTAAAGGCTCTCATTGAATGGTGAACTAGACTCGAGGGGCTGAATGGTCTCCTCCTATTCCTGTGTAAGAGGCTCGAGGGGCTGAATGGGGCCTCCTTCTGTTCCTGTGTAACAGGCTCGAGGGGCTGAATGGGGCCTCCTCCTGTTCCTGTGTAATAGGCTCAAGGGGCTGAATGGCCTCCTCCTGTTCCTGTGTAACAGGCTCGAGGGGCTGAATGGCCTCCTCCTGTTCCTGTGTAACAGGCTCGAGGGGCTGAATGGCCTCCTCCTGTTCCTGTGTAACAGGCTCGAGGGGCTGAATGGAGCCTCCTCCTGTTCCTGTGTAATAGGCTCGAGGGGCTGAATGGCCTCCTCCTGTTCCTGTGTATCAGGCTCGAGGGGCTGAATCCTCCAGTTCCGTCACCGATATATTTTGAACAAGGGGTCCATGGGCCAGATCTGGAGTTGTGGAGGTGCTTTGGACATGCTGATTTACCACACCACATCTTGCTCTCTTTCCCGCTATTCCTTATTTCCCCAATTGCCCCTTTTGAAAGTTCCTATTGAATCTGCTTCCACTGCCCTTTTAGGCAACGCCTTCCAGATCACAACAATTTGCTATGTGTCCAAAATAAAATTCTCCCCATCCCTCCCCCACCCTGGGTTTTTTCCCAATTCTCTTCAGTCTGTGTCCCCTCTGATTACCGAGCCTCCTGTCACTGGAAACATTTACTCCCCATTCACTCCATCCAAACCCCCCCCCCCCCCCCCCCCCCCCCCTTTCGTGATTCTGAGCGTCTCGATTCAATCTTCCCCTGAACCTTCTCTGCTCCAAGGGGAACGATCCCAGCTTCTCCCCATCCCTCCGTGTGAACTGAAGCTCCCTCATCCCCTGGAATGTGCCGGTTAATCTCCTTCCACAATGAAGCCAAGATGTCCTTTCCAAAGTGAGTGGTGGCCAGAACTGGACACAGATTTCCAGCTGAGGAAGATTTATGAGTGTGTTTATTCTTTTCACAGATTGCTGTGTGTAATGAGGAAGCGGACGAGGACAGGGTGAAGGCGATGATCCCTTCCAAGGAGGGCTTTTGGAGGAGGGCTGCGATTCCTGCCAGACACCCCACGCACTGTATGAAGACAGTGACTGGAGCTGCTGTCAGCAAGTCAGTGCTGAACCCAAACAGGAGGGAGCCAATATCGACAAAACCCCCATCCATATACTGCCCAGTGTGTCCCCAGTCAGCCCGGGAACGCCAGCACTCTAACCCAGATTCCCTGGACAGAGGGCAGGCTCAATGGGGAGAAGGGGACGGAGGGCGGGGTCAGTGGGGAGAAGGGGACGGAGGGCGGGGTCAGGGGGGAGCAGGGGACGGAGGGCGGGGTCAGGGGGGAGCAGGGGACGGAGGGCGGGGTCAGGGTGGAGCGGGGACGGAGGGCGGATCAGGGGGGAGCAGGGGACGGAGGGTGGGATCAGGGGGGAGCAGGGGACGGAGGGTGGGATCAGGGGAGCAGGGGACGGAGGGTGGGATCAGGGGGGAGCAGGGGACGGAGGGCGGGGTCAGGGGGGAGCAGGGGACGGAGGGCGGGCTCAGGGGGGAGCAGGGGACGGAGGGCGGGCTCAGGGGGGAGCAGGGGACGGAGGGCAGGCTCAGGGGGGAGCAGGGGACGGAGGGCGGGATCAGGGAGGAGCAGGGGACAGAGGGCAGGCTCAAGGAGTGGGAGAGAACAGAGGGCAGAGACAGAGGGGAGAACGGGACAGAAAGCCTGATTCCCTCAAAGTGTCAGAGGACACGGGGCAGAGTTGTGCAGAGAATCTGGCCAGCCGAAGCTACCCTGAGGGAAAGCGACATCCGGTGGTGCCAACTGGGGGCAAACCATCAGGCCAGGTGTGTCAACCTGAGAGATGTCCACACAGTGCCACTGAGCAGAGGGGGCACAGATTCCAGCGGGACTGTGACAAAGCCAGGCATGACAAGAGCAGCACAGCGTCTTCGACACTTCCACTGCCCCGGACACCAGGATACCCCATACTACATCAGGACATTCACCCGTTCCCTGGTCAGGGGCACCCAGCCCCCAGGAGATATCAGACAGGATTGGGGCAGGAGTCATCCAGCGATGAGGCCTGGAGTCCTTTGCCTGAGGAGATTGGGATGGTGCATGGAACAGGACACACAGAGTGCCACACGCAATCAAACTTGCAACACGTGCTGGGACAGGTGCTGTCTTTGATCTCACCCCACGTTTAACTCCATACCAGGGAGCATTGCTCCAGAGAACAGGATAAAATCACACTGCACACAGCAATACTGTGCATATATGGCGCAGAGACACTCAGGGGAAAGGTTACTGTGTGCTCACTGCTGCTATATAGGAAATGTGGCAGCCAATTTCTGCATAGCAACATCCCAAATACAGCAATCACCCAGATTTTAATGATGTTGAAAAAGCAATACATTTTGGGCCCCAGGATATACAGTAGATATTCATTTGCACCCCTCGCTCCCAGGCCCTTCCCGTCCCCCCAACCCCCACCCCCAATCGATCACTGCCCTTCCACATTGTGACAGAGAAACTTTCTATACCCAGTCTGAGAGGGTGAATGCAGCCTTGGTTTATTGCTGTGTTTTTTCCCATTCATCCATGGGACACAGGTGTCACTAGGTGGGCCCGCATTTATTGCCCATCCCTTATTGCCTGAGGGTATTTGAGTTGACCACATTGCTGTGGTTCTGGAGTCACATGTAGACCAGACCAGGTAAGGGCAGCAGATTTCCTTCCCAAAAGAACCAAGTGGATTTTTCCGACAATCAACAATAGTTTTGTGGTCATCAGTAAATTATCAACTCCAAATATTTTTTATTGAATTCAAAATCCACCACATGTTGTGGTGGAATTTGAACCCACGTCCCCAGAACATTAGCTGAGTTTCTGGATTACTAGTCCAGTAATGATAGCACGATATCTCCACCTCTCAAACACATTGCCTTCAGCACTGACCCTCTGACGGTGCGGCGCTCCCTCGGCACTGACCCTCTGACGGTGCGGCGCTCCCTCGGCACTGACCCTCTGACGGTGCGGCGCTCCCTCGGCACTGACCCTCTGACGGTGCGGCGCTCCCTCGGCACTGACCCTCTGACGGTGCGGCACTCCCTCGGCACTGACCCTCTGACGGTGCGGCACTCCCTCCGCACTGACCCTCTGACGGTGCGGCGCTCCCTCGGCACTGACCCTCTGACGGTGCGGCGCCCCCTTAGGGCCACTGATTTGTGCTTTCATCAGAACACGTTTATACATCAGTCTAACAAATTTCCGTTTCGCTGTGTTCCAGGTTGTCTCTGAGAGAATGTTTTCTCCTCCTGTTTCAAAGCAACGGTCCAGCAAGAAACCAAAGATTGGCAGCCATACCAGGGTGCATCACTTGCCACCTTCACCCATTCCCAGTAACCGCCAGACCCCAGAGCTTGTAACTCAGCTGCTTGAGGAAGCTGAAGGTAAAAACATTGGGAAATCATACACAATATTGATATATCCTATCATATCATCATCTGTCACATTTCCAGAACAGACCCAGTATGGAGTTAGATACAGAGTAAAGCTCCCTCTACCTTGTCCCCCCCATCAAACACTCCCAGGACAGGGACAGCACGGGGTTAGATACAGCACGGGGTTAGATACAGAGTAAAGCTCCCTCTACACTGTCCCCCATCAAACACTCCCAGGACAGGTACAGCACGGGGTTAGATACAGAGTAAAGCTCCCTCTACACTGTCCCCCATCAAACACTCCCAGGACAGGGACAGCATGGGGTTAGATACAGAGTAAAGCTCCCTCTACACTGTCCCCCCATCAAACACTCCCAGGACAGGTACAGCTTCACTTTACATCTCGGTTGAAACTTTAGAGTTGCCATTTCCTCTTTTGTCATCCTGTGTCCTTTTGGAGATATTTAGTTTCTATTTTAATGGGTGAGTTGTGTGCAGTGAGTTCACACTCAGAAGAAACCCTCAGCTGCAGAGTGCAGCAAACACGCTCGGCTCCATGTTGCCCAGGAACAAATGGGTGGCATGGTAGCACAGTGGTTAGCACTGTTGCTTCACAGCTCCAGGGACCTGGGTTCGATTCCTGGGCCTGGGTCACCGTCTGTGTGGACACATTCTCTTCATCTCTGTGTGGATTTCCTCCAGTGCTCCGGTTTGCTCCCATAGTCCAAAGATTTGTGGATTAGGTTGATTGGCCATGCTAAAAGTTGCTCCTTAGTGCCCTGAGAGATATCGGTTAGAAGAATTAGCAGGTAAATGTATGGTGATATGGGGGTAAGGCCTGGGTGGGATTGTTGTCAGTGCAGACTCAATAGGCCGAGTAGCCTCCTTCTGCACAGTAGGTTTTCTGATTCTATACCAGTGATCAGTTAACAAACTGGGAAGGTGATTGCTATAGCTCTCCTCCACTGTCTCTTCACATCAACTGAAGCACAGAACTTCACCCCACGTTATGCTGGCTGAGAACAGACTGGCTGGCTCCTCCAGTACCTGAAAATCTGCTTGTTTTCCTCTCTCAGAATCGGACGGTGTGGAGTTTGAAGAGGATATCTTACTCCAGGTGCTGAGACGGCAGAGAGACTGGGTCAAAGAGCAGCTCCGGTAATTCTTTTGTAATTCCGAGACTCCCTGACTCTTCACTGTTTGGGTGCAGCTCCTCTTTGGGCTGTTCTGGGCTAGGGGTTAGACAAGAGCAGACCCACCAGCAAGCAGGCATTGCCCTTGCTGTCATCACAGAGCTTCTTCCTGTGCCTGGCAGATTCACTTCTGAGTGTGTCTGTGCAGAGTTTCTGTTACGGAGCAGCCTCCTGGTTGATGCAATTCCATCGAATGAATTACAGTCTCCTCGCACTACATTTACTGCTGACTCAAACCAATCCGCACTGTCACAGACTCAGTGCTGAGGGAAGCGCCGCCCTGTCGGAGGGTCAGTGCTGAGGGAAGCGCCGCCCTGTCGGAGGGTCAGTGCTGAGGGAGCGCCGCCCTGTCGGAGGGTCAGTGCTGAGGGAGCGCCGCCCTGTCGGAGGGTCAGTGCTGAGGGAGCGCCGCCCTGTCGGAGGGTCAGTGCTGAGGGAGCGCCGCCCTGTCGGAGGGTCAGTGCTGAGGGAGCGCCGCCCTGTCAAATGTTCAGGACCCCCATTATTTATTCCTGATACTAAGTTCTTGTAAATAAATGATTTGGGTCATTATCCAGTAGTTGTTTGTGGAATCTTTGTACTGAAATTATCTGCCGTGTCTCCTACGTTACCACAGTAGGAGGCTGTAGGGCAGCACATTCGTACGGTGATTATCACTGCTTGTTTTCAGCGCCAGGGATCCGGGTTGGATTCGTGGAGTTTGCACATTTTGCCTATGTCTGCATGGGTTTCCTCTGATGCTCCAGTTTCCTCCCACAGTCTGATTCGGTGAATTGGCTGTGCTAAATTCTCCCTCAGTGTACCTAACAAGTGCTGAGTGTGGCAACTAGGGAATTTTCACAGTAACTTCATTGCAATGTTAATGTAAGCCTTATTTATGACTAAAAAATAAACTTTAACCAAAGTGATCTTATGTCAGAGACATCTGTCACTGGTTGAGAGGTTTGGGTCCACTCTGAGGTAAGGGACATGGCTGAAATCGGAGCTTTATTGCTACTTCTTGTTTCAGGGAAGCTGATTCCAGATTAACGGTGCTGAATGAACACAGACGCTGAAGATTGAAGTCCTGGCAAATCCCTCTCCACCCGCCCAGCACGCCCACACAGCCCTTCCTTCCATGTTCGCTGTCTAGCTCCTGGTAGTGGCTCTCTGAGCAATAACCCTGGTACTACCCCCAACACAAGGACAGACCTGAACAATTGGTGCTCTCAACATCCAACTGATAACATGCCTGAAAACTGTGTGTGTGTGTCTCTCTCTCTCTCTCTGGTTGGGGGGGTGTCCTGCTCTCTGGATGGTTCCTGGACAGAGATCCTCAGGAGTAAACCCATGGTGTTGCTGACAATCCTTCTCCCCCCCCCACCGACACCATTACCTGCTTGCACCTATGGCTGACTGTGTCTGAATTAGTTTAGCAAAGATTTTCAACAGCACTTTCTGATCAGTCTCTGTTTTAAACATCGAAAATAAATTTTTATCAAATGAAAATTGTGTCATTGACCAATTTCTATATGGACCCCACAATGTTAGATACAGAGTAAAGCTCCCTCTACATTGCCCCCCAACAAACACTTGCAGGACAGGTACAGCACAGAGTTAGATACGGAGTAAAGCTCCCTCTACACTATCCCCCATCAAACACACTGGATGTTGTGTGAGGTATGATGTAGAGATGTCGATGTTGGATTGGGGTAAACACAGTAAGTGTTTACGCGAATGAGCATTCGCCTGAAGAAGGCTACAAAACCAAAAGCTTGCAAGTTTACTATCAAATAAATCGGTTGGATTTAAAACTGCTGTTGTCAGACCTCTTACTGTGTGAGATCGTGCCAGATTAATTATTAAATGCAAATCACTTCTGGTAATTAATTTTGAATTGTTTGAGAAAATGATGTGATTGGAATTGAATTGGCAGTATTGGAGGCGCAGCGTTTGATGATGTTTAGTTTCACTGTGGTCCTGGCTTTTAGTGTCTGCCCACATCAATAAACTGTAAATATTGCTGTACATTTCCTGCAGTCTGACTGACCAACCCCCAGCTCGATTGGAAGGGATAGTGATTGAGATGAGCTATAATGCCTCTTGGTGGCTGGAACAAGCAACATCAGCGTTACCCAAACATGTTGACGTAGCCAATTCCCATTGTACCTGACTTGGGGCAATTTCTCTGCTGCTTCTCCTCCAGGATCTGTAAGGAAATGCCCCTGATAGATTACTTGGCACAAGGTGTTACTGATTGGGGAACCTTCTGCTTTTTGTAAACTGGGTGAGTGCGGTTCCTCAAACCACACTTCCTAGCTGTGTGTGTGTGCACCAATTGCAATGAACAGCTCGAGAGGAAGAGGACTATCACGTCATGACCCCAGCAAAGTTGCTGCTAGCTGAAAGAGAGAGAGCAGTGAGCCAGTGTCACAGCCTGATCCGCGATGGACACCTAAGGTGAGAGAATCAAACTGCTCACTCCCTGTGTGCGTCTGCCAGTGAGTTGAGGTTGTGTCTGTATGTCTGTCTGTGAGGTGAGTGTGTCTGATTGTGTGTTTGTAAATGCGTGTATGAGCTTGATTGTGTGTGTAATTCTGATTGCAAAGTTTACCCCAAAGTCAGTGACTAAAATTCTATTTGCCCATCAGGTCCCAAATTAAACAATGCCTAATGGGTAGTTTCTGGAAAATCCCTGATTCTCTCTGGGCTCTGAGAGCAAGATGTATTGAACTGGATAACTCCATCAGTTAATGACACCGCTCCCATTTCCCCAATACCTTGCGACACCTCAACACATCAGCAGCCACTGAGGGAGCTGTGAGTGTTGTTTTAATGGGGTGGTGTGTTGTAATGTTAGAGACGCAGCATCAGTTTACACACAGGATCTCCCAACAAACTGTATTGCGACAATGATTCAACATTTCTGTTCACTGAGGGAGAGATATTACATCCCAAACAGTGCAGCACTCCCTCAGCACTGACCCTCTGACAGTGTGTTGTGGGAAGCATAGATGGGAATGAATTCCCAATGTTCTGTGTTGATTTGCACAAAGTCTGGTTATACAGTGGTTAGCACTGCTGCATCATAGCGCCAGACACAGCTGCATTTATGGCTTGGAACACTGTGCAGAGTCTGCATCTTCTCTCTGTGTCTGCATGAGTTTCCTCTGGGTGCTCCGGTTTCCCCCCATAGTCTAAAGGTATGGGATTAGGTTGCTAAATTAACTCTGGTCACAGGGTTATTGATGGGATAGATGTTTGGAGTTGCAGAGTGGGGCCTGGGTGGGATCTGCTTAGTGTGGATGCGATGGGCCAAATGGCCTCCTTCTGTAGGGACTCTTTGATCAATTAGTTGTCACATTTTCCCATCAGACTGTGGGATGTCAAGTGTGTAAGTGAGAAATTCTAGATTTGCAAGCTGTCAATTTTTTTTTTAAACATGGATTTACATAATCAGTAATGACCGAGGCGCGACAATCTTCAGCTGCTTCATCAATGAAGCTGAGATGATAAGGCCAGAAGTGGGGTGTTCACCAGTGTTCAGCTCTGTTTGCCACTCAGATACTGAAGCAGTCCATGTCCCAATGCAGCAAGATCTGGACAATATCCGCTTGGGACTGACAAGTGGCAGTAACATTCCCCTCCCCCCCCCCCCCCCCCACAACATAAATGCCAAGCAATGATCACCTCCAACAAGAGACAATCTAACCACTGCCCTCTAATATCCAATTGCATTACCGTTGCTCAATCCTGGGGGTTTCCATTGACCAGAAACTGAACTGAGACTCAGCCGTATAAATACTGTGGCTCCCAGAGCAGATCAGAGGCTGGGAATCCTGCGGAGAGTAACTCACTTCCTCACTCCTCCCCAAAGCCTGTCCGTCATCTACAAGCACAAGTCAGGATTATGATGGAACACTCCCCACTCGCCGGGATGGGTGCGGCTCCAATAACACTTGAGAAGCTCGATACCATCCAGGACAAAGCAGCCCCAATCAATCGACACACTAACCACAAACACTCACTCCCTCCACTCCCCGACGCACATTGACAGCCGTGTGTACCATCTACAAGATGCACCGCAGCAACTCACCAAGGCTCCTTAGGCAGCACCTTCCAAACTCACCACCTCTACCATCTAGAAGGACAAGGGCAGCAGATACCTGGGAACACCCCCACCTGGAGGTTCCCCTCCGAGTCACTCACCATCCCGACTGGGAAATATATTGGCCGTTCCTTCACTGTCGCTGGGCTCAGAATCCTAAAACTCCCTCCCTAACAGCACTGTGGGTGTACCTACACCATATAGGGACTGCTGCAGGTTCAAGATGGCAGCTCACCCACCCCGTTCTCAAGGGGCAATTAGAGATGGGCAATGACACCCATGTCCCATGAATGAAATAATAAAGTTTCCAATACAGGAATAGACCATTTGGCCCATCTGCTCCATGCCAGTGTTCCTGCCTCAGCCTCAGCCTCCTTCCAACACCTTCATTTCAACCCCATCATCATCATCATCTTCATCAAATCCTTCTATTCCTTTCTCCCTCACAAAGAACAGTACAGCGCAGGAACAGGCCCTTTGAGCAACCAAGTCTGTGCCTACACAGATGCTTCTCTAATCTAATATTGTCTTGCCTCTAAGTGGTCTATATCCCTCTATTCCATATCTGTCCATGTATCTATATAGAACATAGAACATTACAGCGCAGTACAGGCCCTTCGGCCCTCGATGTTGCGCCGGCCAATGGACCTTCTAACCTAAACTATTCCAATATCATCCATATGCCTATCCACCGAACATTTGAATGCCCCCAAAGTAGGCGAGTCCACAACTGCTGCAGGCAGGGCATTCCAGCCCTCACCACCCTCTGTGTAAAGAACCTGCCTCTGACATCCGTCCTATAACTACCACCTCTTAATTTAAAGTTATGTCCCCTCGTGTTGTTCATCACCATCCGAGGAAAAAGGCTCTCACTATCCACCCTATCCAATCCCTTGATCATCTTAAACGCCTCAATTAGGTCACCGCGTAACTTCTCTCTAATGAAAATAACCTCAGGTCCCTCAGCCTTTCCTCATAAGGCCTTCCCACCATACCAGGCAACATCCTGGTAAACCTCCTCTGCACCCTTTCCAATGCTTCCACATCTTTCCTATAATGCGGCGACCAGAACTGTACGCAATACTCCAAGTTCGGCTGCACCAGAGTTTTGTACAGTTGTAACATAACCTCACGGCTCCTAAATTCAATCCCTCTACCAATAAAAGCTAACACACCGTACGCCTTCTTAACAACTGGTAATAGGTGCCTCTTGAATGTTGTTATAGAATCCGCTTCCACTACCTCTTCCGGCACTGCGTTCCAGTCACTCACCACCCTCTCTGTGAAAAACTTGCCCCTTATGTCTCTTTTAGACTTAGCCTCTCTCACTCTTAACCCATGCCCCTGAATACCTGACCCTTTGACCCTGTGAAATGATTCTGACTATCCACTCTATCCAAGCCTGTCATAATCTTGTGAGCCTCAATCAGGTCCCCTCTCATCCTCTGGTGCTCCAGCGAGAACAAGTTTGTTCAACCTTTCTTCATAGTCCATCTTCTCCAGACCAGGCAACATCCTGGTAAATCGCTTCTGCACCTTCTCCAATGCATCAACATCTTTCTGATAGTCTGGTGACCAGAATTGTACACAATAATCTAAATGTTGCCTAAGTCTTAAGACAGTAGCAAAATGATTTTCCAATTCTTACACTCAACACCCTGACTGATGAAGGTCAGCAAAATATATATCATGGTCACCTTGTCTTGAGTTGCCATCTTCAGGGAAACGTTGATCTGCCAGCCTAGATCCCTTTGTGTTAATATTTCTAAGGTTTCTACCATTTATTGTATAGTTTCCTTTTGCAGTAGATCTTCCAAATTACATCACCTCATTTTTGTCTGGGTTAAATTCCATCTGTCATCTTTTGGTCCCATATCTCCAGCCGATTCATATCCTGCTGCATCCTCTAACAATCCTCACGATCTGCTACTCCCCAAAATTTTTGAATTATCTGCAAATTTATTAAATTACCTACATTTTCCTCCAAAGCATTTATACATTTTACAAACAACAGAGGCCCCAGCACTGATCACAGACCTCCAGTTAGAAAAGTACCCTTCCTCTGCTAGTCTCTGCCCAAGCCAGTTTCATATCCATCTTATCATCTCACCTTGGATCCATATGCCTTCACCTTCTGTATCAGCCTACCATGAGGAATCTTATTGTCCATGTATACAACATCCACTGATCTGCCCTGGTCAATCTTTCTCGTCACTTCCTCAAAGAACTCAAATCAAATTTGTGAGACACAACCTCCTCTTCATAAAATCATGCTGCCTATTCCTAATAGGTCTATTAACATGGAAACTAGAAGCAGGAGTAGGCCATTTGCTCCTTAGAGCCTGCTCTACCATTCATTATGATCATGGCTGATCATCAAATTCAAATTCCTGATTTCCCCATATCCCCTAATCCCTTTAGCCCAACAGCGATATCTAATTTCTTCCTGAAATCATGCAAGGTTTTGGCCTCAGCCCCTTTCTGTGGGAGTGAATTCCACACATTCCCCACTCTCTGGGTGAAGAAATTTCTCCTCACCTCAGTTCTAAAAGGTTTACCCCTTATCCTCAAACTCTGACCCCTAGTTCTGGACTCCCCCCACCATCGGAACATTCTTTCTGAATCTACCCTGTCTAATCCTGTGTGAATTTTATAAGTTTCTATCAGATCCCCTCTCACTCTTCTAAACCCCAGTGAATATAATCCTAACCCACTCAGTCTCTCCTCATATGACAGATCTGCCATCCCAGGAATCAGCCTGGTAAACCTTCACTGTGCTCCCTCTATAACAAGGAACATCCTTCCTCAGATAAGGAGACCAAAACTGCACCCAATACTGCAGGTGTGGCCTCACCAACGCCCTGTACAATTGCAGTAAAACATCCCTACCCCTGCACTCCAATCCTCTCGCTATGAAGGCCAACATACCATTTACCTTCTTTACTGCCTGCTGTACCTGCACATCTGCATTTGCTTTCAGATGTGAGTACATTCTGTCCCTAAATATCTTCTCTAATAATATCCCCACCACTGATTTAAGGCTCACAGACTTGTAGTTTCTCAGAGTGTCTCTTCTGCCCTTCTTAAACAGAGAATCAATGTTAGTTACTCTCAATCCTCTGGTACCTCGCCCTTGATTAAAGAGAATGCAAATATTTTGGACAAGACTTCAGCAATTTCTTCAGAAACTTCAACATCTCACATTCTCTCCCATTCCCTGTAAGACTGTGTCCCACACTCTCTCCACTCATCGTAGGGTGACTCCCACATTCTCCTAATCCTTATGAGAACGAGTCCCACATTCTCCCCACTCCCCGTGGGAGCGAGTCCCACATTCTCCCCACTCCCTGTGGGAGTGAGTCCCACATTCTCCCCACTCCCCGTGGGAGTGAGTCCCACATTCTCCCCACTCCCCGTGGGAGTGAGTCCCACATTCTCCCCATTCCCCGTGGGAGCGAGTCCCACATTCTCCCCACTCCCCGTGGGAGTGAGTCCCACATTCTCCCCACTCCCTGTGGGAGTGAGTCCCACATTCTCCCCCACTCCCTGTGGGAGCGAGTCCCACATTCTCCCCACTCCCTGTGGGAACGAGTCCCACATTCTCCTCACTCCCTGTGGGAGTGAGTCCCACATTCTCCCCCACTCCCTGTGGGAGCGAGTCCCACATTCTCCTCACTCCCTGTGGGAACGAGTCCCACATTCTCCCCCACTCCCCGTGGGAGCGAGTCCCACATTCTCCCCCACTCCCCGTGGGAGCGAGTCCCACATTCTCCCCCACTCCCCGTGGGAGCGAGTCCCACATTCTCCCCACTCCCCGTGGGAGCGAGTCCCACATTCTCCCCACTCCCCGTGGGAGCGAGTCCCACATTCTCCCCCATTCCCTGTGGGAGTGAGTCCCACATTCTCCCCACTCCCATTGGGAGCGAGTCCCACATTCTTTCTCCCCCACTCCCATTGGAGCGGTCCCACATTCTCCCCCACTCCCATTGGGAGCGAGTCCCACATTCTCCCCACTCCCCGTGGGAGCGAGTCCCACATTCTCCCGCACTCCCCATGGGAGTGAGTCCCACATTCTCCCCCACTCCCATTGGGAGCGAGTCCCACATTCTCCCCCACTCCCATTGGGAGCGAGTCCCACATTCTCCCCCACTCCCCGTGGGAGCGAGTCCTCATTCTCCTCCACTCCCCGTGGGAGCGAGTCCCACATTCTCCCCACTCCCATTGGGAGCGAGTCCCACATTCTTCCCCACTCCCCGTGGGAGCGAGTCCCACATTCTCCCCCACTTCCCGCGGGAGTGAGCCCCACATTCTTCCCACTGCCCGTGGGAGTGAGTCCCACATTCTCCCCACTCTCTGGATTAGGGAATTTCTCCTGATTTCTTCATTAGATTTATTAGTGATTGTCACATATCGACACCCCGTTCTAGTTCTGATCTCTTCCCCACAAAGGGGAAATATCTTCTCCATGACAACACCATCGTAATCCTTTCAGAATTTTATAGCCCTTGATCGTGTCACAGGTTAGGGGGATTGACCATGTTACATGTGTGGGTTTACATGTGTGGGTACTCTGTCAGAGAGTTGGTGCAGCATTGATGGGCTGAATGGCCTCCTTGTGCACTGTAAGGATTCTAACCAGCACTTTGTATAGCTGCATTCTTACTCTCCAGATAGAAAGGCCAGCGTTCCATCAGCCTGTCGGGTATTTTCTGTATCTGTGTGAGGTATTTGAATGATTTATGAATTCGCTGTAAGTCACTTTGCAGTTCAGCACTTGTCCCCTGCACCTCAGTCTGTCTGAGGATTTCTCAGCCCCGTGTCTGCCGTCTCCACCAGCCCCTTTCGAAAGTTCTGTGGCATCCTCCTCCTCCTCCTTCCTCCCTCCCTCCTCACAGCTCACATCGCTGGGAGGATGAGGTCTCAGTGTGTGGCTGGGCTATTAAAAGGAGCATCGCTTCCTCCAGCCCAGGCTGAGGTTTTCCTGTCAGGTACTGTGCGCTGAGAGACCTGTCAGCGCCTAGTCGGCTGAACAGCAGCTTGTGACGTGGGAGAGAGAATCCGGCGATAAATCCAACGTTGGAGGGAGTTGGGGGATAACAGCGATAGAGCAGAACAAAACTCCAATGGATTCCCAATTCCCCCCCACTGTCCGGACATCCCACAGCCTGACGCTACCAATCAAGGAACTTATTTTTGAGGTGAGGACACTGTTGTAATATAGGACTCACAATGGCCCTTTTATGTACAGCAAGATCCCATAATCCCAACGGGATAATGCCTTGGGCCACCTGGTTTTTGCATGATGCTGATTGAGGGATAAACATTCAAAACCTGCGGAACACCCCCAACCCACCCCCAAAAAACACGCAACCCACCCACTCCCCTCACCCCAACACACACAACACCCCCACCCCCAAAAAAAACACGCAACCCACCCACTCCCCTCACCCCAACACACACACAACACCCCTACCCCACCAAAAACGCAACCCACCCACGCCCCTCACCCCAACACACACAACACCCCCAACCCCCACCAAAACACGCAACCCAACCCACTCCCCTCACCCCAACACACACAACACCCCACCCCCAAAAAACACGCAAACCACCCACCCCCCTCACCACAACACACACAACACCCCCACCCCCACCAAAACACGCAACCACCCACTCCCCTCACCCAACACACCACAACACCCCCCCCACCCAAAACACGCCAACACCACCCACACCCTCACCCCAACACACACAACACCCCCACCCCCACCAAACACGCAACCCACCCACCCCCCACCCCAACACACACAACACCCCCACCCCACCAAAACACGCCACCCACCCACCCCCTCACCCCAACACACACAACACCCCCACCCCCACCAAAACACGCAACCCACCCACCCCCCTCACCCCAACACACACAACACCCCCAGCCCCACCCAAAAAACGCCAAACCCACCCACCCCCCTCACCAAACACACACAACACACCCCCCCCACCAAAACACGCAACCCACCCACCCCCCTCCACCCACCCCCACCACAACACACAACACCCCCACCCCCACCAAAACACGCAACCACAACCACACGCCCCTCACCAACCCAACACACCACAACCACACCCACCACCCCACTAAAACACGCAACCCACAGACCCAACACACACACACCCCACCTGGCAAACACGTCAACCACTAAAGACACAACACACACACTCCCCACCCCCACACAAAAACACGCAACCCACCCAACCCCCCTCACCTCCAACACACACAACACCCCACCCCCACTAAAACACGCAAACCCCACCCACACTGCCACGCACCATCGACCCCAAAAACACAACACCCACCCCATCACCCCAACACACACAACACCCACCCCTCCACCAAACACGCAACCCACCCACCCCCTCACCATAACACACACAAACACCCCCACCCCCACCAAAACACGCAACCCACCCACTCCCTCACCCCCCCAAAACACGGAACCCACCCATCCCTCACCACAAACACACAACACCCCCACCCCCAAAAAACACGGAACCACCCACACCCCTCACCCCAAAACACCCACAACACCCCCACCCCAAAAAACACGGAACCCACCCACCCTTCACACAACACACACAACACCCCCACCCCCAAAAAACACGGAACCCACCCACCCCCTCACCCCAACACACACATACACCCCCACCCCCAAAAACACGGAACCCACCCACCCCCTCACCCAACAACACAACACCCCACCCCCCACCAAAACACGGCAACCCACCCACTCCCTCACCCCACACACACAACACCCCCACCCCACACGCAACCCCCCACCCCCCTCACCCCAACACACAAACACACCCCCACCCCCTCACCCAACACACACAAACACCCCACCCCCAAAAAACACGCAACCCCCCACACCCCCTCACCCCAACACACACAACACCCCCACCCCCAAAAAACACGGAACCCACCCACCCCTTCACCACAACACACACAACACCCCACCCCCAAAAAAACACGCAACCCCACCCACCCCCTCACCCCAAACACACACAACACCCCCACCCCCAAAAAAACAGCAAACCCACCCACCCCCCTCACCCCAAACACACACACACCCCACCCCCAAAAAAAACACGCAACCCACCCACCCCCCTCACCCCAACACACACACGACACCCCACCCCCCTCACCCCAACACACCACACCCCCACCCCAAAAACACGCAACCCACCCACCCCCCTCACCACAAACACACACACAACACCCCCAACCCACCCCCAAAAAAACACGCAACCCACCCACTCCCCTCACCCCAACCCAACACACCCCCCACCCCCAAAAAACAGCAACCCGCCCACCACCCCTCACCCCATACACACAACACCCCCACCCCACAAACACGCAACCCGCCCACCCCCCTCACCCAACACACACACACCCCCACCCCCACCAAAACACGCAACCCGCCCACCCCCCTCACCCCAAACACACAACACCCCACCCGCACCAAAACACGTAACACCCACCCCCCCCTCACCCCAACACACACAACACCCCACCCCACCAAAACAAGCAACCCACCCACCCCTCACCCAACAACACAACACCCCCACCCCCAAAAAACACGCAACCCACCCACCCCTCACCCACAACACACACAACACCCCCACCCCAAAAAACACGCAACCCACCCACCCCCTCACCACCAACACACACAACACCCCCACCCCCAAAAAACACGCAACCCACCACCCCCTCACCCAACACACATAACACCCCCACCCCCAAAAAACACGCAACCCACCCACCCCCTCCACAACACACACAACACACCCACTACCCACCAAAACATGCAACCCACCCACCCCCCTCACCCCAACACACACAACCCCCACCCCCAAAAAACACGCAACCCACCCACCCCTCACCCCAACAACACACCACCCCCACCCCCAAAAAACACGCAACCAACACCCCCTCACCCCAACACCCCACACAACACCCCCACCCCCACCAAAACATGCAACCACCCACCCCCTCACCCCAACACACACCACCCCCACCCCCAAAAAAACGCAACCCACCACCCCTCACCCCAACACACACAACACTCACCCCCACCAAAACACGCAACCCACCACCCACCCCTCACCACCCAACACACCGCAACCCCCAACACACACCACACCCCCCACCCCCCCTCACCCCCCCAACCCCACACACACAACACCCCCCCCCCAACACACACAACACCCATCCCCCCCCACCCCATACACACACAACACCCCCATCCCCCCTCACCCCCAACCACACACAACACCCACCCCCCTCACCACCAACACACACAAACCCCTATCCCCCTCACCCAACAACACACACCCCCGTCCCCCTCACCCCAACACACACACACCCCCACTCCCCCCTCACCCTCAACACACACAACATCCCCACACACCCCCACCCCAACACGCACAACCCCCCACCCCCTCACCCCAAACACACAACACCTCACTCCCACAAAACACACACAACTCCCACCCACCCCCTCACCCAACACACACAACACCCCCACCCCCACCAAACACCACACATCACCCCCCCACCCTACATCACAACACACACACAACAACCCCCCACCCCACCAAAACACGCAACCCACCCACCCCCCTCCCCCAACACACACAACACCCCCTCCCCCCAAAACACGCAACCACCCACCGTCCTCACCCCGACACACACAACACCTCCACCCCCCCTCACCCCAGCACACACAACACCCCACCAAAACACGCAACTCACCCACCACTCCCCCTCACCAATACACACAAACCTCCACCTCCACCAAAACACGCAACGCACCCACCCCACCTACCCAATTACACACACACCCCCACCCCACCAAAAACACACAACCACTCACCCCCATCACCTCAAACACACATGACACCCCCACTCCCACCCAACCAAAACACGCAATCCATCCCCCCATCCCCTTCACCCAACACTCAATGCCCCCACCACCCACCCCTTACCCCAGACACAACAACACCCCACCCCCACCAAAACATGCACCCACCCACCCCCCTCACCCCAACACACACACCACGACCACCCCCAAAAAACACGCACCCACCCACCCCCTCACCCCAACAAACACAACACCCCACCACCAAAACACGCAACCCACCCACCACTCCACCACAACACACACAACACCCCCACCCCACAAACACGCAACCCACCCACCCCTCACCACAACCACACAACACCCCCCCCCCTCACCCCAACCACACACAAACACCCCCACCCCCAAAAAAACACGCAACCCACCCACCCCCTCACCCCAACACACACACAACACCCCCACCCCCAAAAAAACACGCAACCCACCCACCCCCCCTCACCCCAACACACACAACACCCCCACCCCCAAAAAACACGCAACCCAACCCCACCCCACCCCACCCCCACACAAACCCACCCCAAACACCACACAACCACCACACCCCCTCACCACAACACTCACAACACCCCCCCACCCAAAAAACACGCAACCCACCCACCCCCTCACCCACAACACACATAACACCCCCACCCCCTCACCCCAACACACACAACACCCCCAACCCCACCCAAAACACGCAACCCACCCACCCCTCACCACAACACACAAACACCCCACCCCCTCACCCCAACACACACAACAACCCCACCCCACCAAAACACGCAACCCACCCACCCCCTCACCCACAACACACACAACACCCCCACCACTCTCACCCCAACACACACAACACCCCCACCCCTCTCACCCCAACACAACACAACACCACCCCCTCTCACCCCAAACACACAACACCCCTACCCCCACCAAAACACGCAACCCACCCACCCTCCTCACCCCAACACACACAACACCCCACCCCCCAAAACATGCACCCACCCACCCCCCTCACCCCACACACACACACAACACCCCCACCTCCCTCACCACAACAACACAAACAACTCACCCCCACCACAACACCGCCAACCCACCCACCCCCCCTCACCCAACACACACAGCACCCCCCTCAACCCAAACACACACAACACACCCCCACACCCCCCCTCACCCCAACACCCCAACACACCCAACCCCACACACACACACCCCCCTCACCCCAACACACAAAACACCCCCACCCCCCTCACCCAAACACACAACACCCCCACCCCCCCTCACCCCAAACCCACACACACCCCCCCCTCACCACAACACCACACACCACACCTCACCCAACACACCAACACCCCATTCCCCCCCTCACCCCAACACACACAGCACCCCCCTCACCCCAACACACACACCACCCCCACCCCCCTCCACACACACACAACACCCCCCACCCCCCTCACCCCCCTCACCCCAACCCCTCACCCAACACCACACACCCCCCTCACCCCAACACAACATTCCCCCTCACCCCAACACACAACAACACCCCATCCCCCCCCAGCACCCCCAACACACACAACACACCCCCCACCCCCACACACACAAACCCACACACACACCAATCACCCACCCCCTCACCCCAACACACACAACACCCCCACCCCCACCAAAACACACAAGCAACACCCCCACCCCCACCAAAACACCAATCCACCACCCCCCTCACACACCCAACACCCCCCACCCCCACCAAAACAGCAACCCACCCACCCCCCTCACCCAACACACACAACACCCCCTCCCCCCCAAAACACGCAACCCACCCACCGGCCTCACCCAACACACACAAACCACCTCCACCCCCCCTCACCCCAGCACACACAACACCCCACCAAAGCACGCAACCCACCCGCCCCCCTCACCCCAACACACACAAACACCCCCACCACCACAAAACTCGCAACTCACCCACCCCCCCCTCACCCCAATACACACAACACCCCCACCCCCACCAAAACACACAACCACTCACCCCCTCACCTCTAACACACATGACACCCCACCCCCACCCCAACCAAAACACGCAACCCATCCCCCCATCCCCTTCACCCCAACACTCAATGCCCCCCACCACCACCCTTACCCCGACACACACAACATCCCCACCTCCATTCCAAACATACAATCCATCCCCCATCTCCCCACACCACCAAAACACAATCCATCCATCTCCATCTCCTCGACTCCAAAACACACCCCCAATCCTCCTACCCAACATACACAACACTATCCACCCATTACCCCCCAACCTCAAACACACGCAACCCCCACCCAACAAAACACGCAACTCACCAATGCCTCCACCCCAAAACACGCAAATGACGCACCCCCCCCACCCCCACCCTAAAACATAACCCACACACACACAACACACACAACCCACGCACCCTTCACCCCAAGCACGCAACCCACCCCCACCCCAAACATACAACCCACCCACACTCCCAACCCCCACCCCAAAACAGACGACCCACTCACCCCAAAACACACGACCCACCCACCCCAACAACACAACGCACCCACCCTTCATCCAAAACACACACCCATCCACACCCCCACGCCCCCAACACATTCAGCACACCTGGTCCCCACCCTAACACACACAATCTATCCACGCCCCCTCCCACCCCCACAAAACCTCCCCCCCAACCATAAACTTATCCACCCCAGCCTCGCACCCCCCCCCCCAAACCAAAATCCCTCGCTCATACAACTTCTCCCCGCCCAACATAATCTCACGATCCTCTTCGAATAGTGGAAAGTGAGTCCATTACATTCCCTCAGCTGACCCTCTGACAGTGCGGCACTCCCTCGCACTGACCCTCTACAGTGCGGCATCTCAGTACTGACCTCTGACAGTGCGGCACTCCCTCAACTGACCCTCTGACAGTGTGGCACTCCCTCAGCACTGACCCTCTGACAGTGCGGCACTCCCTCAGACTGACCCTCTGACAGTGCGGCACTCCTCAGCACTGACCCTCTGACAGGGGCATCCCTCAGACTGACCTCTGACAGGCGGCCTCCCTCAGCACTGACCCTCTGACAGTGCGGCCTCCTCAGCACTGTTCCTCTGACGTGGGCACTCCCTCAGTACTGACCCTCTGACAGTGCGGCACTCCTCAGCACTGACCCTCTGACAGTGCGCACTCCCCGCACTGACCCTCTTGACAGGTGCGGCTCCCTCAGCACTGACCTCTGACAGTGCGGCACTCCCTCCGCACTGACCCTCTGACAGTGTGCACTCCCTCAGCACTGACCCTCTGACAGTGCGGCACTCCTCAGCACTGACCCTCTGACAGTGCGGCACTCCCTCAGATGACCCTCTGACAGTGCGGCACTCCTCAGCACTGACTCTCTGACAGTGCGGCACTCCCTCAGCACTGACCCTCTGACAGTGCGGCACTCCCTCAGCACTGACCCTCTGACAGTGCGGCACTCCCTCAGCACTGACGCTCTGACAGTGCGGCACTCCCTCAGCACTGACCCTCTGACAGTGCGGCACTCCCTCAGCACTGACTCTCTGACAGTGCTGCACTCCCTCAGCACTGACCCTCTGACAGTGCGGCACTCCCTCAGCACTGACCCTCTGACAGTGCGCCTCCTCAGCACTACCCTCTGACAGTGCGGCACTCCCTCAGCACTGACCCTCTGACAGTGCGGCTCTCCCTCAGCACTGACCCTCTGACAGTGCGGCACTCCCTCAGCACTGACCCTCTGACAGTGTGGCACTCCCTCAGTACTGACCCTCTGACAGTGCGGCGCTCCCTCAGCACTGACCCTCTGACAGTGCGGCACTCCCTCAGCACTGACCCTCTGACAGTGCGGCACTCCCTCAGCACTGACCCTCTGACAGTGCGGCGCTCCCTCAGCACTGACCCTCTGACAGTGCGGCACTCCCCAGTACTGACCCTCTGACAGTGCGGCGCTCCCTCAGCACTGACCCTCTGACAGTGCGGCACTCCCTCAGCACTGACCCTCTGACAGTGCGGCACTCCCTCAGCACTGACCCTCTGACAGTGCGGCACTCCCTCAGCACTGACCCTCTGACAGTGCGGCACTCCCTCCGCACTGACCCTCTGACAGTGAGGCATTTCCTCGGTGAGGTATGGAGCTCCCATACTCCCTCAGTATTAAGGCTGATGGTGTCTGCTTGGATAGAGTGGGTTCAGATCAGAGACAGTTGGATTCGGAGGCAGGAACTGGACACCGTGACCCACTCAATTGGAGTTCAGAGTAAGAGTAATGGCACTAACTGGATCCGATCTCACCTGGGTGGTGGGGAATGTGGAAATGGCAAGGCAGTGAATAAGTATTTTGTATCTGTCTTTACAGTTGGAAACACAAGTTCCATATCTGAAATAGATAATAACCTGAGGGATAAAGAGAAAAAAATGAAATAAGTGTGTCTAATTCCTATTGTACAGAAGGAGGCCAATTGACCCATCATGTCTGTACTATCTCTCCGACATTGCATCTTACCCAGATCCAGTCCTGCCCTATCCTGTAATCCCATATATTTACCACAATAATCCACCTAATCTACATATCCTTAGACACTGAGGTTAGCATGGCCAATCCACCTAACCTGCACATCTCTGGAGTGTGGGAAGAAACCGGGGCACACACAGGAAACCCGCACAGATATGGGGAGAATGTGTAAAATCTGCACAGACAGTGACCTTATGCCATTTATCAGCCCACTGCCTCAATTGATCAAGATCCATTGCAATTGGAGATAACTCTTCACTGTTCACTATGTCTCCAATCTTGGTGTCATCTGCAAACTTACTAACCATGCCTCCTAAATTCTCATCCAAATCATTAATTTATATTAATAACAAATAACAGTGGGTCCAGCACTGATCCCTGAGGCACACCGCTGGTCACAGGCCTCCCGTTTGAAAAACAACTCTCTACAACCACCCTCTGAAGCCAATTTTGTATCCATTTCAATACCTCACCCTGGATCCCGTGAGATTTAACCTTATGCAACAACCTACCAGAGGGGATCTGGTCGATGTTACGTACCTAGGTTTGCAAAAAGAAGTCAATAAGGTGCCACACAAAAGATAAATGGGTAAATAAAGGCTAATGGAATTGAGGGGGTAGGGGCTTTGTTAATGTATTAACACAGTCCAATGAATAAGATAAAATCCAAGTGTTGGATCCTCCATCCATTTGGTAACCAGAAAAGTTAAAGATACGGTGACGAGTGGTGTGCCTCAGGGGTCTGTTTTGGGGCCCCTGCTGTTTGTAATTTTTATAAATGATCTGGATGAGGGTATTGAGGTATGGATCAGTAAATTTGCAGATGATACTAAAGTTGGTGGTGTGGTAGATAGTGAAGAGGGGTGTTTTAGTTTACAGAGTGACTTGGACAAGTTGCAGAGATGGGCCGAGAGGTGGCAAATGGAGTTTAATGTGGAAAAGTGTGAGGTAATGCACTTTGGCAGGAACAATGAATGTGTAGAGTATAGGGCTAATGTAGGGCTCTTAATAGTGTTGAGGAACAGAAGGATCTTGGTGTATGTGTCAATAGATCCCTGAAAGTAGGCAGTCAAGTGGATAAAGTTGTTAAGAAGGCTTATGGAGTCTTAGCTTTTATTGGTAGTGGGATTGAATTTAGGAGCCGCAGCATCATGTTGCAGCTGTACAAAACTCTAGTGCGGCCGCACTTGGAGTATTGTGTGCAGTTCTGGTCCCCACATTATAAGAACGATGTGGAGGCATTGGAGAGGGGACAGAGGAGGTTTACCAGGATGTTGCCTGGTATGGAGGGCAGGTCTTATGAAGAGAGGCTGAGGGATTTGAGGTTGTTTTCGTTAGAAGGAAGGCGGCTAAGAGGAGACCTTATTGAAACATATAAGATGATTAGAGGTTTAGATAGGGTGGACAGTGATAGCCTTTTTCCTAGGATGGAGAAAGCTAGCACGAGGGGACACAGCTTTAAATTAAGGGTATGAGTTATAGGACGGATATCAGAGGTAGGTTCTTTACTCAAAGAGTGATTAGGGAGTGGAATGCCCTGCCTGCAGCTGTTGTAGATGCGCCAAGTTTGGTGGCGTTTAAGATGTTAGTTGATAAGTATATGGATGAGAAGGGAATGGTTTAGTTAGGAGTGGCATTGCTTTTTATTTTGGTCGGCACAACATCGAAGGCCGAAGGGCCTGTTCTGTGCTGTATTGTTCTATGTTCTATGTTCTATGTTCTATAATGTTAAACTTCTGGAAAAGCGTTAAATTGGGAAGGGTTTGAGTCCACTGGGATTGTGTACAGTGGGAGTGAATGGAAAGGGGTTTGGGATTAGGATTGTGTACAGTGGGAATAAACGGGAAGGGGTTTGGGATTGGGGTTGTGTACAGTGGGAGTGAACGGGAAGGGATTTGGGATACGGATTGTGTACAGTGGGAGTGAACGGGAAGGAGTTTGGGATACGGATTGTGTACAGTGGGAGTGAATGGAAAGGGGTTTGGATCTATTGGGATTGTGTACAGTGGGAGTGAACGGGAAGGAGTTTGGGTCCATTGGAATTGTGTACAGTGGGAGGGAACAGGAAGGGATTTGGATCTATTGGGATTGTGTTTTTGTAGTTATTTGACAAACTACAAAACAGATTATTATAGGAAACAGGAAGTGGTGATTGTTCCGAGGTTTCATTCCTGTTTGGGGGCATGTTTTGTGGCAGTTTTCTCATTCCCATAATGAGTTCTGTAACCCATTTTTCTCATCATGATTGGTCCTTAGATATTCCTGCATAAAAATTCCTGCAATCTGAGGGTCGGTGCTGAGGGAGCGCCGCACTGTCAGAGGGTCAGTGCTGAGGGAGCGCCGCACTGTCAGGGGGTCAGTGCTGAGGGAGTGCCGCACTGTCAGAGGGTCAGAGCTGAGGGAGCGCCGCACTGTCAGAGGGTCAGTACTGAGGGAGTGCCGCACTGTCAGAGGTCAGTGCTGAGGGAGTGCCGCACTGTCAGAGGGTCAGTGCTGAGGGAGCGCCGCACTGTCAGGGGTCAGTGCTGAGGGAGTGCCGCATGTCAGAGGGTCAGTGCTGAGGGAGCGCCGCACTGTCAGAGGGTCAGTGCTGAGGGAGTGCCGCACTGTCAGAGGGTCGGTGCTGAGGGAGTGCCGCACTGTCAGAGGGTCAGTGCTGAGGGAGCGCCGCACTGTCAGAGGGTCAGTGCTGAGGGAGCGCCGCACTGTCAGAGGGTCAGTGCTGAGGGAGTGCCGCACTGTCAGAGGGTCAGTGCTGAAGGAGCGCCGCACTGTCAGAGGGTCAGTGCTGAGGGAGCGCCGCACTGTCAGAGGGTCAGTGCTGAGGGAGCGCCGCACTGTCAGAGGGTCAGTGCTGAGGGAGCGCCGCACTGTCAGAGGGTCAGTGCTGAAGGAGCGCTGCACTGTCAGAGGGTCAGTGCTGCTTATTGTGAGGTGGTGTTTGTTTCTGGTTTTTCTCTCTCTGACAGTTTGTGTCTAAAGTAGGAAGTGGAGAGTGACTTCTCATCTGAGTCTCAATGACAACAGTTGTGAATGAGGAAGGAGGGAGTTTTGTAGCAGGCGTTGTTCTGTGTCTAAAATTGAAACGAAAGTTCTGTGACCTGTGCTAGAAACTGGAAATCTTTCTGGAAAAGTTCAGCAGATCTGGTGCGATTCTGGTGAGAGAGAGAGAGAGAGAGAGACACACAGAATGGATGTTTGGAATGCCATCTGTCTCCTGTACCGAGTCTCCGTCTTCTCTGTCCATTTGCAGGAACGGTCAGCTTGGATGCTAAGCATTCACTCTGTTCTTCTCCCTGCGCAGGAGGTGCTGGACTTGCTGAGTTTATCCAGCATTCTCCCTCTTCCTCGTTCAGGGGAAGGGTCCTCCTCCTCCCTCCCCGCAAGCTCTCGTCTTCTTACAATGCTCCGACTGACCAATCACTTGTAAAATGTGTTTTGAAGTTTCTATCAGAGCTTCGCCCTCCAGCATCCCACGTGTTAATATCTGGACTGTAAGCAACACAGAATAACAAACTTGGACTGT
Organism: Sphyrna mokarran; assembly: GCA_024679065.1. NCBI lineage: Eukaryota > Metazoa > Chordata > Chondrichthyes > Carcharhiniformes > Carcharhinidae > Sphyrna > Sphyrna mokarran. Next base: position 513,436 of record JAGIQG010000016.1, on the reverse strand, counting down.
GGTTTATTAGGAGAGTACTGAGACCCAGCCTTAACTTCCAAACAATTCCACAATCCCCGTTAATACGTCACCCCACCCTTTCTGAGAATTGGAATCTTTCTCATGTCTTCCACAGGCCCTGCGTTTCCCCCCGTCTTTGGCTGAGAAATGTCTGGTGCCTTTCCAAAGTTGTTCCCCTCAGCTTTCTGAGAATCCATACGCCATCTTCCTTCACCAAGGCCTGTTCTAGTGTTGTCCCATCATCCTCACTGGCCTCCCAGCATCCTTCAATCTCCACAATCGCTTCCCTTCAAACTGAGAATGATCCCGCACCATTGCTCTGCTTGGTAGCTATCAGAAAACTCACCTTTGCTGGGAACAAAGAATGGTACAGGAACAGGCCCTTCAGCCCCTCCAAGCCTGCGCCAATCATGCTGCCGTAACTAAACAAAACCGTGTGCACTTACACAGTCCGTATCCTTCCAATCCCATCCTATTAATGGATTTGTCTATTTGCCCATTAAATGTTGTTATCATACCTGCTCCCATTCCCTTCCCCAGGCAACGTGTTTCAGACATTCACCGTCCTCTGTGTAAAAAACTTGCCTCACACATCTCCTCGAAACGTTTCCCTTCACATCTTGAACCTGTGTCCCCAGTACTTGACCTTTCTAGCTTGGAAAAGAGGTCTGACTATCCACTCAGTCCGTGCCTCTCATAATCTTGTAGATTTCTATCAGGTCTCCCCTCAACCTCCGTCTCTCCAGTGAGAACAAACCAAGTTTCTCCAACCTCTCCTCAGAGCTAATGCCCTCCATACCAGGGCAACATCCTGGTAAACATAGTAAACAGCAGCTGATCCTTCCTTGGTATTTTCTCTGGTTACTTTTCCTCTCTCCTCTCTCACCACCTCCCGACCCCTGCCACTGCCTTTTCAATAGGCCATGGTCTGAGCCCCCATAGCAACCAGATTACATGGGCCTGTCAACAGACAAAACTGCCTCACTAACTCCATTTTATCTTGTCACAAAGAGTTTAAAAGTAAAACTGGATGATAAAACCTTGTGTTTGTTTCAACAATTCTTTCTGTTCTTTGATAAGTCCCAGCCTCTGCCTCTCTATCCATTCCCCCAGAGTCCTGGCCCTTTACTCCTCTGTCACTGTCCTGACCTCTCAACCTCAGATCCTCTGGGAAACAGTCAGGCTCAGTCACTGGCCCCTCCTAGTTTAGGAAGGATTACATTCCTGTAGCATCTGTCACCTCTTGGGATTGTTTACGCCCACCCTGAGAGGGCAGACAAGGACCCTTGAGTTAATGTACCAACCTGAAAGACAGCTGCTGTGTCAGAAGGAATAGGGTCATGAGTGGTTGGTAGGGGTCGGTGGTTGGGGATTTGTTTGGGGTTTGGCTGGGGGTTTGTTTGGGATGGGTTAGGGTTTGTTTGGGGTTTGGTTGGGGTTTGGTTGGGGTTTGGTTGGGGTTTGGTTGGGGTTTGGTTGGGGTTTGGTTGGGGGTTGTTTGGGATTGGTTGGGGTTTGGTTAGGGTTTGTTTGGGGTTGGTTGGGGTTTGGTTGGGGTTTGCCGCATGTTCATTGGGGATGGGAGAACAGAGAGACGGGACTTTCTGCTAACAGTTAGCAGTCTCTTTCAGTTGCTGCCAACCTGCCGAATCGATAGAGAATGATGGACAAATCTTCCCAATGGAGGAGATCGATCCTAGACATCTTCAATAAGGATGAGGGATCTCTGTCTGTGGTAAGATCCTCAATCACCAACAGCGCAGCAAGAACTTGACACTGTAACTAACCCCGTGCTGTCCCTGTCCTGGGAGTGTTTGATGGGGGGACAGTGTAGAGGGAGCTTTACTCTGTATCTAACCCCGTGCTGTACCTGTCCTGGGAGTGTTTGATGGGGGGACAGTGTAGAGGGAGCTTTTCTCTGTATCTAACCCCGTGCTGTACCTGTCCTGGGAGTGTTTGATGGGGGGACAGTGTAGAGGGAGCTTTACTCTGTATCTAACCCCGTGCTGTACCTGTCCTGGGAGTGTTTGATGGGGTGACAGTGTAGAGGGAGCTTTACTCTGTATCTAACCCCGTGCTGTACCTGTCCTGGGAGTGTTTGATGGGGGACAGTGTAGAGGGAGCTTTACTCTGTATCTAACTCCATGCTGTACCTGTCCTGGGAGTGTTTGATGGGGGGACAGTGTAGGGGGAGCTTTATCCTGTATCTAACCCCATGCTGTACCTATCCTGGGAGTATTTGATGGGGACAGTGTAAAGGGAGCTTTGCTCTGTATGTAACCACGTGCTGTACCTGTCTGGAAGTTTGTGTGTATGTCTGAGAGGGAGTTCGGGAATGCGGGAGTGTGTGAGAGCCAGTGTGTGTGTGAGTGTGTGGGAGAGAGAGTGTGTTTGTGTGAGAGTGAATGAGTGAGAGTGTGTGTGTGTGTGTGAGAGAGAGAGAGAGAGTGAGTGAGTGAGTGAATGAGTGAGTGAGAGTGTGTGTGAGAGTGAATGAGTGAGAATCTGTGTGTTCGTGTGAGACAGTGTGACTGTAAGTGTGAGAGTGTGTGTGTGTGTGTGTGTGTGTGTGTGTGTGTGTGTGTGTGTGCGCGAGTGTGAATGAGTGAGTGTGTATGGTGTTGATATTGATGTGTTTTGTGTGGAGTTGGTTCTCGATGTGTGAAGGCTTTCTCTGGGTTTAGCCTCTGCCTCATTCACACTTGCGGGAAGAGATTATCTTTCTATTCGGAGAGACTGGGAGCTTTGGAAACGGGGAGAGTTTTGTTCTTGCTGCAGAGGGTTAGAGTGGGAGGCGAGAGGGACTGGGCGGGGATGACGGTGGTGAGGGGGGCTGTGAGAGGATGACGGTGTGAAGGGGTGACAGTGGCCGGTGAGGGGGTGGTGAGAGGGTGACGGTGGTTAGTGAGGGGGTCGGTGAGGGGGGAGGGTCTCCGCTCTCTCTCTCTCTCTCTATCTCTCATTCACAATGCCTTTTGTCTGAGAGCAGCGTGGGCCATTCCATTGTGAGTGTGTGTGAAGGGGAGCTGGATCGGCGAGTGGGGGGGGACAGAGCGGACATACACACACTCTGCGTACAGACCCTCACAGAGGCTGGGCTGCCATTGCCCATACAGGCAGCACCGGGAGGGTGCAGGAGGAGCGGGGACGCTGAGAGGAGAGAGCAGCTACAGGAGCAGATAGCACCCCCTTTCCCCCCTCCAGCCCTCACGCTCCCTCCCTGTGACTGAGAGAATAGAGGCAGAGCGGACACAGGGACTGAGCACAGGGCCAGTCTCCATCTGTCCCCTCCTGTCAGACTCTCCGAGTCGGGGCTAGACAGTGAGACAGACGGCGGGGAGGGGAGCGTCTGCTGAGAATCTTCTCCCCGTTTATCACAGCGAGGCAAGAGGCGGCAGCTCTGTCACAGATCCCTCAGCCATGGTGTGAACCACTCTTCGTGGGCACCGAGAGAGGGGGGGCACCGAGAGAGGAAGGGGAAGCAACGAGAGAGGAGGGGGGAGCAACGAGAGAGAGGGTACCGAGAGAAGGGGGGCACCAAGAGAGGAGGGAGAGCGACAAGAGAGGAGGCACTGAGAGAGGAGGAGCACCGACAGAGGAATCACTGAGAGAGAGGGGGACACTGAGAGAGGAGGGGGTTAGCAACGAGAGACAGGACACCGAGAGAGGAGGGGGGGCAACGAAAGAGAGGTGGGCACCGAGCGGGGGGAAGCAACAAGAGAGAAGGCACCGAGAGGGGGGGGGGGCATTGAAAGAGGGAACACCAAGAGGGCGGGCACTGAGAGAGAGGAGGCACTGAGAAAGGGAGACACAGAGAGAGGAGAGACTGAGGGGGGGCACTGAAAAAGCAGAGGGCACTGAGAGAGAGGGAGGCACAGACAGAGAGGGGACACGGTGGGGGGAGGGGGCACCGAGAGAGAGGGCGCAGAGAGAGAGAGTACTGAGAGGGGTGGGAACAGAGGGAGCACTGAGAGAAAAGGGCACTGAGAGAGACGGGGTAACTGAGTGAGGGTGTGTAACTGAGAGATAGGGGTCGGTAATGGAGATGGGCAGAATGCCTCAGTCTACCAACATCACCAATGCTGAAATGTTTCCACTCCCCAATCTCCGGTGAAAGTGCTGGAACTGAATAATCTCCCAATGGTGGTGAGTGTTCCAGCCTTACATTCCTTTCTGTCTCTCTCTGTCTCTGTCTCTCTATCTCTCTTTTTTTCTCTCTCTCCCCCTCTCTTTCTGTCTCTCTGTCTCTCTCTCTCTGTCTCCCTCTCTGTCTCTCCCTCTCTCTCTCTCTGTCTCTTTCTCTGTCTCCCCCTTACACTCTCTCTGTCTCGGTCTCATTCTCTTGTTCTCTCTATCTCTCTCTCTCTCTCTCCCTCTGTCTGTCTGTCTGTCTGTCTCTCTCTGTCTCTCTTTCTCTCTCTCTGTCCCCCTCTCTATCTCTTTCTCTGTCCTTCTCTCCCTCTCTCTGTCTCTGTCTCTCTCTCTCCCTCTGTCTGTCTCTCTCTCTCTCCCTCTGTCTCTGTCTCTTTCTCTGCCCCTCTCTCTTTGTCTGCCTTTCTCTCTCGCTCTTTCTCTCTTTCTCACTTTGTCTTTCTGTCTCTCTCTCTCTCTCTGTTCCTCTCTCTCTCTCTCTCTGTTCCTCTCTCTCTATGTCCCTCTCTCTCTCTCTCTCTGTCTCTCTCTGTCTCTATATGTATCTCTCTTTCTCTCTCCCTCTCTCTGTCTCTCTCTCTCTCTCTGTCTCTCTCTGTCTCTATATCTATCTCTCTCTCTCTATGTCTTTCTCTCTCCTGTTGATTCGTGCTTGAAGGGAGGTGGGGAGGGGCAAGGAGGTCTCACACACACCCTCACGCACACCCTCATGCACACACACACATACTCACACACAGCCCTCTGTATCCCGAGATGTACATTTCTGGGATATGCTGGGCTGTGATCCCCTTCCCGATCAATGACCCTTGCCCTGCCCTATCCCTCTCTCAGGACAGCTTCAGAGTTCACACAGACACCTCACTCCTCCAGCCGGGGTGAAACTGGGCCTGTGCAACTTGGGGGTTGGGGGTCAGGGGTCACATATCTCAAGCCCTCCTCTCGGATTGGGGTAATGACCCAGATCATCTGTGCGGCACTCCCTCAGCACTGACCCTCTGACAGTGAGGCACTCCCTCAGCACTGACCCTCTGACAGTGCGGCGCTCCCTCAGCACTGACCCTCTGACAGTGAGGCACTCCCTCAGCACTGACCCTCTGACAGTGCGGCACTCCCTCAGCACTGACCCTCTGACAGTGAGGCACTCCCTCAGCACTGACCCTCTGACAGTGCGGCGCTCCCTCAGCACTGACCCTCTCTGACAGTGCGGCACTCCCTCAGCACTGACCCTCTGACAGTGCGGCGCTCCCTCAGCACTGACCCTCTACAGTGCGGCACTCCCTCAGCCTGACCCTCTGACAGTGCGGCACTCCCTCAGTACTGACCCTCTGACAGTGCGGCGCTCCCTCAGCACTGACCCTCTGACAGTGCGGCGCTCCCTCAGCACTGACCCTCTGACAGTGCGCTCCCTCAGCACTGACCCTCTGACAGTGCGGCGCTCCCTCAGCACTGACCCTCTGACAGTGCGGCGCTCCCCTCAGCACTGACCCTCTGACAGTGCGGCGCTCCCTCAGCACTGACCTCTGACAGTGCGGTGCTGCCCCGCACTGACCCTCTGACAGTGCGGCGCTCCCTCAGCACTGACCCTCTGACAGTGCGGCAGCACTCCCTCAGCACTGACCCTCTGACAGTGCGGCACTCCCTCAGCACTCCACACCGACCCTCTGACAGTGAGGCACTCTCTCAGCACTGACCCTCTGACAGTTGCGGCGCTCCCTCAGCACTGACCCTCTGGCAGTGCGGCACTCCTCCGTGCTGACCCTCTGACAGTGCGGCGCTCCCTCAGTACTGACCCTCTGACAGTGCGGCTTCACTCAGCACTGCCTCTGGCTGACCTCGACAGTGCGGCGCTCCCTCAGTACTGACCCTCTGACAGTGCGGCGCTCCCTCAGCACTGACCCTCTGACAGTGCTCCCTCAGCACTGACCCTCTGACATTGTGCGGCGCTTCCTCAGCACTGACCCTCTGACAGTGCGGCACTCCCTCAGCACTGACCCTCTGACAGTGCGGCGCTTCCTCAGCACGACCCTCTGACAGTGCGGCACCTCAGCACTGACCCTCTGACAGTGCGGGCGCTCCCTCAGCACTGACCCTCTGACAGTGCGGCGCTCCTCAGCACTGACCTCTGACAGTGAGGCACTCCCTCAGCACTGACCCTTCTGACAGTGCGGCGCTCCCTCAGCACTGACCCTCTGACAGTGCGGCGCTCCTCAGCACCGACCCTCTGACGTGCGGCACTCCCTCAGCACTGACCCTTTGACAGTCGGCGCTCCCTCAGCACTGACCCTCTGACAGTGCGGCCACTCCCTCCGTGCTGACCCTCTGACAGTGCGCGCTCCCCTCAGTACTGACCCTCTGACAGTGCGGCATTCACTCAGCACTGACCCTCTGACAGTGCAGCACTCCCTCAGCACTGACCCTCTGACAGTGCGGCGCTCCCTCAGCACTGACCCTCTGACAGTGCGGCACTCCCTCAGCACTGACCCTCTGACAGTGCGGCGCTCCCTCACACTGACCCTCTGACAGTGCGGCGCTCCCTCAGTACTGACCCTCTGACCGTGCGGCATTCACTCAGCACTGACCCTCTGACAGTGCGGCATTCACTCAGCACTGACCCTCTGACAGTGCGGCACTCCTTCAGCACTGACCCTCTGACAGTGCGGCACTCCCTCAGCACTGACCCTCTGACAGTGCGGCGCTCCCTCAGCACTGACCCTCTGACGGTGCGGCGCTCTCTCAGCACTGACCCTCTGACAGTGCGGCACTCCCTCAGCACTGACCCTCAGTGATGGGTGAGTCAAGCATTAGGTCAATATTCCAAAACATAGAAACTAGAAGCAGGAGGAGGCCATTCAGCCCTTCGAACCTGCTGTGCCATTCATTTTGATCATGTCTGATTATCGAATTCAATATCCTTACCCCCCCACCTTCCCCCAATACGTCTTGAACTCTTTCGCTCCAAGAGCAAAATCAAATTTCTTCCTGAAATCACACAACGTTTTCTCCTCAGCTACTTTCTGTGGGACTGAATTCCACACATTCCCCACTCTCTGGGTGAAGAAATTTCTCCTCACCTCAGTTCTAAAAGGTTTACCCCTTATCCTCAAACTCTGACCCCTACTTCTGGACTCCCCCCACCATTGGGAACATTCTTTCTGAATCTACCCTGTCTAACCCTGTGTGAATTTTATAAGTTTCTATCAGATCCCCTCTCACTCTTCTAAACCCCAGTGAATATAATCCTAACCGACTCAGTCTCTCCTCATATGACAGATCTGCCATCCCAGGAATCAGCCTGGTAAACCTTCACTGTGCTCCCTCTATAACAAGGAACATCCTTCCTCAGATAAGGAGACCAAAACTGCACCCAATACTGCAGGTGTGGCCTCACCAACGCCCTGTACAATTGCAGTAAAACATCCCTACCCCTGCACTCCAATCCTCTCGCTATAAAGGCCAACATACCATTTGCCTCCTTTACTGCCTGCTGTACCTGCACGCTTACTTTCAACAACTGATTCACGGGGACTCCACGGTCTCGCTGAGTATCCGCCTCTCTCAATTTACACCCATTCCAGTAATCATCTCTCTTCCTATTATTGCTCCCAAAGTGCATAACCTCACATTTATCCACATTATATTGTATCTGCCATGCTAATACCCACACACTCAGCCTGTCCAAATCACACTGAAGCATCTCTGCATCCTCTTCATAGCTTATCCTCCCAATTTTGTACCATCTGCAAATCTGGAGATAATACATTCAGTTCCCTCTTCCAAATTATTAATATATAAAGTTAATATATACTCTCCCTCTGTCTCCCTCTGTCTCTCTCTCTCTGTCTGTCTGTCTCTCTGTCTGTCTGTCTGTCTCTCTCTCTGTCTTCTCCTCTCTCTGTGTCTTCCCCCCTCTCTCTCTCTCTTCCCCTCTCTCTGTGTCTCTTTTAGTCTCCCCTTCTCTCTCTCCAACTCCTCTCTCTGTCTGTCCCTTTCTCTTAAACATTGGCCCTATAGAATCATAGAATCCTGCAGTGCAGAAAGAGGCCATTTGGCCCATTGAATTTGCACCGACCACAGTCTCTTCCTGCCCCGACTCTGCAACCCCATGTCCATATCCCGTAAATCTCCATGACATTCATGGGCAATTTATCATGGCCAATCAATGTAACCAGCAGGTGTTTCCAGCTGTGGGAATGGTATGAATGTGCTGGTTATATTCTCAGTGCTGTTGGATTGGTATGTAATGTAGGTCAGTTAGTACAGGTCAGTGACAGCGTGACAAGGAGAGGGCTCAGATCCCAGGGTGGGAGCGGAATGTGTGTGTGTGTCCATCAGACAGACACACGCAGGAATTCTCAATCCCTATGGACCACTCCTATCTCGTTCCGGACCACTTGTTCTGCCCTAGTTTCCAAATCACTGCAACATTCACAGGGACATCAGGATGGGCCACCTGTCACCCATATACAAGCAGATATTCAACATTGCTCTCCCTATTTGTCTCTCTCTCTCTGTCTATCTGGCTCTCTCTCTCTCTCTGCCTCTGTTCCTCTGTAACAGTCTGTCTGTCGACCTGTCTCTGTCACTGTCTCCATCATACACACATTCTCTATGTCTCTCCATCTTTCCCTCTGTTTCTCTCTGTCTGTCTGTCTCTCTCTTTCTCTCCCTCTCTCAGTATAAATTTCTTGTGAAATTAGGACACAGTCTGTCACATTATTCTTGGTGTTTTGAAGCCACGTTCTGACACACATACTGACGATGCTTATTATCACAGCTTGCCTGTTACCGTGGAAACTGTAGAGCCTTAACCTAAAACAAAGACTTCATTCACTTGCTCTTTAAAATGGAGGTGGAAGGAGATAATGTTAACAGCAACCCACAACCCGACCCAATTAGATTTTAGAGAAACCCCCATTGCCCCCCATCAAACACTCCCAGGACAGGTACAGCACGGGGTTAGATACAGAGTAAAGCTCCCTCTACACTGTCCCCCATCAACACTCCCAGGACAGGTACAGCACGGGGTTAGATACAGAGTAAAGCTCCCTCTACACTGTCCCCCCATCAAACACTCCCAGGACAGGTGCAGCACGGGGTTAGATACAGAGTATAAGCTCCCTCTACACTGTTCCCCCACAAACACTCCCAGGACAGGTACAGCACGGGGTTAGATACAGAGTAAAGCTCTCTCTACACTGTCCCCCATCAAACACTCCCAGGACAGGTACAGCACGGGGTTAGATACAGAGTAAAGCTCTCTCTACACTGTCCCCCCATCAAACACTCCCAGGACAGGTACAGCACGGGGTTAGATACAGAGTAAAGCTCCCTCTACGCTGTCCCACATCAAACACTCCTAGGACAGATACAGCACGGGGTTAGATACAGAGTAAAGCTCCCTCTACACTGTCCCCCATCAAACACTCCCAGGACAGGTACAGCACGGGGTTAGATACAGAGTAAAGCTCCCTCTACACTGTCCCCACATCAAACACTCCCAGGACAGGTACAGCGCAGGGTTAGATACAGAGTAAAGATCCTTCTACACTGTCCCCCCATCAAACACTCCCAGATCATCAGTACAGTAGCATGGTGTTTAGCTTCACAGCTCCAGGGACCTGGCTTGGATCACTGTCTGTGTGTAATTTTCACATTCTCCTCGTGTCTGCTCCAGTTTCCTCTCACTGTCCAAAGATTTGCTTGTTAGGTTGATTGGTCATGCTAAAGTGCCTGTTAGTGTCCCGAGAGATGTAGGTTAGAGGGATTAGTGGGTAAATATCTAGGGATATGGGGGTAGAGCCTGTATGGGATTCTGGGTGTAGAGTTGATGGGCCGAATGACATTTTTCTGCACTGTAGGGTTTCTGTGATTTGTATGATGAAGCCAATTTTGTATTTATTTCAATTCCTCACCCTGGATCCCGTGAGGTTTAACCTTACGCAACAACCTACCATGCGGTACCTTGTCAAAGACCTTGCTAAAGTCCATGTAGACAACATCAACTGCACTGCCCTCATCTACCTTCTTGGTTACCCCTTCAAAAAACTGTATTAAGTTTGTGAGACATGATTTTCCACTCACAAAGCCATGCTGACTGTCCCTAATCAGTCTCTGTGTCTCTAAATGCGTGCAGATCCTGTCGCTCAAAATATCTTCCAACAATTTACCCACCACAGATGTGAAGCTCACTGGCCTGTAGTTCCCAGGCTTTTCCCTGCAGCCCCTTTTTAAACAAAGACACAACATTTGCCCCTCTCCAATCTTCAGGCACCTCACCCATGACTATCAATGATTCAAATATCTCTATTAGTGGATCACAATTTCCTCCCTGGCCTCCCACTGTGTCCTGGGATAAACTTCATCAGGTCCTGGGGATTTACCTACCTTGATGTGCTTTAAGACTTCCAACACCTCCTTCTCTGTAATATGTTCACTCCTCAAAACATCACTGTTTATTTCCCCAGGTTCCTGAACATCCATACTTCTCTCTACAGTAAATACTGATGAGAAATATTCATTTAGAATCTCACCCATCTCTTGTGGATCCGCACATAAATGACCTTGTTGATCATTAACAGACCCTAGTCTCTCCCCTGTTACTCTTTTACCCTTTGTAGTTAGATCTACACGGGCAGCACGGTAACACAGTGGTTAGCACTGCTGCTTCACAGCTCCAGGGTTCTGGGTTTGACTCCCAGCTCTGGTCACTGTCTGCGTGGGTTTCCTCCCACATGGGTTCTGTTGATTGACCATGCTAAGAAATTGCCCCTTAGTGCCTAGGGATGCGTAGGTTAGAGGGATTAGTGGGTATAATATGTAGGGATGTGGGGGTAGGGCCTGGGTGGGATTGTGTTTGGTGCAGACTCGATGGGCTGAAGGGCCTCTTTCTGCACTGCAGGGTTCTATGTATTTGTAGAAGCTCTTTAGATTCTCCTTTGCTTTATCTGCTAAAACAATCTCATGTCCTCTTTTTTCCCTCCTGATTTCTCTCTTCACTCTACTCCTACACCCCCTACACCCTTCAAGGGATTCACTTGATCCCAGCTGGCAATGTATCTCATGTTCCTCCTTCTTCAACTTGACCAGGACCTCAATATCCCAAGCCATCCAGAATTCCCAGTCTTCCCCTTCATTCTAGAGCAAAGAAAATTCCAGCACAGGAACAGGCCCTTCGGCCCCTCCAATCCTGCCCTGACCATGCTGCCCCAACTGAACTAAAACCCTCTACCCTTCCGGGGATCATATCCCTCTATTCCCATCCTATTCATGGATTTGTCAAAATGCCCCTTAAAACTCACTCCCGTATCCGCTTCCACTCCCTCCGCTGGCAGAGAGTTCCAGACACCCACCACCCTCTGTGTAAAAAATCCGCCTCGTACATCTCCTTTAAACCTTGCCCCTCACACCTTAAACCTGTGCCCCCGAGTAATTGACTCTCCCACCCTGGGGAAAAGCTTCTGATTACCCACTCTGTCCGTGCCTCTCATAATCTTGTAGACTTCTATCAGGTCTCCCCTCAACCTCCGTCACTCCAGTCAGAACAAACCAAGTTTCTCCAACCTCTCCTCATAGCTAATGCCCTCCATACCAGGGTAACATCCTGGTAAATCTCTTCTGTACCCTCTCCAAAGCCTCCACATGCTCCAGAATTGAACACTATATTCCAAGTGTAGCTGAACTGAGGTTCTATAAAGCTGCAATGTGACTTGCCAATTTTTAAACTCAATACCCTCATCAATGAAGGCAACCATGCCATATGCCTTCCTGAGTTCCTTCTCCACCTGCATTGCCACTTTCAGTGACCTGTGTACCTGTACGCCCAGATCCCTCTGCCTATCAATACGCTTAAGGGTTCCGTCATTTACTATATATTTCCTATCTGTATTAGACCTTCCAAAATGCATTACCTCCCATTTGTTCAGATTAAACTCCATCTGCCATCTCTCTGCCAAAGTCTCCAACTGATCTATATCCTGCTGTATCCTCTGATGTTCCTCATCGCTATCTGCAAATTGACCAACCTTTCTGTCTTCTGCAAACTCACGAATCAAACCAGTGACATGTTCCTCCAAACAGCAAAGGTCCCAGCACTGATCCCTGAGGGACTTGCCATAGCCCTCCATTCAGAACCATACCCTTCCACTGCAACTCTCTAAGAGCAATGTGCTTACTCTGAACCCTGGTTAACACACTTTTAAAAGCCTCCACTTACCAGATGCCTTTTTGCCTTCCCACAGATTCCCAATTAACTGTTGAAAGTTCTTGCCTGATCCCATCAAAATTGGCCTTGCCCCAATTTAGAATTTTAGCTTTTGGGACAGACCTATCATTCTCCATCGCTATCTTAAAACTGACAGAATTATGGTCAGTGGTCCCAAAGTGAACCGTCACTAATACTTCTGTCACCCGACCTTCCTTATTTCCCAAGAGGAGGTCAAGTTTTGTCCCCTCTCTCGTGGGGCTATCTACAGACTGGATGAGAAATTCCTCCTGAATACACTCAATAAATTTCTCTCCATCCAACCCTCTATACTATGGCTGTCCCAGTCAATGTTGGGAAAGTTAAAATCCCCGACTGTTACCACTGTATTTTTCTTGGAGCTATCTGTAATCTTATCTATTTGCTCCTCAATTTTCCCACTGACTTTTTGGGGGCCTCTCGTATAATCTTTCACTTGCTTAGAGACAGAGCAAAGCTCCCTCTACACTGTCCCCCCATCAAACACTCCCAGGACAGGTACAGCACGGGGTTAGATACAGAGTAAAGCTCCCTCTACACTGTCCTTCCATCAAACACTCCCAGGACAGGTACAGCATGGGGTTAGATACAGAGTAAAGCCCCCTCTACACTGTCCCCCATCAAACACTCCCAGGACAGGTACAGCACGGGGTTAGATACAGAGTAAAGCTCCCTCTACACTGTCCCCCCATCAAACACTCCCAGGACAGGTACAGCACGGGGTTAGATACAGAGTAAAGCTCCATCTACACTGTCCCCCATCAAACACTCCCAGGACAGGGACAGCACGGGGTTAGATACAGAGTAAAGCTCCCTCTACACTGTCCCCATCAAACACTCCCAGGACAGGTACAGCACGGGGTTAGATACAGAGTAAAGCTTCCTCTACACTGTCCCCATCAAACACTCCCAGGACAGGTACAGCACGGGGTTAGATACAGAGTAAAGCTCCCTCTACACTGTCCCCCCATCAAACACTCCCAGGACAGGTACAGCACAGGATTAGATACAGAGTAAAGCTCCCTCTACACTGTCCCCCCTATCAAACATTCCCTTAAACAATAAAGATCCCACTGGCTGTCTCAGCTGACTGTACATGTTCGCTTGGCGAGGTGGGCGGTGGGTGGTTAGTTGGATTCCTTGCTCAATATTTATCCTTCAATGAAACACAGAAAATATTCTGGGCCATTACACAACAATCCTGTTTGTATGATCTTACTGTGTTTGAACATCTGCTGCCAAGATTCCTGCATAAGAATAGTGACCTGATCTCAGACAAAGATGTATAAGTTAGGTGGATTGGCCATGCTAAATTGTCCCTCGTGGTCAGGGGTATTAGTTGGGTAAATACATGGGGTTACAGGGATTTGCTGTTGCTGCAGGTTCAACAGGCAGGATGGCCCCGTTTTCCTCTGTAAGGATGATATGATTCTATAAACACAGATCAGGTGTGAAAGTCACAAGGATGCTCCACGGGACGAGAGAGAGAAACGAGAGCTGGGTCAACCTCTCTGGTCGAGATGCTGCGCCTTGTGACTCGCTGGGTGAATTAATGATGCGATTCCTCTCATTGATGCTATTAAATAATGGAGAATTATAGACAATGCCCGTATCAGCTTTCCCAGGCAACCCAGAGCTCAAGCAACTGATTATCCACCCTGCACTGTGAGGGAAGGAAGACTGCTTGCAGTGTTTGCAGAGCAGAACTTTGAGAGGTTTGGGGTGGTTTATATATAGAATAACAGATACCCGGGAGTGAGTTACAGACTGGAATCTAATCGAGGGGTTCGGGGTGGTTTATATATAGAATAACAGATACCCGGGAGTGAGTTACAGACTGGAATCTAATCGAGGGGTTCAGGGTGGTTTATATATAGAATAACAGATACCCGGGAGTGAGTTACAGACTGGAATCTAATCGAGGGGTTCGGGATGGTTTATATAGAGAATAACAGATACCCGGGAGTGAGTTACAGACTGGAATCTAATCGAGGGGTTCGTGGTGGTTTATATATAGAATAACAGATACCCGGGAGTGAGTTACAGACTGGAATCTAATCGAGGGGTTCGGGGTGGTTTATATATAGAATAACAGATACCCGGGAGTGAGTTACAGACTGGAAGCTAATCGAGGGGTTCGGGGTGGTTTATATATAGAATAACAGATACCCGGGAGTGAGTTACAGACTGGAATCTAATCGAGGGGTTCGGGGTGATTTATATATAGAATAACAGATACCCGGGAGTGAGTTACAGACTGGAATCTAATCGAGGGGTTCGGGGTGGTTTATATATAGAATAACAGATACCCGGGAGTGAGTTACAGAGTGGAATCTAATCGAGGGGTTCGGGATAGTTTATATATAGAATAACAGATACCCGGGAGTGAGTTACAGACTGGAATCTAATTGAGGGGTTCGGGATGGTTTATATATAGAATAACAGATACCCGGGAGTGAGTTACAGACTGGAATCTAATCGAGGGGTTCGGGGTGGTTTTATATATAGAATAACAGATACCCGTGAGTGAGTTACAGACTGGAATCTAATCGAGGGGTTCGGGGTGGTTTATATATAGAATAACAGATACCCGGGAGTGAGTTACAGACTGGAATCTAATCGAGGGGTTCGGGGTGGTTTATATATAGAATAACAGATACCCGGGAGTGAGTTACAGACTGGAATCTAATCGAGGGGTTCGGGGTGGTTTATATATAGAATAACAGATACCCGGGAGTGAGTTACAGACTGGAATCTAATCGAGGGGTTCGGGGTGGTTTATATATAGAATAACAGATACCCGGGAGTGAGTTACAGACTGGAATCTAATCGAGGGGTTCGGGGTGGTTTATATATAGAATAACAGATACCCGGGAGTGAGTTACAGACTGGAATCTAATCGAGGGGTTCAGGGTGGTTTATATATAGAATAACAGATACCCGGGAGTGAGTTACAGACTGCAATTTAATCGAGGGGTTCAGGATGGTTTATATATAGAAGAACAGATACCCTGGAGTGAGTTACAGACTGGAATCTAATCGAGGGGTTCAGGGTGGTTTATATATAGAAGAACAGATACCCTGGAGTGAGTTACAGACTGGAATCTAATCGAGGGGTTCGGGGTGGTTTATATATAGAATAACAGATACCCGGGAGTGAGTTACAGACTGGAATCTAATCGAGGGGTTCGGGGTGGTTTATATATAGAATAACAGACACCCGGGAGTGAGTTACAGACTGGAATCTAATCGAGGGGTTCGGGGTGGTTTATATATAGAATAACAGATACCCGGGAGTGAGTTACAGACTGGAATCTAATCGAGGGGTTCGGGGTGGTTTATATATAGAATAACAGATACCCGGGAGTGAGTTACAGACTGGAATCTAATCGAGGGGTTCGGGGTGGGTTATATATAGAATAACAGATACCCGGGAGTGAGTTACAGACTGGAATCTAATCGAGGGTTTCGGGGTGGTTTATATATAGAATAACAGATACCCGGGAGTGAGTTACAGACTGGAATCTAATCGAGGGGTTCGGGGTGGTTTATATATAGAATAACAGATACCCGGGAGTGAGTTATAGACTGGAATCTAATCGAGGGGTTCGGGGTGGTTTATTTATAGAATAACAGATACCCGGGAGTGAGTTACAGACTGGAATCTAATCGAGGAGTTCGGGGTGGTTTATATATAGAATAACAGATACCCGGGAGTGAGTTACAGACTGGAATCTAATCGAGGGGTTCGGGGTGGTTTATATATAGAATAACAGATACCCGGGAGTGAGTTACAGACTGGAATCTAATCGAGGAGTTCGGGGTGGTTTATATATAGAATAACAGATACCCGGGACTGGAATCTAACTGAGGGATTTTGGGGTGTTATCTGGTTGTTGTCTCTTACCCCGCGAACTGACTATTCTGGTCTGTTTTCCCTCTCAGGCTCGCAGTACAGATAATCTGGATGCCCCGGGAGAGCCACCTCGTTTACAGATCCGGGGAAAAAGTGGGAAAAGGTAACACAACAGCATGGAATGTTGGTGTTAGTATTGCTTTTAATAATATAACAGGAATTGTTGATGATCGATCAGTCATGTGATGTAATTATCATCAGTATAATAATGAGCCCTCTATACATCAAATATTATTCTCAATGCTTCTTTAACTTGATGAGCATAGTTTGCACTAAGCAGAGTACGAAAAGCAAAAATTATCGGTCATTCTTCCCCCGAAGGCATCATGTGTGAAACTAATGCTGCTATTCCATGTAATGAAGCATCGCAAGAAGCAGTCATGGGAGCTTCTGATTAAAATGAACCAATACTTCAAACTTCTGCAAAGCATCTTTGACATCCTTGTGTGCTTTCTTGCGTTCTGTTGTCCAGCCCCATGACTGCTTGACACATAATAAATGATGGAATTGCTTCAATAATGTAACTAAGATAGGAATAAATTTGCCATAATAATTTACTAATCCTAGAACAGAGTTCAATTGCATTACGTTCGGCAGACATGCCGGGGGTGGTTTATATATGCAGACATGGTGCTGCTATCAAAGAGTCAATCTTTTTCGCTGCTTTATATAGGCCTTTGCTATCAATAATGTGACCCAAATACTGGGCTGATATCACACTTTGCTTTCTTAGTGCACAGATCATGTGTTTGAAAATGTTCCAATGTTTCTAAATTTTTCAAGTTCTTCTACTCACTGGACCCAGTAGTTAGAATATCATCCAGGTAACAACGTATCCAGAGAGATCACTAAAAATATGATCCGTCAATCTTTGGAATTGGACTGGGGAGGATGCTATTCCAAAAGGCAATCTTTTATAATGAAAAAGACCTTCATGAGTAACAATGGTAAAGGATGGTTGAGATTGAATGGCTCCATGCATCAGTAAATATACTTCTGAAAAATTAATCTTGCTGAATTTTTGCCCAACTGATAAGCCAGCAAACAAATCTTCAATTAAAGGAAGTGAATATTGATCAACACACAACACTGGATTTATGGTTCTTTTAAAACCATCACAATAGGAAATGGATGATCTGATTTCTTAACAGGTACAATGGGAGTAACCCAATCACTCACTGTAATCGCCTCTAACATACCACTGTTAACAAGTTGTATTCATTCCTTAGTCTTGGGATGAATTGTCTATGGCACCACTCTTACTTTGAGAATTTTTGGTTGATTATTAAGATTTATCTTTAGTTTCACTTCAGTTCCCTTCATTGAATCCAGTGTTGCTTCAAACACACTCTTGTATTTATCCAGTCGGTCTGGTAGGTATGTTTTGACATCAACCAATCTGTGACAGCGCTCCAGTTAAGCTTTATTTTCTCCAGTCATAATCTCCCAAGTAGAGGTGGAAAATTTTCCAGGATCACATGGAGAGGGAGTCTGCTATTTATCCACTCAATTCTACATTGACCAGGATGTCATCTTTTAACAGGACAATCTCTTCTCTATATACCCTTAAAACCACATCAGCTAATTTTAAAAGAAGTTATTTGTACAGTGGCACAGTGCTTAGCACTGCTGCCTCACAGCGCCAGAGACACGGGTTCAATTCCTGGCTTGGGTCACTGTCTGTGCAAACTCTGCATGTTCTTCCCTGTGTCTGCGTGCGTTTTCTCCCGCAATCTGGCAGTTGTGCAGGTTAGACTGCATTGGCTATGCTAAATTCTCTCTCAGTGTACCCAAACAGGGGCTGGATTGAGACAAGTTGGGGAATTTCACAGTAACTTCATTGCAGTGTTAATGTAACCTTTTCTTGTGACAATCATAAATAAACTTTAAACTTTTGCTGGTGTGTATTTTCAGGAATTAAAGATAGAACAGCATCAACATCAACCACCACCCCTCCCCCCACCATCCTAATAAATTGTCCACTTAGAATTGATGTGATTGACCCTGAATGGAGAAGGTCTTCAGTTAGAGTTCATTATATTCCTGGACATTCTCTTCTTCACAGTCAACATTCTTTTTTTGTATTTTGTAAATTGTTTTTGAGGCTACCCAGATTCTTCCTCTCAGAATATTGCTCTCGGAGGAAGCTGGTCTGACCCAAGAAGCTTTTGAATGTGACCCACTTTACCACTTTAATTCTTGCACTGACTATCCTTGCTCCATATTCACTCACTGAATGGCCCATTTTGGCATGTCTGGGACACGCTTGTAGCTGTTTTGATTTCTTCTGGGCAGTTCCCAACTTCTGGATCTTCAGTCCTGCACCAAATAGTGAAGCCTGTTTAGCAGCCTGTTCCAGCCAAGCTGAGCTTTCTCTGCTGCCTTTAAAGTCGAAACACGCTCAGGAAGCAATCTTCTTTGGATAGTCACATTTTGGAAACTGCAAGTGATCTTGAAGGATTTCTTCTAATGACTCACCAAACTCAATGCTGTTCCATTTAAACCTTCCACAGACTGGGCAACACTTTCTCCTTTCATTTGCTTCCTCTGGTGGAATCTGAACCGGAGTGTGATGGCCAGTTGCTTAGGAGAGTGATGGTCTTCAAGAAAGAGCAAATTATCACAAGTCTTGGTTCCTGGTTTTGCTAGGTGAAAGCAAATTAAAGGTTTTACTTCCTATTGTACTGAGAAAAGCTGATACAAGCAACCCATTTGCGATTTTATTCACTTATACAAAGTACAGAAAACACGATATCGGAACTCCCTGATTCATTTTCTTAATTGAAAGGTTTCATGGATGTTGACTGATCCATCATTTCTCTCACAGACACCAGCAACTCGAGATTACTGAGTACATATTTTATAAGAACATGCATAAGAAGAACTAGGAGCAGGAGTTGGCCATTCGGCCCCTCGAGCCTGCTTCTCCATTCAATAAAATCATGGGTAATCTTTTCATGGACTCAGCTCCACTTCCCCGCCCACTCACCATAATCCTTAATCCCTTTACTGTTCAAAAATCTATCTATCATTACCTTAAAAACATTCAATGATGGAGCCTCAACTGCTTCACCGGGCAGGGAATTCCATAGATTCCCAACCCTTTCTGTGAAGAAATTCCTCAACTCAGTCCGAAATCTGCTCCCCCTTATTTTGAGGCCGTGCCCCCTAGTTCTAGTTTCACCCCCCAGTGGAAACAACTTCCCTGTTTCTATCTTATTGATTCCCTTCATAATCTTATATGTTTCTATAAGATCTCCCCTTATTCTTCTGAATTCCAATGAGTATAGCCCCAGTCTACTCAGTCTCTCCTCATAATCCAACCCTCTCAACTCCGGAATCAACCGAGTGAATCTCCTCTGCACCCCCTCCAGTGCCAGTAAATCCTTTCTCAAATAAGGAGACCAAATCTGTACCCAGTAACTCCAGCTGTGGCCTCACCAGCACCTTATACATCTGCAACATAACCTCACTGTTTTTAAACTCCATCCCTCTCGCAATGAAGGACAGAATTCCATTTGCCGCCTTAATTACCTGCTGCAAACCAACTCCTTGTGATTCCTGCACAAGAACACCCAGATCCCTCTGCACAGCAGCATGCTGCAATATTTCACCATTTAAATAACAGTCCATTTTGCTGTTTTTTTATTGTAGGGTCTTCTCAGTTCTGCACTTTTAACACTGGAGATTATTGATTTGATTTATTTCTATTTCACACGACCCCAGCAAAGTATCCCTCTCTTCAAATGTGGCAGACACTGCCTGGAATCTCAGCTTTCCCTGATCAGAAATAATCCCTCTGTTGAAACCACACACAGATCTTTCTCTTACATATCTCCCTTGTACTGACACTTCAATCTTTATTTCTCTTGAATGAGGACCAACCATTCCTTTTCTTCTATTCAGGATCTGTTCTCAATGGAACACCATCGCAATTTTCTTTCTGTAATGTCCTAACTATGTT
The DNA here is from genome assembly GCA_024679065.1 of Sphyrna mokarran. NCBI lineage: Eukaryota > Metazoa > Chordata > Chondrichthyes > Carcharhiniformes > Carcharhinidae > Sphyrna > Sphyrna mokarran. The sequence goes on along the minus strand of JAGIQG010000016.1, from coordinate 493,165 downwards.
AATGGTTGTGGATTTTAACAGAGAGAAAAGAAAGTGGTTTGCACGCCTAGATTTAAAGTAACAGATGGCAGGTTTATTGAGCAGCTGCTCATTGTGCACTGAGTCAAATAGCAAACTGAAAGTAAACCAACAGTCAGTGTACCACCCTAATGGCATCACCAATAAAGCACATGATCAGCTTATAAAGCAACCTGCAACACTTTGAAATATATAACACCCTCCCTCTCTTTATCCTTTTTCTCCCTCTGTTCCTCCCCCACTCTCTATCTCCCATTCTCTTCCCCATATACTCTCTCTAACTCCTTCTCTCCCACACCACATTGTCTCTCCCCATCTCTAACTCTCTCTCTCTCTGTTGCTCTCTCTCGCTCTGTCTATTTCTGTCACTCTCTCATTTGCTCTCTCCATACTATCTCTCTGTCTGTCTCTCTCTTGCTGTCTGTCACTCTATCTCTCTCTCTCTGTCCCTCTCTCTCTCTCTCCCTCTGTCTGTCTGTCTCCCTCTCCCTTTCTCTCTCTCTCTCTCTGTCTCTCTCTCTCTCTCTCTCTCTCTCTCTCTTTCTCTTTCTCTCAACCCCCCCTTCACCCCCCCCCAACCCCAACCCCCCCCTTCACCCCCCCAACCCCAACCCCCCCCCACCCCCACCCCCTCCATCCACCCTTTCCACCAGCCAGTGGGGCGTGGAAATACACTCTGCTGATCTTTCACCACACTGGCCCAGCACCCCCGGAGTAGTGTATGCCCAGGAGCCCGTGGAGAACCGCGAACAGAGTGGCACCAAGACAATGTCCATCAGGGACCATGGGCAGCCTCGCTGGGAGTGAGAGGGGAGAAATCAGAGAATGATCTTTAAACGGCAGGACTGGGCGTTCTGCTTCTGCTCACTTACCTGTTTGCTGGGGGAAGGAAAGAGCACAGGGTCACGGCTGGAGGGTGAACACTGCAAGATGGTGCCCAAGGGCGGAGGAGATTCGCAGCATTGGCAGTGACTGTACAAAACTCTGAAGCAAACTCATCCAAATGCGTCTGGACAAAACCCCAACAGAATCAGCAGCGAAGAACTCACAATGTGGAAACTCAATCAGTCCAACTCGCATCTGCTCAACTCACACCGAAACAGGAGTGGGTTAGTGTGTCAAACCCTGGCTCCAAACCCTATTCGAAACGTTTCATTAAAACCCTCTGTATCTAACCCCATGCTGTACCTGTCCTGGGAGTGTTTGATGGGGACAGTGTAGAGGGAGCTTTACTCTGTATCTAACCCTGTGCTGTCCGTGTCCTGGGAGTGTTTGATGGGGGACAGTGTAGAGGGAGCTTTACTCTGTATCTAACCCCGTGCTGTACCTGTCCTGGGAGTGTTTGATGGGGGGACAGTGTAGAGGGAGCTTTACTCTGTATCTAACCCCGTGCTGTACCTGTCCTGGGAGTGTTTGATGGGGGGACAGTGTAGAGGGAGCTTTACTCTGTATCTAACCCCATGCTGTACCTGTCCTGGGAGTGTTTGATGGGGACAGTGTAGAGGGAGCTTTACTCTGTATCTAATCCTGTGCTGTACCTGTCCTGGGAGTGTTTGATGGGGGACAGTGTAGAGGGAGCTTTACTCTGTATCTAACCCCGTGCTGTACCTGTCCTGGGAGTGTTTGATGTGGGGACAGTGTAGAGGGAGCTTTACTCTGTATCTAACCCCGTGCTGTACCTGTCCTGGGAGTGTTTGATGGGGACAGTGTAGAGGGAGCTTTACTCTGTATCTAACCCCGTGCTGTACCTGTCCTGGGAGTGTTTGATGGGGGACAGTGTAGTGGGAGCTTTACTCTGTATCTAACCCCATACAGGTTCCACACACAGTGACTCTCACTGGGGTACGGCTCCCACACACACACTGGGTTAGAGGGTGAGGTTGAGAAGATGTGTCTGACGTTGGAGAAAGGCTGGGGGGGTGGTGAGGGTTAAGCTGATGACTCACTCCAGTGTTTGTTTTCGGAGCAGTGAAACTGGAGGTGCTGGTTTCTCTCTGTGTTTTATACAAGAACATGAGGCACCTACAGGCTGTGGGAGTTTGTCAGGAGAGGTTTGTTGTTGTGAATACTGCCTTATTCACAGGGCGATGCTGCTTCTGGCTGGGGTCCAGACCCAGCCAGGGGGCAATCATTCAAAATCCCCCCCCAGTTTAGGAAGCTTGAGGAAAAAATACATAAAGAGAGAGAGAGAGAGAAAGAAAGAAAGAGAGAGGCAGGGAGAGAGAAAGAGAAATAGAGGGAGGGAGACAGGCAGAGAGAGAGAGGGGGGCAGGGAGGGGAACTTTGGGGAGGGGAATTTCAGAGCTTGGGGTGCTCCCCAGGCAGCAGAAGGCACGGTCACCAACGGTAGGGCACTAGGAATCGGGGGATATGGGGGGAAGCTCCAGAAACTGGAATTGGAGGAGCGCAAAGATCTCGGGGCGGGGGGTGTTAGATCATGGAATCCCCACAGTGCAGAAGGAGGTCACTCAGCCCATCAAGTCTGCACTGACACAATCCCACCCAAACCCTCCTGCATTTACTCCAACTAGTCCCCCTGACACTAAAGGGCAATTTAGAATGGCCAATCCCCTTAACACACACATCTTGGGAGTGTGGGTGGAAACTGGAACACCCAGAAGAAACCCACACAGACACAGGGAGAACCTGCAGATTGGTACAGACAGTGACCCCCCCTGGGAATCGAACCCAGGTCCCTGGCACTGTGAGACAGCAGTGCTAACCCACTGTGTCACCGTGTCCCGGGGAATCGAACCCAGGTCCCTGGCGCTGTGAGACAGCAGTGCTAACCCACTGTGTCACCGTGTCCCGGGGAATCGAACCCGGGTCCCTGGCACTGTGAGACAGCAGTGCTAACCCACTGTGTCACCGTGTCCCCCGGGAATCGAACCCGGGTCCCTGGCGCTGTGAGACAGCAGTGCTAACCCACTGTGTCACCGTGTCCCCCCGGGAATCAAACCCGGGTCCCTGGCGCTGTGAGACAGCAGTTGCTAACCCACTGTGTACCGTGCCGCCAGGTTGGTAGGGGTCAGAGCTTGTTACGAAGATATGGAAGGGTACAGCGGGTGCAGGAAGCTACAGAGATAGGAGGTGTGTAGGGGGCTGGAGGAGGTTACAGAGATAGGGAGGGGGTGTGTAGGGGGCTGGAGGAGGTTACAGAGATAGGGAGGGGGGTGTAGGGGCTGGAGGAGGTTACAGAGATAGGGGGGGGTGTAGGGGGCTGGTGGAGGTTACAGAGATAGGGAGGGGGTGTAGGGGCTGGAGGAGGTTACAGAGATAGGGAGGGGGTGTAGGGGGCTGGAGGAGGTTACAGAGATAGGGAGGGGGTGTAGGGGGCTGGAGGAGGTTACAGAAATACTCTGCCATTCTGTTTGTGTGTGTGAAGTAGATGACTTTCCATTTATCCACACTATACTGTACCTGTCATGTACTTACCACTTGTTCAGTTTGTCTAAATCACCTTGAATTCTTTCATATCCTCCTCACCACTTCCCATTCCTGGCAAGTTCCTTCCCAGCAGCAAACTTGGAAATGTTATAGTTGATTCCCTCTTTCAGGTGAATGATGTATATAGTGAATAGCTGGGCCCCAAACCCTGTTCCCTGTAGCCTGCGGCTGATCACTGCCTGGCTTTCAGAGTGATTCCTATTTATTCCAAAAACTGTATTTCCTGATTCATGCCAATAATATCATCACCCACCAGTCCCGTGTGCTTTAATTTTACACACTAACTTCATGTGGGACTTTATCAAAAAGCTTTCTGATAATCCAGCTACATCTCCTTTATCCTGCTTCTTACATCCTTTACAAACCCCTATAGATTTGTTAAACAAAATTTCCCTGTCATAAATCCAGATTGATGTTGATATTTTTGTAAATGCCCTCTTCTCACATCCTTTCTCGTGGACTCTAACATTTTCTTGACCACTGGCTATCCGGTCTGTAATTCCCAATTTTCACTTTTCTTCCATTTTTAGATAAGGGACTATATTGGGCACTCTCCAATCTGCCAGGAATGTTTCAGAATTTTGGATAACAAGGGACCTACATTTATCTTCACTAGTCCTTTTTCCAGACGTATTGAAGTTTATCCAGATCACTTTTATGTTTTTTCTCTCTTAATCAAGCTCTTTGTCCTCTTTTTGCTGAATTTGGAGCATCTCCCAATCCTCCAATTTCATATTTGAGTTCCAACCTTCTCCTGAGGGCATGGTGGCACAGTGGGTTAGCACTGCTGCCTCACAGCACCAGGGACCCGGGAAGAAGGTGGAAGAGAGAATGTCCGGGGTGCGTGGGGGGATCCTTAATTATACCGGCTGCTTTGCTGAGGCAGTGGGAAGTATAGACAGAGTCAATGGCTGGGAGGCTGGATTGAACTACATTCACGACCTTTAGTTCCTTGCGGTCTTGGGCAGAGCAGGAGCCCAGACCGAGCTGTGATACAACCAGAAAGAATGCTTTCTATGGTTCACCTGTAAAAGTTGGTGAGAATCGTAGCTGACGTGGCAAATTTCCTTAGTCTTCTGAGAAAGTAGAGGATTTTCTTTACTATAGTGTCAGCGTGCGTGGGGGGGTGAAGTGGTGGTTACCAGAATAGGTTGTTGATGCTCTTGGCCCATTCTACTTCATCCCCATTGACAGTTGTGTTTGTTGGTCATAAACTCTGCCCTTGCCCCCTGCGAACAAAGAAACTCAAATCTGAGGGGTATGAATTGGTGGCTCCCAGTGGATTGGGTTCCATACTGGAGACATTTCCCACCATTACTCCAGGATGACTCCCATTCGAGAGAAAGATTTACCAGAGACCAGCAGTCAGTGTGGAAAAGGTTTTTAATGGTTATATAAAATATACAAGCAGTATTCGACTACAATAGCCCAGAGCTCAGCAGCTAAAAACTAGTTTCTAACAGAGTACATTCACAAAGTGGGGTAGTCACAGATAATGACACACTCTTATCATCCCTCTTTCCCAATCCCTTCATACTGCGGAGTCAACTTCACAATTACTCTCAGCACCCTTTCAAAAACAGGCCAAAATTCAAAGAAATTTCAAGACCATTGTTCACTGTGAATGGATCAGTCACTATGCAACTCTGCTCTTGAATCCAATCTTACCCTGGAGTCGCAGTGAACCCCCATCCCCCACTAGGATGCTGTCGATTTGTCTGAGATCCCAGTGTACTAACAGAGAAGTGCCAACCTCACCCCCTCTGCAGGGCAGGGTGAGCGAATGAGGGGGGAAATATTAGTCCTTTAGAAAGAGGTCAATTTTAAAATCAAGGTGGGTGGAGGGGGGGTGTAATGGGGAAGAGGAGGCAATGCCCTCCTCTCAAATCATGTTTACAGCGAGACAAATCTGAGGAAAGTTTAAAGTCTAAGTTTATTTAATATTGTCACAAGTCAGCTCACATTTACAGTAACTGCATTGCAGTGTTAATGTCCCCTAGTCGCCACACTCTGGCACCTGCTCAGGTACACTGAGGGAGAATTTAACACGGCCAATGCACCGTAACCAGCACGTCTTTCAGACTGTGGGAGGAAACCCACACAGGGAGAATATGAAGACTCCGTACAGAAGTGACTGGAGCTGGGCTCCTTACTGCTGTGAGGCAGCAGCACTAACCACCGTGTCACCAGGTAGAAGAGAAGTCCCAACTCCCAGGGTCTGGAGTCTGTATGGTCTCAGAATCCAGTTTCACTGGAGGGGTCCAGTTGGTTAGAAACCATTGCTGCCTGTAACACTGCAAAGGGGACTCTGCAGCTGCCATTCTGGACCACAAGGGGAAAAATGAAATTTGGGAAGGATTTCATTCCCAGGTTCTGTATCTGTGAGTTGGAATGTGAACTATACAATATATTGGATAATGGACAGTTAAATTATTATACAACTGAACACTGGGCTGAAGATAGTGGGCCTGGATTGGATAAATAGAAGCGATGGAGGATTGGAAGAGAATTTCACAAACACACAATCACATTCATTTCTTTAAAGCAAAGCAGCTGGTGACAGTTTCCTTGTATGTACACAGTCTTCCATTGGTCAGTGTGTCTCTGCGGGCAAGCTGGGGTTTCACAGGGTGGTCAAATAATACATGGTTAACAACAGAAGCACAAACTAGGGGGGAGAGAGAGAGAGAGAGAGAGAACAAAATTACTTCACACATCAGAATCACAGTCTGTAAACAGAGTCTTAATCTGGTTTCACCCCAAACCCACTGAACTGGGCCACAGAAATCTCTTTCAAATCTGACACTAGGGAGAGAACCTACCACAGCAAAACCTGGGGGTGGGGGTGATAAAAGGAGAATGGGGTAAAATCAGGGTTAACTTGTATTGCCCATTAGATCACATTCCTCCCCACTGCCAATCACCTTTAAAAAAAATCAGTGTACTCAGAACCTGTCACCAACAGGAACAATTCTCTCTCTATTCTGTTCCACACCTTCTTGCAATTTTTAACATTTTAATCTGATCTCCCTCTCCACTTTCTTCTCCCTGGAGAACTTTCCTAATATTTTATATTGACTTTCAGAACCTCCTTGCTCTTGTACCCTCTGTCCTGGGTAATAAAGTTTCAGATGCTGGTCATTCCATTTAACTGCTCTCTCTGCCTCTCCTGCTATAATTTAGGAACACACTGCAGAATTTCCTTTATTGTCTCTCTCCAACTTTGCTCAAATATAAAAATCACCAGCTGTCTCTGAATTCCATTTTTCCAAACGCTTGGTCACTCTGTCCTCCAACTAACATAGAATCCCTACTGTGCAGGAGGAGGCCATTCAGCCCATCAGGTTTGCACCAGCTCTCTGACAGAGTATCTTACTCAGGGTTTCTTCCCCCATCTTACCCCTGTAACTCCACACATTGACCATGGCCAATCCCACCTAACCTGCACATCTTTGGATACCAATCTTTAAGGCAACACCTGTGTTAATAAAATCTATACAAGATCTCAAAAATGTCTTCCAAAGCTGGGGAAAGGGACATTGTCACTGTCCCAAAAATAAATTGGATAAATTCTACACAGAAGAGAGGTTTGGACACTGGAGCAGGGGCCCTGAGTGGGGGGGGGGAATTTCCCAAACACGTTCCGAGGCTGGAGGACCCTAACCCAGAACAGGATAATACAGCTGCGTCACGCAGTCAGACACTCCCTCATCGCACACCACGTTAAAAAGGGCAAAAAAAAACTTAAAAATGTCACAAGATCCAGAACTTACCGTCCACATCAGAATAGCGAACCCAAACCAGGCCACACCCCAAGCGTAACTGTTGATTGCAGAGCTGAAATAATCAAAACAACCCTGAAGGAGGAAACAAAAAGATTTCACATTAGACTTCATTCAAAAAAAACAGCCTCAGGTGAGAGGGGGTGTGGAAAGGTGAGACTGCGTCATAATATTTGATTTATTGTCATACATATTTAGACAGTGAGAAGTATTGTTTCTTGCACACTATACAGACAAAGCATACCATTCATAGAGAAGGAAAAGACAGGGTGCAGAATGTAGAGTTACAGTCACAGCGAGGGGTGTAGAGAAAGATCAACTTAATGTGAGGTAGGTCCATTTGAAAGGCAGCAGGGAAGAAGCTGTTCTTGAGTCGGTCGGTACAGGACCTCAGACTCTTGTATCTTTTTCCTGACGGAAAAAGGTGGAAGAGGGAATTGTCCGGGTTGCGTGGGGATCCTTAATTACACTGGCTACTTTTCCCTGAGGCAGCGAGAAGTGTAGACAGAGTCAATGGATGGGAGGCTGGATTGTGTGATGGATTGGGCTACATTCACAACCTTTTTGTAGTTCCTTGCGGTCTTGGGCAGAGCAGGAGGCCAGACCAAGCTGTGATACAACCAGAAAGAATGCTTTCTATGGGGCATCTGTAAAAGTTGGAGAGAGTTGCAAGTCCAGTCTGGGGGAGGGGATAGAGTAAGCACGTTGTAATGTGAGGAAGGGAATTCTTAGGAAGAGTGTGTTGTCTGATTCTGGGGAGGGAGCAGTTGATGAATGAGGGGCTTATGAAGGCAGAGCGAGGGGTGGGGGGAATGGGGGGTGCACTGCAGGATGTATTCACACTAGACAAGCACCTTCTGGTAGAGGAAATCCCGATGACCGATCATACATCCCTCCCGGTTAGCAATTTCCGAGTTTGGATCTCTCCTGCAGCACTGAAATGGCCAGGGAGCAGTGGATTCATTGAACCTACTCCTGAAGAAGGAAGTATACTCGATCCAGTCCATAGGCCCTGTTGATCCACAGCATTCCTCCTGGAGAGACAGAGGAAAAAGGTTCAATAAATAACTTTCCAATTCCCTGCTCACTGTGACGGGGGAGGGAAATTGTCTTCCCAACTGCCACCACTGGGCCAGGCCAAACAGACGCCGCGATCTCGGGATTGAAGAACTAGGAAATCGGACTCACGGAGTACTTGGGGAAGTTCATCCCAGCCCATCCTGCTCAAGGGGCTGAACGGCCTCCTCCTGTTCCAGTGTAACAGGCTCTTACCTGTGGCATCACCCGGTTCCACATTACGGTGAGATCTCGGCCAGCGTTCGAAGAAGTGTCGCCGTAGAACTGTAACATCTGCTTCTTCACAAAGTTGGGGTTGGAGGTCAGCTGTGAGAGAGGAGAGACGGGTTCACTGAGAAACAGTTTCCACAAGACTCCCAACAGCTTGAGGAATCCCCTTCACCCCATCATCACTGCAGGAATTAAACACTCCCCTCACTCCCACAACCCACCTTCAGATACCAACACATCAACTCCATCATCATCTCCGCAATCCCCCTCCTCAGACAACACCACAAAAACATCCTCAAAAATCAATACTGCTAAAAACTTTGGTTAGGCTGCACTTGAGTTCAATTCTGGTCACCACATTGCAGGAAGGATGTGGGGGTTTTGGAGAGGTTTAATCGGGATGCTGCCTGGATTAGAGGGTGTGGGTGATAAGGAGAGGCTGGATAAACTGGAATGTTTTCTCTGGAGCAGCGGAGGCCGAGGGGAGACCGAATAGAAGGATATAAAATTCTGTGGGGCACAGATAGGATTGACAATCAGAATCTTTCCCCCAGAATTGAAATGTCTAATACTAAGCAGGGGGGGGGGGCGGCACTCACTTACAGTGAGAGGGGGGAAGTTCAGAGATATGAGGGACAAGTTTTTTCCCCACACAGAGTGATTGGTGTCTGGAAAGCACTGCCGGGGGTGGTGGTAGAGGCAGATACAATAGGAGTGTTTAGATAAACACAGGAAAACGTGAGGGACAGGGAGTAAGGACAGGCAGAAGGGAATATTCAACTCAATGTCATATTTAGTACAGTATTGTGGGCTGAAGGGCCTGTTCCTGTGCTGTCCTGTTCTATATTCTATGACACACTAACCACAAACATTCACTCCCTCCACCCTCCGACGCACATTGACAGCCGTGTGTACCATCTACAAGATGCACTGCAGTAACTCACCAAGGCTCCTTAGGCAGCACCTTCCAAACCCACCACCTCTACCATCGAGAAGGACAAGGGCAGCAGATACCTGGGAACACCCCCACCTGGAGGTTCCCCTCCGAGTCACTCACCATCCCGACTGGGAAATATATCGGCCGTTCCTTCACTGTCGCTGGGGTCAAAATCCTGGAACTCCCTCCCTAACAGCACTGTGGGTGTACCTACACCACACGGGGGGTGTGGCGGCTCACCCACCCCCTTCTCAAGGCAGCAATTTGAGATATAGACATAGAATCACAGTGCAGGAGGCCATTTGGCCCATCATAGAACATAGAACATTACAGCGCAGAACAGGCCCTTCGATGTTGCGCCGACCAATTAAGAAAAAGCCATGACCCTCTAACCTAAACCATTCCCTTTTCGTCCATAAACTTATCTACTAACCTCTTAAACGCCACCAAAATTGGCGCATCTACAACTGCAGCAGGCAAGGCATTCCATACCCTTACCACCCTCTGGGTAAAGACAACATCCTTTTAAACATCCTGGTAAGCCTCCTCTGTACCCTGTCCAATGCCTCCACATCTTTCTTATAATGTGGGGACCAGAACTGCACACAATACTCCAAGTGCGGCCGCACTAGAGTTTTGTACAGTTGCAACATGACGTTGCGGCTCCGAAATTCAATCCCCCTACCAATAAAAGCTAAGACTCCGTATGCCTTCTTAACAACCTTATCGACTTGACTGCCTACTTTCAGGGATCTATGCACAAATACACCAAGATCCCTCTGTTCATCAACACTATTAAGAGTCCTACCATTAGCCCTATACTCTACACATTTGTTATTCCTGCCAAAGTGAATTACCTCACACTTTTCCACATTAAACTCCATTTGCCACCTCTCGGCCCAGCTCTGCAACTTGTCCAAGTCTCTCTGCAAACTATAACAGCCCTCTTCACTATCTACCACTCCTCCGACTTTGGTGTCATCTGCAAATTTACTAATCTATCCTTCAATACCCTCATCCTTTATCATTATTTATAAAATCAATAATATCATTTATAAAAATTACAAACAGCAGGGGCCCCAAAACAGATCCCCGAGGTACACCACTTGTAACCGAACTCCACGATGAATAACTTCCATCAACCATCACCCTCTGTCTTCTATCAGCCAGCCAATTCCTGATCCAAATAGCTAAATCACCCTCAATCCCATACATCTGCATTTTCTGCAGAAGCCTTCCATGGGGCACCCTATCGAACGCCTTACTAAAGTCCATATATACCACATCAACTGCCTTACCCCCATCCACCTCTTTGGTCACTTTTTCAAAAAACTCAATAAGGTTAGTAAGGCACGACCTACCCTTGTCTACATCAACCACAATCCCACACAAACCCCATCCCCACAACACAATGCATTTACCGTAGCTACTCCCCTTGATGCTAAAGGGCAATTCAACATGGCCAATCCACCTAACCCACATATCTTTGGACTGTGGGAGGAAACTGGAGCACCCAGAGGAAACCCACGTGGACACAGGGAGAATGTGCAGACTCCACACAGACAGTGACCCAAGCTGGGAATTGAACCCAGGTCCCTGGCACTGTGAGGCAGCAGTGCTAACCCACTGTGTCACCGTGCCCCCGGGAATCGAACCCGGGTCCCTGGCACTGTGAGACAGCAGTAACCATGCTGTAATCAGGAGTAAATGTTGGATCTGGCCAGTGATCCTCATCCTGAGTGAAGTGTCACTGTGTAACCCAGGAGTGTGGGGAGCGCAGCGTATGAGCCGGTGAGTTCCTGAGTGTTAGATACTTACGTAATCCCGGTGGGTGATGGCTGTTATACATGAAGCCGTCTCGAAGATATAGACAATAACCATCAATACCAGATACTGAGGCAGAGAGAGAGAGAGAGAGAGAGAGACTCTGTTAACTCAACATCCACTGGAGTCTCCTCATCCCAACACCCACCGGGATCTCTCCCACCCAGAATCTATCTGCTGCCTCCTTTCCATTCAATGATATTGGAATGATTTGATTTATTATTGTCACGTGTATTAACAGTGAAAAGTATTGTTTCCTGCACGTTATGCAAAGCATACCGTTCATAGAGAAGGAAAGGAGACAATGCAGAATGTAGTGTTACAGTCACAGCTAAGGTGTACAAAAAGATTAACTCAATGCAAGGTAGATCCATTTAAAAGTCTGACAGCAGCAGGGAAGAAGCTGTTCTTGAGTCGGTCGGTACGGGACCTCAGACTTTTATATCTTTTTCCCGACGGAAGAAGGTGGAAGAGAGAATGTCCGGGGTGTGTGGGGTCCTTAATTATTCCGGCTGCTTTTCCCGAGGCAGTGGGAAGTGTAGACAGAGTCAATGGATGGGAGGCTGGTTTGTGTGATGGATTGGGCTACATTCACAACCTTTTGTAGTTCCTTGTTGTCTTGTGCAGAGCAGGAGCCCAGACCAAACTGTGATAGCATCCTTTCTGGTTGTTTCTAATGGGTCATCTGTAAAAGTTGGTGAGAGTCGTAGCAGACATGTCAAATTTCCTTAGTCTTCTGAGAAAGTGAGTTATTGGTGGGCTTTCTTAATGATAGAGTCAGTATTGGGGGGTCCAGGACAAGTTATTGGTAGTCTGGACACCTAAAATCTTGAAGCTCTCACCCATTTCTACTTCGTCCGTGATGTAGACAGGGGTATGTTCTCCTTTCCTGAAGTCGATGACTATTGCCTTTGTTTTGTAGACATTAGGGGAGAGATTTTTGTTGCACCAGTTCACCAGATTCTCTCTCTCATTCCTGTCCTCTGAATTGCAGGGGGCATCATAATTCTTTCCTCACCATCCCCCCCTACCCTTATGCACAATTGCCAACGTGGGGGGAGGGGGCACATCATGTGATCTGCAGTGTGAATTCTGACCCCCTCCATTGTGAACCTTGACCCTCCACTGCACTCACGGCGATGACGCCCCTGCCCCTCCCCGCACTCACGGCGATGACGCCCCTGCCCCTCCCCGCACTCACGGCGATGACGCCTTCACCCCTGTATTCACGGAAATGATGCCCCTGCCCCTCCCCATACTCACGGTGATGACGCCCTCACCCCTGTTCTCACAGCAATGATGCCCCTGCCCCTCCCCGTACTCACAGTGATGACCATCGTCCGACTCTGACTCAGGACTGCCAGGATGCCAAAGACGGACAGACAGAAGAAGGCGAATCCGGTAAAGATGGCGATCCAGGCTCCAGCAAAGACATCGTCCTTTCCCGAGGCTCCCAACACCGGATAAATCCTGAACTGATCTGTAACCACCCAGATAGTCTCAGCAAACAGAGCGATGGAGGCCAGCTGGGGGTGGGGGGAAAAATACAATTAAACCCAGACCCATAGGAGGAGACACCCCTCCCCCACTAACTCAAACCATCAACTCAACATTCCCAACCCTAGGATCACTCCCCTCGGAACAGAGGCAGGGATAGGAAGAGTTACCGGAACATTCCTGGGAATGAGGGGGTTTCAGTTCACATGGGGAGAAGCTGGGATCGTTCCCCTCGGAGCAGAGAAGGTTCAGGGGGAGATTGAATCGAGGTGTTCAGAATCACGAGGGGGAGGGAGGGGGGTTTGGATGGAGTGAATGAGGAGAAAGTGTTTCCAGTGACAGGAGGCTCGGTAACCAGAGGGGACACAGATTGAAGAGAATTGGGAAAAGAACCAGAGGGGGGGTGGAGGGGAGAGGGGGAGAATTTTATTTTGGACACACAGCGGGTTGTTGTGATCTGGAAGGCGCTGCCTGAAAGGCGGCGGAAGCAGATTCAATAGGAACTTTCAAATTTAACTGAAATTATGCCTCATTTTGTTTCTACTGGGCTGAGCTGATTCTTTAAGACTGAATCCCCACCCCGCTGCCCCCCCGCCACCCTCCCCAAAAAACATCTCAATCTGCAAATGTTCACCAGTAACTTTGAACATGAAGATTGTTTCAATTGAGTTGGACAATCCCAGATTTCCATTCTCCAGATCTTATCTGTGGAGTCACCAATCTGTGATTAAATGTATTCCTGGGGCTATCACTGCCCAGTAAAGTCTGGCAACACCAATTTTAAATCCAACCGATTTATTCGATAGTAAATCCATGAGTTTTCGGCCTTTGTGGCCTTTGTCAGGCGAATGAGGTGTTCTGGTCTCCAAAAGCACACATATCCACACAGACAGTTACAGATTACTGATTAGAATGTGAATCCTTACACCTAACCTGCTATTCAAGTCTTAAAGTGGCTAACAGCAGAGGTTAGAGAATTGTGTAGTCTCCAGACAGCACAGTAAGTGAGGTTTTTTGCTAATCCAGGCAAGTCATAGAGGTTACAGATAGTGTGACATGAAGCCAAGATCCCTGTTAAGACCGTCCTCATGTGTGCGGAACTTGGCTATCAGTCTCTGCTCAGCGACTCTGCGCTGTCGTGTGTCACAAAGGCCCCCTTGAAGAACATTTACCCGCAGGTCGGAGACTGAATGCCCATGACTGCTGAAGTGTTCGCCCACAGGAAGGGAACGGTTTTGCCTGGTGATTGTTGAGCAATGCTCATTCATCCGCTGTCATAGTGTCTGCATGGTCTCCCCAATGAACCATTGGGGACATCCTTTCTTGCAATGTATTAGGTAGACATCATGACTGCTATCACTGCCTATAAGGAGTTTGCACATTCTCCCTGTGTCTGTGTGGGTTTCCTCCCAAAGTCCAAAGATATGCGGGTTAAGTGGATTGTCTATGGGAAATGTGTTGAGTTACAGGGCTAGCACCCGGGTAAGATGCTCTGTCAGAGAGTTGGTGCAAATTTGATGGACCGAACGACCTCCTTCTGCACTGCAGGAATTCTCTGATAACAGATTACCTCCCTCCACCCATTGGAAAAAAGGGACCCCCAACTGGACGATCGCAAGTGGTCAATTTGAATATTTCCATATCACGGACAGAGTTAAACCATGTTATTAACATCTGGATGTCTGTGTGGCTCCCAGCTGTGTGCCAGGGAGAGATGTCTGCTTCCCAGAGAGGCCACGGCCAAACCCTGGAGAGCTGGTATCACGAGCTGGCTCACCATCTCCACCCTGAGAGAGAGAGAAAGGCACCCACTCAGACACTGAACAAAAGACAGAGTGTTTGAGCAGCGCTGGGCTGGGCAAGGCACTCTGTCCCGTGTGGAGTCAGAGGCTGCTAGAACCAGCCGAGTGACATTCCAAACAGGCAAACTACATTCCAGTCCATCGCAGGCCAGAGGCAGGTGTGGGCACCCCACCCAGTAACACACAAAACTCCTGTCAGCTCAAAAGGTCAGCAATGTCAGGATAGAGCGGACGTGGAGAGAATGTTTCCATTAGTGGGAAAAACTCGAACCAGAGAGGGCACAACCTCGGGCTAAAGGGACGATCCTTTAAAACAGAGACTAGGAGGAATTTCTTCCCCAGAGAGTGGGGAACGTGTGGAACTCTTTGCCACAGAGGAGGCCGGGTCATTGAGTGTCTTTAAGACAGAGATAGATAGGTTCCTGATTAATAAGGGGATCAGGCAGGAGAATGGGGATGGGGAAAATATCAGTCAGGATTGAATGGGGGAAGCAGATTCGAGGGGCCGAGTGGCCTCAGTCTGCTCCTATCTGACTGCAGAGCCCTGTATAAATAAAACCACATACAGAGTGAGAGAGAGAGGGGCGTCTCGTGCACACTCACACACCTACCATGAGGATGAACTTGCCGAAGATAAGGATCACTTTGACAGCTGGTGATGCAGTGCTCTCCCCCATCTCTCCTGTTCAATTTTCCACACACTGCAACAAGAGACCAGGACCAGAGATATCACCTCAATCTCCAGCACCCCTGCACCCCCTCCCTGGAACCCCCTCCGGCCCCCCCGCTCCCCCTCCCTGGAACCCCCTCCGGCCCCCCCGCACCCCCTCCCCGTCCCTGGAACCCCCTCCGGCCCCCCCGCTCCCCCTCCCCGTCCCTGGAACCCCCCTCCGGCCCCCCCGCCCCCCTCCCCGTCCCTGAACCCCCTCCCCATCCCTGGAACCCCCTCCGGCCCCCCCCGCACCCCCTCCCGTCCCTGGAAACCCCTCCGGCCCCCCGCTCCCCCTCCCCGTCCCTGGAACCCCCCTCCGGCCCCCCGCACCCCCTCCCGTCCCTGGAACCCACTCCCCATCCCTGGAACCCCCTCCGGCCCCCCCCCGCACCCCCTCCCCGTCCCTGGAACCCCCTCCCCGTCCCTGAACCCCCTCCGGCCCCCCCGCACCCCCTCCCCGTCCCTGGAACCCCCTCCAGCACCCCCGCACCCCCTCCCCATCTCTGGAACCAGCTCTACACCCCCTCCAACCCCTCCCTATCTCTTAACCTCCTCCAACCCTCACACCCCCTCCCTCTCTCTATAACCCCCTCTGGCCCCTGCACCCACTCCCCATCTCTGTAACCTCGGGGAGATGGGAGATTTGAGTTGGTTGTTGGTTGGGGGAAAACAGTGCTCGATATTTACTTCCCAACCCAGAAGTGAAGAAACCATGGATGATCTGAGTCATCGCTGTTTGTGGGATCTTGCTGTGCACAAACCAGCAGTCAAATTTCCTGCATTACAACAGCAAGGTCACTGCCAAAGTCTTTGATTGGCTGAGAGAGAGAGAGAGTTTGGGACAGGCGCCAGTGCAATGCAGTTGGTGATGTTACAGGTGGATTAGGGTTACCCAGTCGGTTGTGTGATAACCACACCCAAAACCCCAAAACATCCCACTTTCCTTCAAATTACACACACACACACACACACACTGCCCAGAGGCAACCCCACCCCACCCCCCAGGGACATCAACTAACCCCCCCTCCCTCCCCCACATTCACCCCTCAAATTTAAACATTTCCCACACTCACTGCTCCAAAAAACAAAATCAATGTTCCTTTCACACCTGCCCAGAGACACAGCAAACCCCAACCCCAGGGTCCAATCTACACAGAGAGAGTGCAGGGGGGTGGGGGCAGCAGAGAGACACACACACACACACACAGCAGAGACACAGAGTGATAAAGCTCAGTCAGATGGAGAGACAGAGAAAGATACCACACACACACAATATTGCTTGGATTTTTCATTCCTTACCACATGTATCAGCAGACAGTGAAAAGTACTGTTTCTCACACACTACACAGACAAAGCATACCATTCATAGAGAAAGAGAAAGTGCAGAATGTAGTCTTAGAGTTAGCAAACTTTCTCCCCAACTCACCATACTCTCATTCACATCTCCACAACTTGCTATAAATCAAACTCAGACAGCAATCCACCTGAACTTCCAAACCCGCACCTTCTATCGTTCAGTTTAAATAAGTTCAGCCTCTAAAACAAAACATATTCACAAAACCCAAATTACACACAAACTCAGAATACTCACCCCTCTCTCACACTAACCTCGTTCACTATCCCCCAGCCAGCTCTGTGTCACTCACCTGATCCCTGTATCTCATAAATACCGACACAGACTCACCCAAACTAACAATCTGGAATAACCTGTTCCCCAACACTGCTGTGGGAATCAATAGCTGGAACCAGGATTCCAGCTGGATCTGGACTGACTGCAGACCAGATAGAGTCAGTGTGTGTGGGAGCCGTCCCCCAGTGAGAGTCAGTGTGTGTGTGGGAGCCGTACCCCAGTGAGAGTCAGTGTGTGTGGGAGCCGTACCCCAGTGAGAGTCAGTGTGTGTGGGAGCCGTACCCCAGTGAGAGTCAGTGTGTGTGGGAGCCGTACCCCAGTGAGAGTCAGTGTGTGTGGGAGCCGTACCCCAGTGAGAGTCAGTGTGTGTGGGAGCCGTACCCCAGTGAGAGTCAGTGTGTGTGGGTCCCGTACCCCAGTGAGAGTCAGTGTGTGTGGGAGCCGTACCCCAGTGAGAGTCAAAAGGGCTGCAGTAATGGTTCAGATATTGACCCAAGGTTCTGTTTGCCTTCTTGGGCATGAGTTTATAACCAGCCTCCCTCCATCTGTCTACACTTCCTGCTCACTCAGGATCCTTGGTGAGTCGCTGTGGGGAATCTTGTAGATGGTACACACGGCTGTCACTGTGCGTCGGGGAGTGGAGGGAGTGAGTGTTTGTGGTTAGTGTATCAATCGAGCGGGGCTGCTTTGTCCTGGATGGTGTCGAGCTTCTCGAGTGTTGTTGGAGCCGCACCCATCCCGGCGAGTGGGGAGTGTTCCATCACACTCCTGACCTGTGTCCTTGTAGATGGTGGACAGGCTTTGGGGAGTCAGGAGGTGAGTTACTCTCCACAGGATTCCCAGCCTCTGACCTGCTCTGGGAGCCACAGTATTTATACGGCTGGGTCCAGTTCAGTTTCTGGACAATGGTAACCCCCAGGATGTTGATAGTGGGGGGGATTCAGTGATGGTAACCCCCAGGATGTTGATAGTGGGGGGGATTCAGTGATGGTAACCCCCAGGATGTTGATAGTGGGGGGGATTCAGTGATGGTAACCCCCAGGATGTTGATAGTGGGAGGGATTCAGTGATGGTAACCCCCAGGATGTTGATAGTGGGGGGGATTCAGTGATGGTAACCCAGGATGTTGATAGTGGGGGGGATTCAGTGATGTAAACCCCCAGGATATTGATAGGGGGGGATTCAGTGATGGTAACCCCCAGGATGTTGATAGTGGGGGGATTCAGTGATGGTAACCCCCAGGATGTTGATAGTGGGGAGGATTCAGTGATGGTAACCCCCAGGATATTGATAGTGGGGGGGATTCAGTGATGGTAACCCCCAGGATGTTGATAGTGGGGGGATTCAGTGATGGAAATGCCATTGAAGGTGAAGGTGGATGATGTCTCGACCATTCATATAGCTGGTGACCCCTCCCTTGCCCTCCAGGATATGTGGTTTTGCTCTCTGAAGGCAGTGATGTTGTCCCAGGGCTAGTGATACAGGGGCGCAGTCTCAACCTCCGGGATACTGGGTTCGAAACCTCGATCTGCACAAGAGAACTGCATTGTCGATTGATGCAAAATCCAGACTGTTTAATTAATTTATTAGTGTCATAAACAGGCTTACATTAAAACTGCGATGAAGTTACTGTTAAAATCCCATAATCCGTAGTTCGGGTCACACTGAGGGAGAATTTAGCACAGCCCAATGCGCCCTAACCAGTATGTCTTTCAGACTGTGGGAAGAAACCGGAGCACCCGGAGGAAACCCACACAGACATGGGGAGAATGTGCAAACTCCACACGGACAGTGACCCAAGCCAGGAATCGAACCTGGGTCCCTGGCGCTGTGAGACAACAGTGCTAACCCACTGTGTCACCGTGCCCCCCCGGGAATCGAACCCGGGTCCCTGGCGCTGTGAGACAACAGTGCTAACCCACTGTGTCACCGTGCCCCCAAAAATTGAACCCGGGTCCCTGGCACTGTGAGACAGCAGTGCTAACCCACTGTGTCACCGTGCCCCCGGGAATCAAACCCGGGTCCCTGGCACTGTGAGACAGCAGTGCTAACCCACTGTGTCACCGTGCACCCGGGAATCAAACCCGGGTCCCTGGCACTGTGAGACAGCAGTGCTAACCCACTGTGTCACCGTGCCCCCTGGGAATCGAACCCGGGTCCCTGGCGCTGTGAGACAGCAGTGCTAACCCACTGTGTCACCATGCACCCGGGAATCGAACCCGGGTCCCTGGCGCTGTGAGACAGCAGTGCTAACCCACTGTGTCACCATGCACCCGGGAATCGAACCCGGGTCCCTGGCACTGTGAGACAGCAGTGCTAAACCACTGTGTCACCGTGCCCCCGGGAATCGAACCCGGGTCCCTGGCACTGTGAGACAGCAGTGCTAACCCACTGTGTCACCGTGTTCACCCTGGGAATCGAACCCGGGTCCCTGGCGCTGTGAGACAGCAGTGCTAACCCACTGTGTCACCGTGTTCACCCCGGGAATCGAACCCGGGTCCCTGGCGCTGTGAGACAGCAGTGCTAACCCACTGTGTCACCGTGCCCCCGGGAATCGAACCCGGGTCCCTGGCGCTGTGAGACAGCAGTGCTAACCCACTGTGTCACCGTGCCCCCGGGATCGAACCCGGGTCCCTGGCGCTGTGAGACAGCAGTGCTAACCCACTGTGTCACCGTGCCCCTGGGAATCGAACCCGGGTCCCTGGCGCTGTGAGACAGCAGTGCTAACCCACTGTGTCACCGTGCTCCTGGGAATCGAACCCGGGTCCCTGGCGCTGTGAGACAGCAGTGCTAACCCACTGTGTCACCGTGCTCCTGGGAATCGAACCCGGGTCCCTGGCGCTGTGAGACAGCAGTGCTAACCCACTGTGTCACCGTGCCCCTGGGAATCGAACCCGGGTCCCTGGCGCTGTGAGACAGCAGTGCTAACCCACTGTGTCACCGTGCCCCCGGGGAATCGAACCCGGGTCCCTGGCGCTGTGAGACAGCAGTGCTAACCCACTGTGTCACCGTGCCCCCCGGGAATCGAACCCGGGTCCCTGGCGCTGTGAGACAGCAGTGCTAACCCACTGTGTCACCGTGTCCCGGGAATCGAACCCGGGTCCCTGGCGCTGTGAGACAGCAGTGCTAACCCACTGTGTCACCGTGCCCCCGGGAATCGAACCCGGGTCCCTGTGTGTGAGACAGCAGTGCTAACCCACTGTGTCACCGTGCCCCCGGGAATCGAACCCGGGTCCCTGGCGCTGTGAGACAGCAGTGCTAACCCACTGTGTCACCGTGCCCCCGGGAATCGAACCCGGGTCCCTGGCGCTGTGAGACAGCAGTGCTAACCCACTGTGTCACCGTGCCCCCGGGAATCGAACCCGGGTCCCTGGCGCTGTGAGACAGCAGTGCTAACCCACTGTGTCACCGTGCCCCCCTGGGAATCGAACCCGGGTCCCTGGCGCTGTGAGACAGCAGTGCTAACCCACTGTGTCACCGTGCCCCCGGGAATCGAACCCGGGTCCCTGGCGCTGTGAGGCAGCAGCACTAACCCACTGTGTCACCGTGCCCCAGAGACAAGGTTGGAACTTCTGCCCACAATGCTGTACTGACCATGATACCAAATTAAACTATTCCCTTCTGCCTGCCCTTACTCCCTGTCCCTCATGTTTTCCTGTGTTTATCTAAACACTGTTACTGTATCTGTCTCCACCACCACCCCCGGCAGTGTGTTCCAGACACCAACCACTCTGTGTGGAAAAAACTTGTCCCTCACATCTCCTCTGAACTTCCCCCCATCTCACTGTAAGTGAGTGCCCCCCCTAGTATTAGACATTTCAACTCTGGAGGAAAGATTCTGATTGTCAACCCTATCTGTGCCCCACAGAATTTTATATCCTTCTATCCGGTCTCCCCTCAGCCTCCGCTGCTCCAGAGAAAACATTCATAGTCTCCTTCTCCCTCTCTCTGTCTCTCTCTCTTACTCTCTTTCTGTCTCTCTCTGTCTCCCTCTCTCTCTGTCTCTCTCTCTCTGCCTTTCTCTCTGTCTCTGTCTCTCTCTGTATCTCTGACTGGGTTATTCAGGAATGTATCAGGGTCTGTTTTGACCCTCCTGCTCCCCATGTTTATTTGGATAGTGTCTCCCCCTGGTCTGTCCCAGCCGGACCCCCTGCCTGTTCCTCCCATGATGTAGAGATGCCGGCGTTGGACTGGGGTAAACTCAGTAAAGTTTTGCAACACCAATTTTAAATCCAACCAATTTATTTGATAGTAAATCTGCGAGCTTTCGACACTATGTTGTGCCTTCGTCAGGCAAATGCAGCGTTCTGATCTGCAGAGGTACTCATATCCACACAGACAGTTACAGATTGCTGATTAGAATGCGAATCCTTACATCTAACCTGCTATTCAAGTGTGAAAGTGGCTAACAATGTGTGTGAAGGGAATCCTGAGCATTGGTTAGAGAATTGTGTATTTTCTCCAGACAGCACAGTAAGTGAGGTTTTTTGCTAATCCAGGCAAGTTCCTCCCACACAGGGTCTGGATGGTCTCCGTAAGCCCCATTGTCCACTCAGAGCCTGGCTGCCCCTCTCCTCCCTGTCTCACTCTGCTCCCTGCTGGTCACTGCCTGCACAGCAAGAGATTAAACATCCCCAAAACTGGGACCAATTCCAACTCACTGCCCTCTGTAAATACCATCCTTGTTCCACTCTCTCTCTCTCTGTCTCTTTGTCTCTGCCTCTCTCTGCCTCTCTGACTCTGTCTCTGTCTCTCTCTATCGGCATCCTGGGGGTTACCATTGTCCAGAAACTGAGCTGGACCCAGCTGTATAAATACTGTGGCTCAGTGGGTTAGCACTGCTGTCTCACAGCGCCAGAGACCTGGGTTCGATTCCCGGGGGCACGGTGACACAGTGGGTTAGCACTGCTGTCTCACAGCGCCAGGGACCCGGGTTCGATTCCCGGGGGCACGGTGACACAGTGGGTTAGCACTGCTGTCTCACAGCGCCAGGGACCCGGGTTCGATTCCCGGGGACACGGTGATACAGTGGGTTAGCACTGCTGTCTCACAGTGCCAGGGACCCGGGTTTGATTCCCAGGGGACACGGTGACACAGTGGGTTAGCACTGCTGTCTCACAGCACCAGGGATGCGGGTTTGATTCCCGGCGACACGGTGACACAGTGGGTTAGCACTGCTGTCTCAGCTCCAGGGACCTGGGTTCGATTCCCGGGGGACACGGTGACACAGTGGGTTAGCACTGCTGTCTCACAGCGCCAGGGACGCGGGTTCGATTCCCGGGGACACGGTGACACAGTGGGTTAGCACTGCTGTCTCACAGCGCCAGGGACCCGGGTTCGATTCCCGGGGGGCACGGTGACACAGTGGGTTAGCACTGCTGTCTCACAGCGCCAGGGACCCGGGTTCGATTCCCGGGGTGCACGGTGACACAGTGGGTTAGCACTGCTGCCTCACAGCGCCAGGGACCCGGGTTCGATTCCCAGGGAACACGGTGACACAGTGGGTTAGCACTGCTGTCTCACAGCGCCAGGGACCCGGGTTCGATTCCCGGGGGCACGGTGACACAGTGGGTTAGCACTGCTGTCTCACAGCGCCAGGGACCCGGGTTCGATTCCCGGGGGCACGGTGACACAGTGGGTTAGCACTGCTGTCTCACAGCGCCAGGGACCCGGGTTCGATTCCCGGGGGGGCACGGTGACACAGTGCGTTAGCACTGCTGTCTCACAGCGCCAGGGACCCGGGTTCGATTCCCGGGGGCACTGTGACACAGTGGGTTAGCACTGCTGTCTCACAGCACCAGGGACCCGGGTTCAATTCTCGGCTTTGGCCGATTCCCTGGGCATTTCTGTGCCTTTATACCACTAAAACACCTGATACCTCTTCCTTATTGACCTTAACATGAGCTCGAACTTCATCGCCACATCTGAAATCACCAGTTTCAATGTCTTTCTCCGTAGTGAATACAAATGAAAACTAATCATTTGAAACATAGAAACTAGAAGCAGGAGGAGGCCATTCGGCCCTTTGATCCTGCTCCGCCATTCATTTTGATCATGGGTGATCATCAAATTCAATATCCTGATCCCTCTGTTCACCCCACATCCTGAGGTTTCCTTTGGCTCTGTGCTATGGAGACCTTGCCCACACCCTCTGACTCCATTGCCCCTTTGGTTTGGAATAAACTCCACTCTTTGCTCATCCTCTGAATATCCTTATAAAATGTTTTGGTATTCTCCATCTACCAATGATGTTTCCTGCCTCCTATGTGTGTGTGGGTCAGTATGTGGGTCAGTGTGTGGGTCAGTGTGTGGGTCAGTATGAGGGTCACTGTGTGGATCACTATGTGGGTCAGTGTTTGGGTAAGTGTGAACGTCACTGTGGGTCAGTGTGTGGGTCAGTGTGTGGGTCAGTGAGGGTTAATGCTGGAGATAGCACGGTAATGCACAGAGGTGGGCTCTGTGTAGAGAGAATCAGAGAGAGAGCGGTAGAGAACAGTGGCAGGTCAGAGCTGTGTCTGGGATGTCAGTCTGAACAATCATCCATTTATATACTGCCACACTAATATCCAGATCTCTCTGAAAGACACAGAGCAACCCGGGACAATCTCTCTCCTTTGTACCTATCTCTGTTTCTCACTCTCTCTCTATTGCTTTCTCTGTCTCTTTTGTGCAGAGTCATAGAGATTTACAGCATGGACACAGGCCCTTCGGCCCAACTTCCCCATGCCGTCCTTTTTTAAACCCCTAAGCTAATCCCAATTGCTCACATTTGCCCCATATCCCTCTATACCCATCGTACCCACATAACTGTCTAAATGCTTTTTAAAAGATAAAATTGTACCCACCTCTACTACTGCCTCTGGCAGCTCGTTCCAGACACTCACCACCCTCTGTGTGAAACACTCGCCCCTCTGGACACTTTTGTATCTCTCCCCTCTCACCTTAAACCCATACCCTCTAGTTTTAGACTCTCCCCTACCTTTGGGAAAAGATATTGACTATCTCGCTGATCTGTGCCCCTCATTATTTTATAGACCTCTATAAGATCACCCCTCAGCCTCCTACACTCCAGAGCAAAAAGGGTGTGGGGGAGGGAGTTTGGGGCTGGGAGAGGGGGGTTTGGGTGTTGGGGAGGGAGATTTGGGGCTGGGCGGTTTTGGGTGTGGGGCAGTGGTTTGTGTGTGGGGGATGGGATTTTGGGTGTGGGTTGGTGGGTTTGAGTGTGGGGATGGGTTTGGTTGTGGGGGTTAGGGGGGGGTTTGTGTGTAGGGGGGCGTGTGTGTATGGGGGGGTGTGTGTATGGGGGGGTGTGTGTTGGGGGGGTGTTGTTGTATGGGGTGGGTGCTGGTATGGGGTCTGTGTGGTATAGGGGGGGTGTGTGTATGGGGGGGTGTGTATGTATGGGGGGGTGTGTGTGATGGGGGGCGAGGTGGTGTGGGGGGGGGTGTTGGTGGGGTGTGTGGTGAGGGTGTGTGTCGTCCGATTCTGTTGGGGTTGTGTCACTCAAAGTATATCCATATCGTCCGCTGCAGTTAAGTGCTGATGTCCATGTTCTGATCACGGTCCGAGCTTTCCTCCAGTTTGTTTGGGTTTAATGGGCGTGGAGGGGTGATGTGTATGGGGGGGGTGACGCCCAGTGCCTGCTGTGATGGGTTCGGGGTGTAGTACGGCATTGCCAGGAGCTCAGGCTGGCCACAGCTTGGCTCTGCGTTGGCCCCCGAGATTGGCCAAGTGTGGAACGGAGTCGCAGTGTCCGTGAACGGACTGGGGTCTGCCTCGGGTCTTAACGCCTGCAGTGAGGAACAGTGAGGCTGTTAGAAAGACTGCCCTCCCCCGATCCCCAATCCCCAATCTCACCTTCCCCCCAATCCCCAATCTCACCTTCCCCCCATCCCCAATCTCACCTTTCCCCCCAATCCCAACCTCCTTCTTCCCCTATGCCCCGTCCCTCAATCCCCTCCCCCACAGTCCCTCTCCCCCAGTCCTCTCCCCCAATCTCCCTCCTCAATCCCCCTCCCCCCAACCCTCCAATCTCCTCTGCCTAAATACCTCTTCCCCCAACCCCCGCCCCAATCTCTCTCTGCCCCAATACTCCATCCCCCATTCCCCCTCTCGAATCATCCTTCCTCAATCCCCCAAACACTCCAAAACTCCTACCCAAACACCCCTCCCCTATCCTCTCTTCCCAAACCCCCTCCACTCCCAACCCCCCCTTCCCCACAATGCTCCCTCCCAATGCCCCCTCAACCCCACTCCACCAAATCCCCCCTCCTCCCCAGTCCCCCTACCCCAATCCCCCATCCGCTCCTAAATACCCAAAACCCTCCTTCCCCAAAACCCTCTCCCCAGTCCCCTCCACCACCCCACGATTTCCCCTCTCTATCCCCCAATCCTCCATAACCTCAGTCTCCCCTCCCCCCAACTCTCTTCCTCCCCACTCCCCCTTCCCCCCATCTTCCCCCCCTCCCCCTCCCCCTGCCCCTGCAGGGTGGTTACGGAGCTCTCTCACCGTGCTGTGTTGCTGGGTTGTGTAGAAGTTCCCCCCCTCGCTGCTGGGGGCTGTGTACCCAAAGGCAGGGTACCCTGCTGTAGTGTTGAAGGAAGTTGCAGCATCGCTGGGGGGGAACTGGCTCGGTGTCCCGTAGCAACAGGACTCCGTGGGTACCGTGGGCTGGCACACATCCACGTGCCAGCTCGGATAGGCTGCCGGAAAAGTGGGAACGCCGGGCGGAGCCGGGGAAGCAAAATTAAATTCCTCTGAAAAAAAAATCCAACACAGAATTCCAGTTACAATATACAATTCAACTCAGAGAGAGAGAGCGAGACAGAGAGACACAGAGAGAGACTGAGAGAGAGAGAGCGAGACAGAGAGACACAGAGAGAGACTGAGAGAGAGAGAGCGAGACAGAGAGACACAGAGAGAGAGTGAGACAGAGAGACACAGACCGAGACAGAGAGCGAGACAGAGAGCGAGACAGAGAGAGACAGAGAGAGCGACAGAGGAGAGCGGACAGAGCAGAGAGAGCGACAGAGAGAGAGAGCGAGGACAGAGAGCGAGACAGAGAGCGAGACAGAGAGCGAGACAGAGAGCGAGACAGAGAGCGAGACAGAGAGAGACTGAGAGAGAGAGAGCGAGACAGAGAGAGCGAGACAGAGAGAGAGAGACACAGAGAAAGAATAACAGATACCCGGGAGTGAGTTACAGACAGGAATCTAATCGAGGGGTTCGGGGTGGTTTATATATAGAATAACAGATACCCGGGAGTGAGTTACAGACGGGAATCTAATCGAGGGGTTCGGGGTGGTTTATATATAGAATAACAGATACCCGGGAGTGAGTTACAGACTGGAATCTAATCGAGGGTTTCGGGGTGGTTTATATATAGAATAACAGATACCCGGGAGTGAGTTACAGACTGGAATCTAATCGAGGGGTTCGGGATGGTTTATATATAGAATAACAGATACCCGGGAGTGAGTTACAGACTGGAATCTAATCGAGGGGTTCGGGGTGGTTTATATATAGAATAACAGATACCCGGGAGTGAGTTACAGACTGGAATCTAATCGAGGCGTTTAGGGGGTATTACATAGCTGACCCGTGTTGATTGTTGATATTTTGAGTTACGTATTGAGGAAAGGATAGAGATTTTTTAATGAGTGCCTGAATGGAGGAATGGAAGTGAGGGGAATGTGGTTAAGGATGAAGAGGAGGCAGGGTAGAAGGATACACAGAGCAGAACAGGAAGAAGTGAATCCTAATCGTAAGGCAACAAATGGAATTAGATCATGCAAAAGTAATCAAAGGACAAAAATAAATGATCCACTTCTAAAAGCTTTTGCAACAATGCATTTGAGCTGGTTGCACAAACAGAATTGAGTAAGTTTGATTTGATAAGTGTTACAGAGACGTGGGAAGAGGTTGAGAGCGATTGCGACCTGAATTTTGAAGGATATGCAACATTTAGATGGGCAGGAAGGAGGAGGGTGAGCTCTGTTAATGCATCTCCCAGCAGATAATGAAGGGACGGGATACATTACTGAAAGCAGAATATTGGGGCAGTTTAGGTTGACATGAAATGGGAAGAGGGAAGAATTCCCCGGTGCAGGGGGGCTAACGGATTGTAACCACAGCGTCTGAAAGCAGAGATGCAGTAACTTTACCGGGACAATAACCTCTGCGTAAATGATTTCATTTTTATTCCTGTGTTTTGATACCTTTCAGTTTAAAAGTATAAATGGGGTGCTCACCCATATATCACATCACAGCGTGATCAGACCCAATGAACAGAGTTTGACACAGCTAGACATTCAGGATCCCTGTATGGTCAAATTCCCTTCAACTCCATTTTCACGTTTGCTAATGACACCACTGTCGTGGGTCGGATCTCAAAAAATGAGACAGAGAACAGGAATGAGATAGAGAATCTGGTGAACCGGTGCAGCGACAATAATCTCTCCCTCAATGTTAACAAAATGAAAGAGATTATCATCGACTTCAGGAAGTGTAAAGGAGAACATGCCCCGTCTACATCAACGGGGCGAAGCAGAAATGGTCGAGAGCTTCAAGCTTTTAGGTGTCCAGATCACCAACAACCTGTCCTGGTCCCTCCCATGCCAACACTATCATTAAGAAAGCCCCACCAACACCTCTACTTTCTCAGGAGACTAAGGAAATTTGACATGTCCGCTACGACTCTCACCAACTTTTACAGATGCCCCATAGAAAACATTCTTTCTCGTTGTATCACAGCTCGGACTGGGCTCCTGCTCTGCCCAAGACCGCAAGGAACTACAAAAGGTTGTGAATGTAGCCCAATCCATCACACAAACCATCCATTGACTCTGTCTACACTTCCCGCTGCCTTTGAAAAGCAGCCAATATAATTAAGGACCCCACACACCCCGGACATTCTCTCTTCCACCTTCTTCCGTCGGGGAAAAAGATACAAAAGTCTGAGGTCCCGTACCGACCGACTCAAGAACAGCTTCTTCCCTGCTGCTGTCAGACTTTTGAATGGACCCTACCTCACATTAAGTTGATTTTTCTCTACACCCCTCGCTGTGACTGTAACACTACATTCTGCACCCTCTCCTTTCCTTCTCTATGAATTGTATGTTTTGTCTGTATAATGTGCAAGAAACAATCCTTTTCACTGTATGTTAATACATGTGACAATAATGAATAAATCAAACTTTTGTCTTGTTTTGGCTGCGCTTCCAGTAGCACCCCCTCCCCCCTCATACTTGAAACCTCACCCTCCTTAAACTTCCTGTTTTATAAAGTGTACCACAGAACCATACAACCATAGAAAATTACAGCTCAGAAACAGGCCTTTTGGCCCTTCTTGTCTGTGCTGAACCATTTTTTGCCTCATCCCACTGACCTGCCCTTGAACCGTATCCCTCCACACCCCTCTCATCCATAAACCCGACAAAGTTTTTCTTAAATGTTAAAAGTGACCCCACTTTTACCACTTTATCCGGCAGCTCATTCCACACTCCCATCACTCTCTGCGTGAAGAATCCCCCCTATTAATCCCTTTAAACTTTTCTCCTTTCCCCCCTTTAACCCACGCCCTCTGGTTTTTTTTCTCCTCGAGCCGCAGTGGAAAAAGCCTGTTTGCATTCACTCTATCGATACCCATCAAAATCTTATACACCTCGATCAAATCTCCCCTCATTCTGCTATGCTCCAGGGAATAAAGTCCTAACCTATTCAATCTCTCTCTGTAACTCAGCTTCCCAAGTCCCGGCAACATTCTAGGCATGAAGCTGGGGGCAGTAGTTATAGCTGGGGGAAGGGTAATTATGAGGCCATCAGGAGAGAATTAGGGTGCATAGATTGGACTAGGAAACTACAGGGACTGGGAACATCTGGAATGTGGTGCTTATTCAAGGAGCAGCTGCTGCGAGTCCTTGATAAGTATGTCCCTGTCAGGCAGGGAGGAAATGGACGAGTAAGAGAGCCTTGGTGTACGAAAAGAGTTGATTTGCTGGTTAAGAAGAAAAAGGAGGCTTATGTCAGGATGAGGCTTGAAGGCTCAGATAGTGCAATGGATAGCTATAGATTAGCCAGGAAGGAGGTAAAAAGTGAATTGAGGAGAGCTAAGAGGGGACACGAGAAGATGTTGGCTGATAGGATTAAGGAGAATCCTAAAGCTTTCTTTCGATATGTTAAGAATAGAAGATTGGTTAGGGCAAGATTAGGGCCAGTCATAGACAGCAGTGGGAAGTTGTGCGTGGAGCCTGAAGAGATTGGTGAGGCACTGAATAAATATTTCTCTTCGGTATTCACGCAGAGTGCTGGAAATGTAGCTGTGGAGAGCACTGAGGTACAGGGTTGCAAATTGGGGAGTATTGTAGTAGATAGGGAGGATGTGTTAGAAATTCTCGAGGGTTTGAAGTTGGATAAGTCCCCTGGGCCGGACGGGATTTACCCTAGGATTCTCTGGGAGGCAAGAGAGGAGATTGCAGAGCCTCTGGCTCTGATCTTCAGGTCCTCGTTGGTTACGGGTGTGGTTCCGGAGGACTGGAGGATAGCGAATGTGGTCCCATTGTTTAAGAAGGGGAAGAGAGACCTTCCAGGGAATTATAGGCCAGTGAGTCTTACTTCTGTTGTGGGCAAGGTATTGGAGAGAATTATTAGGGATAGGATTTATAGTTATTTAGAGAGAAATGAATTGATTGGGGACAGTCAGCATGGTTTCGTGAAGGGTAGGTCATGCCTTACTAACCTCATTGAGTTTTTTGAGAAAGTGACCAGAGAGGTGGATGGGGGTAAGGCGGTTGATGTAGTATATATGGACTTTAGTAAGGCGTTTGATAAGGTGGCCCATGGAAGACTTCTACAGAAAATGCAGATGTGTGGAATAGAGGGTGATTTAGCTAATTGGATTAGGAATTGGCTGGCAGATAGAAGACAGAGGGTGGTGGTTGATGGGAGATATTCATCGTGGAGTTCGGTGACGAGTGGTGTGCCTCAGGGGTCTGTTTTGGGGCCCCTGCTGTTTGTAATTTTTATAAATGATCTGGATGAGGGTATTGAGGGATGGATCAGTAAATTTGCAGATGACACTAAAGTCGGTGGAGTGGTAGATAGTGAAGAGGGGTGTTTTAGTTTACAGAGTGACTTGGACAAGTTGCAGAGCTGGGCCGAGAGGTGGCAAATGGAGTTTAATGTGGAAAAGTGTGAGGTAATGCACTTTGGCAGGAACAATAAATGTGTAGAGTATAGGGCTAATGGTAGGGCTCTTAATAGTGTTGAGGAACAGAAGGATCTTGGTGTATGTGTCAATAGATCACTGAAAGTAGGCAGTCAAGTGGATAAAGCTGTTAAGAAGGCATATGGAGTCTTAGCTTTTGTTGGTAGGGGGATTGAATTTCGGATCCGCAGCATCACGTTGCAACTGTACAAAACTCTAGTGCGGCCGCACTAGGAGTATTGTGTGCAGTTCTGGTCGCCACATTATAAGAAAGATGTGGAGGCATTGGAGAGGGTACAGAGGAGGTTTACCAGGATGTTGCCTGGTATGGAGGGCAGGTCCTATGAAGAGAGGTTGAAGGATTTGAGGTTGTTTTCGTTAGAAAGGAGGCGGCTAAGAGGGGATCTTATTGAAGCATATAAGATGATTAGAGGTTTAGATAGGGTGGACAGTGATAGCCTTTTTCCTAGGATGGAGAAAGCTAGCACGAGGGGACACAGCTTTAAATTAAGGGGTATGAGTTATAGGACGGATATCAGAGGTAGGTTCTTTACTCAAAGAGTGATTAGGGAGTGGAATGCCCTGCCTGCAGCTGTTGTAGATGCGCCAAGTTTGGTGGCGTTTAAGAGGTTAATTGATAAGTATATGGAAGAGAAGGGAATGGTTTAGTTTGGAGGGGCATTGCTTTTTATTTTGGTCGGCACAACATCGAAGGCCGAAGGGCCTGTTCTGTGCTGTATTGTTCTATATCCTTGTGAACCTTCTCTGCACTCTTTCAACCTTATTTACATCCTTCATGTAACTAGGTGACCAAAACTGTACACAATACTCTAAATTCAGCCCCACCAATACGTTATATAAACTTACCATAACTACCAGTACTCTGTATTCCTTGAGGAACTCTGCAAAGTTTGTTCCTTTTTGATAGATTTCTCCTGAGAAACTTTCCCTTACTGTCATTGTTCTGACCTGAATCTCTCCTGTCTGGGGCCATCCTGTACAGAGTCTGCGCTTGAGGAACCATGGCCAATCTGCTATTTATGAAGGACTCTCGGGTTGGAGGAACACTGCGGCTAAGACAACTGTTTTAGACCCACTCGCTGCCCCGAATCAAAGATCAAAGAAAATTCCAGCACAGGACCAGGCCCTTCGGCCCCTCCAATCCTGCCCTGACCATGCTACCTCCGACTGAACTAAAACCCTCTACCCTTCCGGGGATCATATCCCTCTATTCCCATCCTATTCATGGATTTGTCAAAATGCCCTTCAAACCTCACTATCTTATCCGCTTCCACTCCCTCCCCCGGCAGTAAGTTCCAGGTACCCACCACCCTCCTGTGTCAAAAATCTGCCTCGTACATCTCCTTTAAACATTGCCCCTCGCACCTTAAACCTGTGCCCCTGAGTAATTGACTTTCCCACCCTGGGGAAAAGCTTCTGACTATCCACTCTGTCCGTGCCTCTCATAATCTTGTAGACTTCTATCAGGTCTCCCCTCAACCTCCGTCACTCCAGTGAGAACAAACCAAGTTTCTCCAACCTCTCCTCATAGCTAATGCCCTCCATACCAGGGTAACATCCTGGTAAATCTCTTCTGTCCCCTCTCCAAAGCCTCCACATCCTTCTGGTAGTGTGGCGACCAGAATTGAACACTATATTCCAAGTGTGGCCTCACTAAGATTCTATAAAGCTGCAACATGATTTGCCAATTTTTAAACTCAGCGACCCCGGCCGATGAAGGCAACCATGCCGTATGCCTTCCTGAGTTCCTTCTCCACCTGCATTGCCACTTTCAGTGACCTGTGTACCTGTATATCCAGATCCCTCCGCCTATCTATATTCTTAAGGGTTCTGCCATTTACTGTATATTTTCTATCTGTATTAGACCTTCCAAAATGTAATACCTCACATTTGTCCGGATTAAACTCCACCTGCCATCTCTCTGCCCAAGTCTCCAACTGATCTATATCCTGCTGTATCCTCTGATGTTCCTCATCGCTATCCTGAAATCCACCAATCTTTGTGTCATCCGTAAATTTACTAATCAATCCAGTTACATTTTCCTCCAAATCATTTCTATATTTTACAAATGGAATAATATATATTCTGGAAAGAAACTCCCAGTGTTTCAGTCTCCAGGGCTGAGTTTGACCATCGGTTCCTCTGGGAATCCAAGCTTCACACGGTGACACAGTGGGTTAGCACTGCTGTCTCAGAGCGCCAGGGACCCGGGTTCGATTCCCGGGGGCACGGTGACACAGTGGGTTAGCGCTGCTGCCTCACAGTGCCAGGGACCCGGGTTCGATTCCCGGGGGCACGATGACACAGTGGGTTAATGCTGCTGTCTCAGAGCGCCAGGGACCAGGGTTCGATTCCCGGGGGCACGGTGACACAGTGGGTTAATGCTGCTGTCTCAGAGCGCCAGGGACCTGGGTTCGATTCCTGGGGGCACGGTGACACAGTGGGTTAGCACTGCTGTCTCACAGCGCCAGGGACCTGGGTTCAATTCCCAGGGGCACGGTGACACAGTGGGTTAATGCTGCTGTCTCACAGTGCCAGGGGCCAGGGTTTAGTAGTGGAGTGGGGGTAGAGGTCTGGTAAATCACTCCCACAACTGACCTTCTGTATTTCTCCCCAAGCCAGAACCACATGGAAGTATGTAAGCTCTCCCAATTGCATTTACGCTGTTATAAATTACCAGAGTTAACCCTCTATCCTTTCCTCAATTCAGAAATATCCAGCACCCCTCAATTTTCCGGATCCAATCCATGCCCTCCTGTAGTCAGGTGTCCAATAAAGACTATCAGATCAGATGGAATTATTCTGAGCCACACTCTAAGTGCTCTCATTTCCATTGGAATGATTCGGGCATTCCGAGAAAGCCTTTCCTTTGATTCTATTATTGCTTGGATAATCAAATGATTGGTTTGTTGAATGGGATTGTGTGAATTTGCTGGGATTGCGAGGGGATAGGGTGGGATTGCGAGGGGATAGGGTGGGATTGCGAGGGGATAGGGTGGGATTGCGAGGGGATAGGGTGGGATTGCGAGGAATTGAGTATTACTCACCTGTCGGTAGGGAATTGAGTTTGGGAGTTAACTGTAAAAGAAATAACAGCACAGATCAATCCCACTCAATCTTCATCATTCCCTGGAGCCCCAACTCCAGCCCTCGCCCAAATCCCATTGGATCTAAACCCCTTCCCGTTCACTCTCACTGTACACAATCCCAAACCCCTTCCTGTTCACTCCCACTGTACACAATCCCAATCCCAAACCCCTTCCTGTTCACTCCCACTGTACACAATCCCAATCCCCTTCCCATTCATTCCCACTGTACACAATCCCAATCCCCTTCCCGTTCACTCCCACTGTACACAATCCCAATCCCCTTCCCGTTCACTCCCACTGTACACAATCCCAATCCCCTTCCCATTCACTCCCACTGTACACAATCCCAATCCCAACCCCTTCCCGTTCACTCCCACTGTACACAATCCCAATCCCAACCCTTCCCGTTCACTCCCACTGTACACAATCCCAATCCCTTCCCGTTCACTCCCACTGTACACAATCCAATCCCAAACCCCTTCCTGTTCACTCCCACTGTACACAATCCCAATCCAAACCCCTTCCCGTTCACTCCCATTGTACACAATCACAATCCCCTTCCGTTCACTCCCACTGTACACAATCCCAATCCCAAACCCCTTCCCGTTCACTCCCACTGTACACAATCCCAATCCCAAACCCCTTCCCGTTCACTCCCACTGTACACAATCCCAATCCCCTTCCCGTTCACTCCCACTGTACACAATCCCAATCCCAATCCCCTTCCCGTTCACTCCCACTGTACACAATCCCAATCCCAAACCCCTTCCCGTTCACTCCCACTGTACACAATCCCAAACCCCTTCCCGTTCACTCCCACTGTACACAATCCCAATCCCAAACCCCTTCCCGTTCACTCCCACTGTACACAATCCCAATCCCAAACCCCTTCCCTTCACTCTCACTGTACACAATCCATCCCAAACCCCTTCCGTTCACTCCCACTGTACACAATCCAATCCCCTTCCCGTTCATTCTCACTGTACACAATCCCAAACCCTTCCTGTTCACTCCCATTGTACACAATCGCAATCCCAAACCCCTTCCCGTTCATTCCTACTGTACACAATCTCAATCCCAAACCCCTTCCCGTTCATTCCCACTGTACACAATCCCAATCCCAAACCCCTTCCTGTTCACTCCCACTGTAAACAATCCCAATCCCTTTGTGTTCACTCCCACTGTACACAATCCCAATCCCAAACCCTTCCCATTCACTCCCACTGTACACAATCCCAATCCCAAACCCCTTCCCATTCACTCCCACTGTACACAATCCCAATCCCAAATCCCTTCCCATTCACTCCCACTGTACACAATCCCAATCCCCTTCCCATTCATTCCCACTGTACACAATCCCAATCCCAATCCCAAACCCCTTCCCATTCACTCCCACTGTACACAATCCCAATCCCAAACCCCTTCCCGTTCACTCCCACTGTACACAATCCCAGTCCCAAATCCCTTCCCATTCACTCCCACTGTACACAATCCCAGTCCCAAATCCCTTCCCATTCACTCCCACTGTACACAATCCCAATCCCAAATCCCTTCCCGTTCACTCCCACTGTACACAATCCCAGTCCCAATCCCCTTCCCGTTCACTGGTCCTATGTGTTTGGAAGAATCCTATTGGCTGTGTGGGAATTTTGCCGTTTTACTAACCGGTGATCCCCTGTTCCCTCCACATCTCCGTTTTTCCTCGAGAAGTTCCCGGACAGTTGGGAGAACGTGTTGTTGCTGATGTGTCTTCTCTTTTGATGCTGTGATATCAAATAGTGGCAAAGATTAACAGCCTTGACCCTGACCCATCATCCTACTGTTAACCCTTGACCCTGATTTTAACCTGAAACATCTAACCCCCAAATCCCCTTTACCCCCCGAACCTACTGCATATCTGTAACCCAACCTCAAATCTTCGACCCTAACCCTCGCCCTTCGACCCTAACCCTCACTCTCTGATCCTAACCTTAACTGCTGCTGTGCAGAGGGATCTGGGTGTTCTTGTGCAGGAATCACAAGGAGTTGGTTTGCAGCAGGTAATTAACAAGGCAAATGGAATTCTGTCCTTCATTGCGAGAGGGATGGGGTTTAAAAACAGTGAGGTTATGTTACAGATGTATAAGGTGCTGGTGAGGCCACAGCTGGAGTTACTGGGTACAGTTTTGGTCTCCTTATTTGAGAAAGGATTTACTGGCACTGGAGGGGGTGCAGAGGAGATTCACTCGGTTAATTCCGGAGTTGAGAGGGTTGGATT